>JANEYF010000992.1:0-405000 GCA_029963845.1 Rhamnusium bicolor
TGAGGTTAATGTGCTGGCGCGACTCCCGTGAGGCGTCGGAGGCCACGGGAGGACTGTCCAGCGTCGGGCAACCGAAAAAAAAAAAAAAAAAAAAATAATAATGTCAACACGTTAAGATCTATACGATCAAACACTGACTGGTAAATAAATTTTAAAATTCAAAAAATTGTATTTATAGTATCCCATGTGAGTACAGCAAATATTATATCGACGAATCATCTAGTCCTTCCAATATGGGGTTCGCTTAAAACAAGTATTATGCTAGAAAAGGAGAATTTGTAAAATTTGTAAAAAATGATGCAAGTTGTGCGTGAACATGCGTGGAATAACAGTCATATTATTAAATGGAAAAAAAAGATAATAATAGAAGGCAACTTAAAGAATCTGCTATTATTTTGCTAAACGGTGATAAATATGTATCTACTATCTAATTTATTGTGTAGATTTTTGTACTAACTGGTTAACAATCCTTAGAGACTAGGTAAGTTGAGAGAGCATCAATAAAACATAATGCATGTAGATGTGCCTACACAGCATAGCAATATAGAAACACTTTGTATTTATGCCATTTAAATGTGACGTTATGATATAGAAGAAATTAATTTACAGCCATGTTATTATAGAAACATAAAAATGTACTGGAAAACTACTGGAATATTTAGTTACGTTGACAGTTACTTCTTTCTAATAATTTAGGGTCTTGGCAAATGCACGTTTTTTATGTTTTTTGAAAGGAATTGCGCAGTTTCCGTAAAAATTAAATAAAACAATATTAGATATTATCTCTGCATTTTATTTTAAATTTTAAAACTGCAGAATTCCCGTGAGACATTATTTTGTATTTCTGGTGCAATTATGTATTATTAATTTATATGCTACCAGTATTAACAGCGTGAGGAGTGATCAGTTTAGAATACATATATAACTTTTTTTAATTTAATGGCATTTGCTGGTGTAGCTGGAAATCGAATGCAGTCACGATAGGTTTTTGTTTCTAATTATATAGACAGGTAGCCATAATGATGATTGCTGATGCAGATTGCCGTAATAGTGCAACTAATTGCACGTGAATAAAAAAAAATTAATATACATGACACATAAAATTCTCAAAGCCATATAATACGCACACTACTTTTAATCATATTTATTATATCAATTAATATGTATCTACGATTTTTTCTTAGAATATGAGTATTAAGAGATTTCTTTTGCTTTTTTTAACGTGGTTTTCCACAACACCATAACGCCATATAGTGCACTTGACTCGCGTTTCTCCATCCAATTAGGCATCATCTCAAGGTGATTAAAACTAAATTTACGCTAACAATGGGTTGTTGTATCTATACCTAAAATATTGTTACGGATCGGTAAACTTCACTCACTAACTAATAGAACGAATTGTATGGGATAGGACCTCTGTCACTATTCATCCTATTTTTACACTGTAATTTGCAAGCGTTCAAATTCATCCAGATGTCTAGTGTTTGTTACATTCCTAGTTAATCTTAAATTACTACTATATATTTTATGGTTGTTCTCAAACACATATTTGGCAATACTACACTTTTTGTTCTACTATGTTTGAGAAGAGCCACATGCTCCTTGAATTTAGTTTGAAATGTTTGTCCAGTTTGTCCAACATGCTTTTGATTACAGTCCTTATAGCTCATTTCGTAAATCCCCGACTTTTCGTCTGTGTCAATTTTGTACTTTCGATTGCCTAAAAGTAGTTGTCGTTTAATTCCCAATGAGTAAACTTTTATCATACTTATTTCTCTAAATATCCTACCAATAGCGACCCTGAGCGTTGGGGATACATTGCGCGATTGGATGCACTTTGGTGCGAAATGCATCCAGAGCATCGCACCTTCTCTCAACAACATCTGAGAGATCAAGTATCCTTCTTGCGCAGGACAGATTACGTATGAGCACCCCGTCAGCTGGAAGAACTGCTAGCCACGGTCCTACCGCGGCAATTAACAGCTGATGGGGAACATCCACTAGAGTTTACTGATGTAGATTTAAGGCCGAGGGTTAGCCTTAACACCAGGGCTAACCTAAAGCCACAAGACCTGGCTACAATGGATGCGGTCATCAATGAGGAACTTCCAGAAGATGCAGACATCTGGCAAATCAACTGTGCCGTGTACAATGCCGCGGAGCAACTCATTCCCCGTGAGAGGTCAACCAATCAAAGGGTCGAGAAAGCCAAGCGGCATGTACAAAAAAGGGCAAGATACAGTCGGCCAGACAACACGCTTTTCGGATCCAGAGTGTGGTTGAATACAAGACGAGTGGTACAGTATTTACTCCAAGAATTCGGTACATAGCCGCCGGATTAAGAAGTCAACACCATACCGTCTTTCCAGTTTCTTTCAAGAACCACAGCGTGTTGTAGATACTCCGCCGACTGTAGAAGGTGTCGAAACCTTCTGGAAAGGAATCTACGAAACGACGCGTCCATTCAATAGCGACACTCCAGCAATTGCACAATTCGAGGCTATGTGCCCGACAGTCAGTACGGAAGAAGTAAAACAAACACTTGTTGGTACCAAGAAATTTGCTGCCCCGGGCCCAGATAGCATTAACAACTGGTGATGGAAGAAATTTTCTTCCACTTACCGCCATCTGGCGCAAGTTTTCAACTCATGGTTGAACGAGGGGCAGCAGATTCAGGACTGGTTCGTCGAAGGACGTACTGTGCTTATCCCCAAAAAGGGGATCTTTCCAACCCAAAGAATTATAGGCCGATCACTTCCTTCAACTCCTGCTACAAGATATTTACACGTATCTTGTATTCTAGGACACTGAGCTATGTTAATCCGGTCTTCCAGCAGATACACGAACAGCGTAGTGCCAAGAAGTGCATGGCAGGCTGCAAGGACAGCCTGCTGACAGACTGCTGTATTTCACAGGATTCTGTGCAATACAAGTGGAATCTATCGATGGCCTGGATTGATTTCCGCAAGGCATTTGCGGTACCAGCACCACTAGTGAGATGCATAGGACAACTGCTGCCGCTATGGAAGACTCGCTTCACCATAACATCAGGTGCACAGCGTGTCACGACAAAGCAGGTGGCATTTAGGAGAGGAATTTTCCAGGGTGACTCCCTGAGTCCTCTCCTCCTTTGCATCTCACTGCTACCGTTGTCTGTTAGGCTTCGCTAAACCCGCGTATATCAATGTGGACCATCTAGCGACGGAGGCACAATGTTACCCATCTATTTTATATTGATGACCTTAAACTTTATGCCTCGGGGAGAGCGCAAACTTCAAAACGCCCTTAGGGTGGTTGAAGAATACGCGGGCAATTATTATATCTACAATCTGAAACTAGCTGAAATTTGTAAAAGAGAAATACATTTATTTTACGTTTTTATTTTATAAACATGCACTGTCTATTGACAGTAATTAATGAGTTTCTTTTCTACCCATAACATTTTTCTCAAAGTTTCAAAATAATAGTGTCCAGTATAAAAAAAGCACCTTTCTTCTGTTCATTTGTGACTTAAGTGCCTTTGGATTTATCTGTTTGCAAGTTCTGTCAACTTTCAAAGCAACCTGCTCATATATGATTTTTAAAATCAACTGTTTTTAGCAATACTAATGAACAAACCTTAGAAGTGCTTAGTATTTGGTATGAACTTATGCTGTCATTTTCTTGTTATTATTCAATACATTATCAAATAAATGAATCTTGGGGATTTACCTTGGATACCAACAAAATTCGTGTGTGGCCAAAACCTCGATTTGTCAAAGTTGACACTTTTATCCATATGTCATAACTGTCATAATTTTCACATACTGGTAGATTTTGTAAATTCCCTGAGTTAATCATTTGTATAATTTTCAGGAATCGTTTTATCTTCTTTCTTCAACGCTAGCAATGAGTTTCTAACTTCGCAGCCGTCTTTCGTTGTTCTATGATTAACTTCTCTGCACACTGCCGATGTGATGTTATAGGCGTTTGAAATGCATGTATTTTAATAATTGATATTGTAACATTATAAGATTTTATTTTCAACTTTTACATGTTTCTAATGATTTTTTCAAGATGATGTGTTATTGTTTAACACAGATTCTACTAAAATTTTGACTTGCAACAACCGATTTCGAAAGGAGTAAAAATACTCAGTTACTTTTTGGAGCAAATCTTTAAATTTGGACAGGACAGGGTGGCTTTTCGTAAACGCCCAATAACTTAATTTAAAAGTGGGTTTACAAGCAACGCCGGAAGGTTTTTCTAAGATAAATTCTTTTGATACGGACCAATTTGAAAACTGATTTATATAATTTGATTAGAATACTAATAAAACACCTATAACGCCACGAATACAACCAATATGAGATACAGTTAATCGGCAACCTATTTCCAATGGTGGTTTTATTTCTATGGACTGCCTTTCTATATGAGTTTGATGAACATTTTTAACGATTTTATCTCATCACATTTTCCAACAGTGTATTATTTATTTTACACGTTTCATTTCAAATAATAAATATTATTTATTTTTGCCTTTTTCGATTAAAAATGATTTCCTGTTTTGTTCCCTTGCTAACTTCATTTCTCTCAGAGTATTTCATAATTTCCTTCTACTTATTTGAGAACCATTTTCATCTTTTTTAAACGCACTTAGAATTTTGTTTAAGGTGCTGAAATAGTACGAATGAACTTTACTCTTGATGCAATTTTTGTTATCTTCATCTATAATTATATTTTTTTCCTGTTATGGTGACTTCACATTTAATTTTTTTTTCATTTAAGAGTATGCATATGATCGATTTTCCAACACCGCTTTGTTTGTATGCGTCTCAGTTATTACATTAAAATTATTACATTATAATTATCATTTATAGGATGAGCGTCGTGTACGTTGAGGATAGATTGACAATGAACATTTGCTTACTTGTTTCACATAAGAGAAAACTGAAGCAGTGGCAATTTCCACTCATAAAGTACCTACTGTAAAAAATTGCTATTCTTCTTAAATACAAAATTTTTTATTAAATATTGTTTTTGAATAGTTTTGATTTTCATGTTATGACGACAAACTAGTTCAATATCGAGTGAATGAATTTAAGAGGGCTAATCGAACCAGTGGTTGTAAGGTAATTTTTCAAAATTTATTTCTTCCATACGGTTTGGTCAAATTACACCAAATTTGGAGGATCAGTAGTTGAAAGTGTACTAGAGGGTACATGTATATCTATTTTAATTAATTTTCACTTTATGTAGGGAAAATTTATACTGTAAATATAAGTGAAACTTGGACGTGATTAGCTCCTGAATTATGATATTAATCGGTCAAATTCGAGGTAAAATTCATACATGTCGTCTAGAATGAATCTTCATAATTATGCTCAGCAGTTTTCTAAGTAAGTATCTTTGTCACTACAAATGGAGCAAGGAAGTGTTACCTCTATCGGGAATCGCACCTCAATGAAGTCGGTGAATAAAACGTCCAGTGAAGGTATAGTTAAGAGCAAAATTATTCAGCGGCGCATGTATAAAAACTTTCTAGAGAGTGACACAGCTATCCGAAGATTTTTCTCGACTAAGCCCCCTTAAGGGATGGGCAGACACATGTCATTTTTGTGACTTTGTTTAAAACAACAGTGTGATATAACATGTTAGGTATATCCAACTTTAAATTGAATAGGTATCTAGCATTTCATCAAGACAAATGAAATATAAAGACAGAGTAATCGTTTTAAATTAATTTCGTGCAACTAAACCAAACTTTACTAAACTATACAGATAGTCTACTTCCATAATCAATTATTAAAAATACCTTTATCCGAATAGCAGTTACATCGATTTCCAATTATCTCCCTTACTATAAATTAATATTCATGGGCAGTACTAGAACAAAAAAATAATTATACATTCGACAATTTCAAGGAAAATAATTTCCAGAAGTTTTGAATTGGCTTTGAAATTATATACCTTCCCTGTTTATGTAATTTATTCTGATGTTCACCCATAAATAAGTTACTTTTTATTTCTTTTTTATATAGACAAACGATTTTAATAATTGTCCTGTCATAAAAAAATTAAATGCTAATTTTGGGTTATTAATTTTTTGAACAATGTTCTGTATAGATCTGTTTATTTGATAAAGTTTAAAAACATGATATTAATGAGTACATGAGGATAATTTCTGAAAAATAATTTAATTAATTTGATTTTTAAAAAGTAATGAGGGATCATAAGGTATTTTGAAATTTTCTTCAAGCAAACAATGAGAATTAAAGAACAAATAACGAAAACAAAAGTGCAATAAAAATGATGTTGCCACTTTAATTGCAATTAACCTGTGAGGTGTCACAATATTCATGGTTCATTAAAAATAAGTTGTTTAAAAGGGACAGATAATAAATCAGCTAAATTGGCAATTACTTTGAGCAGTAATATCATGAAATGTAATTTAGTAATAATACTGTGGTCAAATTTGAAAATTGTTGTTTCATATAACCATAAAATATTTTATAGTAGTAAAGAAATAACAAAATGTGTTGAGAGCCATGAGGCAAGAAATAAAAAAAATATTAAATGAACATAGTTATTAGAATTTAAGTTATATTGTTATAATATAGAAGTACATACCGTACAGATAATTAACAAAACATTGTAATTAAAATAAAAGTGAAAGTGATAAATTTGAGGAAGCATGCAATCATCATAAGTTACTTGAAGTCAGTTTGGAAACCATGAAATATAAATTTCAGCTAGTATAGCACAATTGACTTAGTCATCCAGGGTAACTAGGAAAAACAAAAAATTTGTTGAAAGGAACAAAATTTTGAGTGGAAGGGGATGTTTTTTGAGTAGAGAGAAAAAAAGGACAAGGGATTAAGAACGGGTAAAAATACAAATATAGTAAAGAAATAAAGCGTTTATTAATAAAGTGCAGTATAAGAAGTTAAAGCAGAATAAATAACTAAACAGAAGATAATTAATAAAATTGGAAGAAGATTGAAAATAATAATAATTGAATGCAAAATTGATAAGGAAATCAAAATATTTATTGTCCAGTAATAAAAGGTTAGTCTCCGGCTATTTAATTATTGTTTTAGAAAACCTTTAGAAAATCTTTGGTTTGTGAAGAAATTAAATATTGGAAAAGTGAATGTCAAAATTAATGTCAGATGGGGAGAATTTAAACTTAAGAAAATAATAAGAAGTTTGGAGAATACGAGAAGAGGAAAACTTCAAGGGTGAACGAAGGAGACAGAGTTAATGTTGCATGCATACGAGTGTTAGAAATATAAGGAACTTGGTATGTGATAAACTCTATTTAAAATCAATATCAGAACATTAGTAAATTTAAGGAATCAGATTGGTAATTATTATTATAAAAGTTAAAATCATTATATGATCATTTGGTATATGACAAACTCTATTTAAAACCAATGTCAGAACATTATTAAATTTAAGGAGACAGATTGTTAATTATTTTGTAAAAGTTGGAAATCATTATATGATCATTTGGTATTAATCTTGGCCTCAATTTAATTTATAATGCCCTAGAACCTGCTCTTTTGAGATAAGTGTTTCATGTTCAAAGTACTTCAATCTAAAATCCAAGTTAATGTATTAATTTGGTTGGCGCTCAGCATACTTAAATTGTGAAATTGAGTAAATTAAAAGTAAAATAAAGTATAGGAATAAAATAGCACAATACATATATATATATATATATATATATATATATATATATATATATATATATATATATATATATATATATATATATATATATATATATATATATATATATATATATATATATATATATATATATATATATATATATATATATATATATATATATATATATATATATATATATATATATATATATATATATATATATATTGGAGTAACGAAGACCCACATATTTTGTATTCACTCTAGAAAACATTCAAAAAAGGTTGTTGTTTGGTGTGCCATCTAATATCATTGATTACTATTTTTCTTAAACAAAATTTAAATTAATATTTGATTATGGAAATTAATTTAGAAAACTGTAAAAAAATACAGAATTGCTGGATATATTAGGATGGTTCTCACTTTCTTCGACGTGATTTAAAAAAAAAATAAAAATCATAAAAATGTATGAAATTGATTAAATTCGTGTATTTTTTATTATTAAATCTTAATATTACTTACGGAACACATTAAATATCTATTATTAATAAATTTAGGAAGGTTTTCTTGAAAAGTTAGATCTAGAGGAATGATGTGAAAGAGGAAGGAATGTTAAAAAAAATTATAACATTTTTTATTAAATCTAAATTATGAAAAATAAAAAAAATATATTATTCTGATACGAAAAAACAAAATATTGTTATATAAGAGGAACAAAAATTAACTTTGCTCAAAGACGTCAATGTCATTACACTTGAAACATACTTTGTTGCCTCGCATATGGACCAATAGAGTTTAAATGAAGATTCGTGCAACAAACAAACAGACAAGACACGACATGACTGTGACAATTAATATACGACACTACCTGCTTCAATTTGTTATATTTGTCTATTGTGTGAGTATTGTGCCGGAGTTCATAGTAGCCGGGTGTGAATTTAAATTTCAAAATAATGCAAGATAATGGGATATCATTATTTCATAGCGGGTTCTAGTGTATCTCAAATCGCAGAACATGCTCTTTTACTTTTTTAAATTCAAATATTAAACTCCAAGTGTCATTTTTCGCTCCCAAATCGAAAATGTAGTTATATCATTGTTCTAGAAGTCGAAACGATTCACTTGATATCCCACATCGATAATTTGGAAGGCCACTACCAATAAAGGGGGTCACCTACTGGGGTGAAGCCCTAGAAAAGTTATGGCTCCGTTCTCAGAGGAATATATATAACAGCGAAACCATAGCGGATCATTAGCCTCAGCTAAACATACCATTCCAGCCATGACCAGATTATGCAGATAACACCTCCGCCTTAAGTGACAAGGTAACGAAGATGACACCCTCCTCCTTTGAAGTATGCCCACAAAAGTTTTCACGGTTTCCAAAAATTACCCATGCTCAATCGACCCCATACCAACTACATTCCAGAGGACTGATGTTTTAGACATTTTTCCCGATAAAAGCGACAAACTGCAATTTCATAACTTAACTTATCCACGATCCATGCATTCACATTGGTTTCTTTTTTTTTGTTAACAACATTAAATACAAAATATATCTTATAATTAAAAAAAATACACCAGAAGAATGACTGGTCAAGTGTGACAAAATGAACTTCAACAAATATTCATTTATAACAAAACTTGAATTGAATGTTTCATTCTAACAAACACTATACACAAAGTGACACAAAATACTTTACTTTCTGAAGCAAAGTATGAGAGGCCAGAGCGATGGTTTAAATTATTGCCAGAGTACTGACGGATAAAACTGTAACAAAATTTAAACAACCGAAATAAATAATATTTTGTTATCAGAATATAAAGTGAAGCCACTTACTTTTAAACATTTAAACTTATGCGAATTATAAAAATATTGTATATTTTGGATGGGTCTAATTATGAAAATAATCAGGCCGATGACAGCCAGTTGACATGATGTTTATGCATTTTACAAGTAAGAAAAATATTTATCTTCGATATTTTAATAATGTTTTATAAGGACTTAATAAAAACTTTAGTTTCCTATAATCCTAAAGGCTGTTATTTACTGATTTTAAAGATATGGTGACAGCAAAAAGTAATGTTTGCGTAGAATCACCCATTTCTTCTTGATTATTTGAAAAATATGCCCCAAGCTGATCGAAGAAAATTGTACTTCCAGCAAGATGGCTGCCCTTCTCGTGCCACTCAAAATGTTCGTGAATGGTTGAATAGTCACTTTGTTGATAAATGGATTGGAAGATATGGGTTTATTTTTTTGGTCACCTAGGAGCTCTGATCGCACAATTATGGACCGTTTGTATGTCTGTCTCAATGAAAATGTGTTTGTACACAATATCAATAACAATCTGTATTTCCAAAAAGACAAAATAAGAGGGGCTATTGTGGCTATACTACTTTACTACATTCGAAATGGTTACAAGAAGTTGAAAACTCAAATTGAATTCTATGCAGAAGTTGGCGAAGCCGTTATTGAATAGATTTTTATCTTTATATAATTTTTTAGTTACATTTAGTTAGGAACTGATATGTTTATTAAATAAACGTTCAAAATGGTAATTAGTTGTTCATAGGAAGTTTTTACTTTCGAAATATTAAAAAATAAGTTTTTCAATTTCTTGACAAATTAAAAAAGAAGTAATCTCCCAAACAAAAAATTTCTATTTGGGACATTGTGGAAATGATTCTAAATAAAATTTGTGATAATATTACTGCAGATATAGAGGAGGAAGGCTAAAGTGAAGCGATATGTTCATTAAGGTGTTTTTTTTAGTAATGCCACTAATAAAAAGTTTTTCCCGAGCTTAATCCGTGAACACATTGTATATTTTAAATCTATGATTTTTTCTTTGTATTAGAAAATTTACAAATGTCGGATGAAATGGGCACCACTGTCTGAAATACTGTTATGTATTTTCAATACTTTTTAACTTTTAACAATTAGTAGATTTCCACTACCGGATAGAATTGACTATTACACGTAAATATTAAGACAAAGCAATTAACTTAGAATTGATTTAATAGAGAACATAACATGTTAATTAAAAATAACCCCTTCTTAGTTTATACAAGGTTCATGCCCATTAAAATTCTACAATTTTTTTTCAGAACTTACTAATGTATGTGCTGTGAGTTGAATATTTAAATAATGAACAGAATGGTGGAGAGTAATTAACATGGCGTTTATACGAACAGATTAGAGTGGAATCAAAGGAAAGCTCATTAAAGCTCATGAAATGCAGGGTTCACGCATGCGTGTTCAGTGAGCAACGAGCCCAAGCAGTGGCCGGGGAATTGTTCTGCTTCCTTCCTCAAGCATAAAATCTGCATTAATTATCCGCCATTTTACAATATTTTAGATATTTATCTAGATATACACTGATTCATTCATAGACATTACTTACGATAACAAAGACCTATTTATCATTTCTCGCAGAACTGTAATTTTTCAGGTCTTTCAACTTGACATGGCAAACGTTAAATGTTTAATTGCGTTCTCACGTATCATTTCTTTATAAACGCCAATGATGTTTTTTATTTCAGGAAAATTAAACGTATTTTCACATGATTGTATGTGTATGTATATTGATGAGGTGAAGAAATAACTGACAATTTGCATACATATGCAGTTGTTATTGCTTATTTCTCTATTTCTGAGCAAATTCAGGATATTTCATAATTGACTACGTTAATTAGCATCATTTGAAAATATCCTTGTACAGAGTGACTTATAAAAGTTCTACATTATATTATATTTAAATTTTATATTACATTATATTTAATTTTTCGAGTTTCCTAAATCAAGTGGGATTAGAAAATTAACTCAAAACATAGTTTTTTTCTCGTAGCTGGTAAACAGGAAATAAACTCAGTAAGTTTATATCAAGTATGTTGTTTAAGATTAATAAAATCTAGTTTTTGTTGAACTCTCAAATTACTAGACACAGTCATTTGCCTTTCTGAGAATTAAATTCTTTTCTAAAAAATACACTTTTACGTTAGAGAAAAGAAAATGAATTGTTCAAAGCACAGATTAAATATATATAGATAGTTACTCCTTATGTAAACATTTATTGCTCGAAAATTTCGATTCCAACATTTTTATACAGTTGTCAGCAGTGCTTATTTAGGATTACATTATTTTCGATACTGTAAATACGTTATTATAAACCATTTGTACCCGTTTACTATTTTAAAATTAACAGTATCCTAAACAGGAGTTGCTCGTGTCGATATGAAAATTTTGGCTCCAGATTTTTAAGAGAGAAATATTTACATAAGAAATAATTATCTAGATTCAAAGTTGCAGTTTGGTAGATGGTTGAAACAGATTTTAACTATTATTATCGATCGTGTGCAAAATAGTTCTATTTTTTTCCGCAGTAACTTTTTTTAATTTAATAAGAACCAGAAATAGAGAAAGAAATACGCTTGGCCTTATTTTTTGCAACTCTTCACTTTTTCTGGTCAACATGGCAAAATAATCAGAATTACTCACGTGTAGGTGGGTAACTACATATAGAGTTCTACCAGTACTCAAGTCAACCTACCAACCAAGAGCACTTTTCGTCTTTTAGTTAGTAGTTATAGTTATATGTATTCCGATATGTTGCCAATGATGGAATAGTTGGTCGACATTATCCGTGTTCATATAAAATCGTTCCGGTTTTCCTGTCTACATACTGAAGCTGATGCGTCAGTTATAAATTTCACAAAATGTTCAACAGCTTGGGTGTGACATTAAAAAATTTCAAGTCTTACTATTTCTCTGCTAGTGAGAAATATGTATATATGCGAATAAATACCGAGTTAGTTGCCATGAAAAGTGTTTCAAAAACGTTTAATTTTTCAGATAACTTTAAATTCTTGCAATTGTGAGACCAATGCCGGTGGATCAATATAAGTAAATATTTCATTAATTTATAACTAAACTCATTCTCGCTGAGCGAGATTGGAAGGAGAATGGTAAGTTTTTCTAAAGGGCATGGCACCCGAACCAGAGGGATCCTGGGTTTCAGTAGATTTTTCTGAAGTTTTTTGTACAATATGACCCAGGATGACACTTGTATATGCGGGAAATTTTTGTGAGCCTACAGGTGTATCAGAAAACAGGTCCAAAGATTCCATCTTTTGCAAAGTTTAAAAATATTACTTTCTCTTTAGATACGAATATCATTTAAAAAATCGATTAGTATAAGGATTTTGAAGTATATATTTATTTAACGAAGTATAATATAATAAAAAAATAAACGAGGTGCTATGATTGTTAATGATAAATGCCAAATTTTAAAGTTCTAAAAAATGTATTTTAGATGCAAACTATTGATAAAAATATTGAAAGAATAAATACTTATTTTGTACGTTTTTTGAAGCTATTTAAATTTCTATAATTAATGTGTACGTAATATTTTTATTGTTAATATATTGGAGAATAATAGTGTTTTACTTGTTTTCTTGTGATATCGAACTACCACATAATAACGGCTTCCTCAATCAACTTTTTTAAAACTTTTTGATTTTGCAAAGCCTTGACGTTATTTTGTTATTATGGTTGTCACTTAAATAATTCATTAACTATCAACAATTATTTCATACGAAAACTGTAAAATTATAATTTTTTAAAATGGTACAATGTTATATTTGTGGTCGGGAAAATTCAAATTGTAAAATGACGAAAATGATATTAATAAAGAGCGGAAGAAAAATGTCGGAAAATTACATAGAATTCGGTTTCGTTTCAATGACATTGTGTTAAACGAACAGTCCAGAATTTGTTTAAACTGTAAAAGAAGAATAAACAGAGTAACTGAAATGGAAGATGATCCATTGGCAATCCCTATGGACGTTTAAATACAGTATAGCACAATGAATTGTTTTGTTTGTCAGAGAATTTGTCGATTTCGAGTAAGCATTGATGCAAGAATAGACTTTTTTCTTAAAAAATGGAATTTATTTAAGCTTGGAAACATGATACTGTAATCGACATTTAACCGAAAATGGGTTAATACAACTTGAGTTTATGGACAATCTCGTATCTGTACCGTTACAAATAAGCATGACTGGACCAGAAACCGGTGAATGGTTTAGAAAAATTAGGCAATATATGCTCAGAAAGTATCACCTTCAAAATACGAAGATGAGGCTAATTTTGATGACTTTAAGTCCATTACATATTTAAATAAAAACTAATTTCGTGAATTACTTCAATTTTGCAACCCTGTACAATATGGGGGTCATTTAAGGAATGTCACAAAGAATCATTTAATAACTTTTTTAATGAAAATGAGACAGAGATTATCAGATACATGTTTTAAAACGATATTGACTTACTCGTACAGACAAAATGTAAGTATAGCTATTACCATTGTAAGACAGAGCCTTATGGCCACATTTGTACCTGGAAACTTAGGATTTGATTGTCCTAAAGTTCAAAATGAAGAACAATTTATAAATAGCCATGTCACCAGATTTTCAAATATTCTCTACAATCCTGAACTAGAATATCCAAAAGCAATTTTATACTCTGACTGTACATATTTAAAAGTTCCAAAAAGCTCTCATTTTCGAATTCAACGACACACTTACTTTTAGCATAAAAAGTACAATTTGTTAAAAGCAGGCCTAGTAGTCGCTCTGGATGGATATATTTTAGATGTACATAGTCCATACTTCTTGGATGTTCGCAATAATGATGCAGCAATTCTTTTACATGACATGACTCAAGATCAACACAGATTAAGAGAATGGGTTCAAGAAGGTGGTATATTTGTTGTAGACCGTGGCTATAGGGATGCTGTTCGGTTCCTAGAGGAATTGAATTTAAACTACGAAATTCCACCTCACCTGTTACGTAATTAAAGCCAGTTTACCACAGAGGAAGTGAATCGTTCGAGACTTATTACAAAAACACGTTGGATAGTGGAATGAAGAAATGGACATTTAAAATCAGTTTTTAAACTTTTTAGGTATATGATACCAATTCAGCACTGTGTAGACTTGTCAGATTTTTTGAAAATTTCATGCGCTATGTTAAACAGATTTCACGAGCCTATTCACATGCAAATGCAAATAAGGAGCTAGCACAACGTATGTCGGAAATTAGAAATGGAGATAACATTAATTTGCTTCAAACAAGAGTTCAGCAACATCAAATGCTTCGTGCAGGAGGTCATGGCCCCTGGATTAACATTCACGAATATGACTTGGAAAGATTTTCTTATGATTACCTAAGGCTTGAAACTTTAGGAACCTACCAAGTTCGATTATCTCCAAGAAATGTTCAAGACACCACAAATTTCAACCCAAACGACGAATTTATTCTTCAAACTCAGTTATTTGAACCAGAACTTATAACAGCAAAAATATGTTCTCGTTTTACTCAGTCGGTGAGACATTTCATTTTTATTTCCTACCTTAAAAATCCTGATCAAAATGTGGATCACTTCTTCTGGCTCTTCAAGATGTCTGTGGCACAGAGCTTCGAAGTGTGCAATTGATGGAGTGTCACTATTGAATGGACGCGGCGTTTCGTAGATTCCCTTCCAGAAGGTTTCGACATCTTCTACAGTCGGCGGATTCTCGGCAACACGCTGTGGCTCTTGAAAGAGGTGGGAAGGATTCGTACGGAAGAAATTGTTTTGTTCCATACTCCTCACTCGCCTCTTCAATGTTTTCTTTATCGCTATGAGCGCTCGGATCCTATCTAGACAGTGCTGCTTGATGGTAAGCATCACTGTCAGATTTAGAGTATGGTGTTGACATCTTAGTCCGGCTGCTATGCGCCGGATTCTGGGAATAAAACTCTACCAGTCGTCTTATATTCCACCACACTCTGGATTCGAGAAGCGTGTTTTCTGGCCGACTGTATCTTGCCCTCGATTTTTTGTACACGCCGCTTGGCTTTCTCGACCTCGTGATTGGTTGACCTCTCACGGGACACGAGTTGCTTCGCGGTGTTGTACACGGCACAGTTGATTTGCTAGATGTCTACATCTTCCGGAATTTCTTCATCGATGACCGCGTCCATTCTAGCCAGGTCTTGTGGCTTTAGATTAGCCCTGGTGTCAAGGCTAACTCTTGTCCTTAAGTCTACATCGGCGAGCTCTAATGGATGTTCCCCATCAGCAGGTAATTGCCGCAGTGAAACTGCGGCTGGCAGTTCTTCCAGCTGACGGGGTGCCCTTACGTAACCTGTCCTGCGCAAGAAGGATACTTGGTCTCTCAGGTGTTGTTGAGAGAAGACGCGATGCTCTGGATGCATTTCGCACCAAAGTGCATGCAATCGCGCCATGTACTCCCATCGCTCAGGTTCGCTACTCTCGCGGCAGGTCAGCAAGCCATCCTTTAGTTCCCTCGTCCACTTAAAGCGTCTATGTACAATAACGTTGTTGTCATCGTTTGGACCATCCGGTAAGGCCCCTCCCATCTGTCCTTGACCTCCATCCGACTGAGGTCGATTGTGAGGGGCCCTTCTTAGGTTATAAGTAACCCGAGCAGTAAGAGTACTAGGGTGGTTAGCCTTGGTACCCCCGGCCGATATTAGTCTGGCAGAGTTACCTCTGCCTGTCCAGGGTGCATCAACGCGGAGGTTGTCGGCCTTGCACCCCCGGAGATTGCAGGCCTTGCACCCTATTATTATTATTATTTTTTTTTTTCGGTTTCCCGATGCCGGTCAGTCCTCCCGTGGCCTCCGACGCCTCACGGGAGTCGCGCCGGCGCATCAACTACAGCCACTCCCCACATCCCGCAGGGTTAGTGACTGTAGATACCAGAATCGTGTGCCCTAAGCAGACGGAGAGAACCCAGAATGACCGCCTTCTGCATTTGACCTGCCAGCCACTCGGCTGGTTTTTGGCAGGCCGGTATGATCTTCAGTTCCGAGAGCAGCGTAGGCTTTATCCCTCCGAGTACACCGATAATAAGGACGACCATTTTGACCGAGTAGCCTGGGTACAGCACTTGGAGCTCGTACCGGAGATCGCGATATTTGGTCCGTTTCTCCTCCTCCTTCAAGGTTATTATTACTATTATTATTTCTATTATTAACAATTATATTATTATTGTTATCATCATTATTTTTATTCTATCAATATTTTTATCAATAGTTTGCACTTAAATTACATTTTTTTAGAACTTTAAAAGTTAGAATTTATCATTAACAATCATAGCGCCCCGTATATTTTCATTATAGGACGCTTCGTTAAATAAATATATACTTCAAAATTCTTATACCAATCGATTTTTTTTAAGGATATTCATATCCAAAGAGAAAAATAATATTTTTAAACTTTGGAAAAGAAGGAATATTCGGACCTGTTTTCTGGTACACCCTGTAGGCTCATAAAAATTTCCCGCATATATAAGTGTCATCCTGGCTCATAATATATTGTACAGGAAATTTCAGAAAAATCTGTTGAAACCCAGGATCCCTCTTGTTCGGGTGCCATGTCCTGTCAAGGAAATTATTGAAGAAATTCATAGCTATATTTTTTCACTCGTTTTTAAAACACCCTGTGAGTAATACGTACAATTACGAAGAAAACAGTTACGATTTATTGACTAAACCATTTTTTAACAGTATTTTGCTCACTCTTGTATCTCTGACACTTTACGAGATATAGCATTTTTACGTGAACCTTGCTTTTCGCCGTTTAGGAAATAACATCTACAGAAATCGCAGTTGGCCTGGAAAACAAATTTACCGCTGTTGACAGTTGTTAATGGTTAGTTGTTAATGGTGAAATCTAATAATCTTAGTTAAAAAATTAATTTGTTGTACCAACATAGAGAGAATGCCCAGTATTACCCCAGACCAGTCAGAATAGTCGCGTTAATAAATGACGGACGAAGTAAACGATACGCGTCTTGTGCAGTGGGAGTTTGTGAATCAACAGGCCAAAGAGCATGTACGTGGGAAGCTACAGTCGCAAGGTGAGTTTTACTTGTCCGAAAAAAACTTCCTGCATAGGTGATTACTTCATCAGGTTACAAATTTTATGATATCGATCGAATACAGCTAGTAGAATGAACTACTCAGCACATTGAAAGAGTTTTAATGGTGAGTTAGTTATGATGTGGGGTGAAATTTCGATGGACGGACGTAGAGGTTTATATATTTTCCTAATAAGAGCGTCGTTAACAGCACACATTTATATAGAAATCATTTTACAGCAGTACGTGTTACTTTTCACTCCGCTAATTGGTGAAAGCTTTATCCTAATGCAAGATAATGCTCGACCACATACAGCAGCAGAAGTGCGAAATTTCTTTTACAGTACTGGTATCGCCACATTGGAATGGCCAGCTAGAAGTCTCGATATGATTCCCATGTCAATGGGATGAACTGGAACGAAGAGTTCGATCTCGCGATAAGGCTCATGATACCCTTGCGGAGATGGCTGATGCTTTGGTACAGAAGTGGAATAACATACCGCAGCAAAGTATCAGAAATTTAGTTTCTAGTATGCCACCTAGATTGGAAACTCTGAGAATTGGTAAAGGCGGCAATACGAGATTCTAAACATTCCAATGCTTACTCTGGATTTTTTACTGTGATTCTGTAGTGTTTAAGTTCGTTATTATTTATTTATTAAAAATGTTAAACTGAACGTCTCTATTTATTTATTCTTCCAATTTCCTATTCATCAATTGTATGTCACATAATTTTTTTTGGAGGTGGCAAGATTATTTTCCTGGCCAAAGATATGTATCATTTCCCAATAAATTAAAGGCGGAAAAGCAAGGTTCACATAAAAATGCTGTATCTCGGAAAGTATCACAGTTAGGACAGTGAGCAAAAAAAAAAACAAAATGTTCATTAAAAGATGGTTTATCTGATAAATGGTAAATATTTTCTTTATAATTGCAGTATTACTTATTTTTCCAGTAATTTCCATGAAATTAAAAAAATACCATTCATTCCAATTCCGCTCGTAGAAAATGAATTTGGCTATAAACGAGCGAAATATTTAATCATGTCGAAATATTCATTCAGTGCGTTACTTATTTTGAACTGAGCATATTCGTTTTTAAATTAGTTTGAAAATATTTTAAAAAATTTTGAAATTATTTACACTCAAATTAAAATTTTTTGGTAAACCCAGTAGAGCTAGCGAGGATTCGATATTAAAAATGAGGCTCTGCAACAGAATTTTTTTATTATTTAAATTATTATATACCGGGCGTTTTCTTGAGGTAGTTAATAACCGAAATATCTTCATATTTTTTTCAGAGTTCTTTATTAAAGGATAATAATTTATGTATTCGAAACCACAGAAAAAAGATGCTCCTAGAAAATTTGATTAAATCACTAGACAAATTACAGAAAAAATCAAAAGTTTACGAATCAAAAATTTTACGGTAATAGTTTTAAAGACAAATATTATCAAAAATGGTAGCTGTCTTTACTTTCTTATACCAAATATAAAGAAGTATAATAATCGTAATTTTTTTTGACCTCGAGATTTTTATTAATATATACGTTTTGAACCCTGAATCTATTTTGACTATTTCCCGAATGACGTCTGTCGATGCGCGTGTGTGTGTGTATGTGTGTATCCGCGATAACTCAAAAAAATACTTTGGGAGACTTCCCAAATTTGGCAGTTAAGATTGTCAACAATATTTTAGGTGACTCATTAAATTTGGTGAATGGGGTACCACCAAAAGAGACACAATGAATGAAAGAAGAAAGGTACAATTTCGGGGGAAAAAATTAAAAATTTTTATTGCATTTCTGGATGAATCTCGACGAATTATAATGAAAAGACAACTTTATGGGAAAAAAGTATGTTTGCATGTCTGCAGTATCGCGATAGCAGCCATAGTTTTAGAGAAGTACTTAAATAAAGCTGATGTAAACTGAAATTTTTTACATATTTGACATCATAAAATAGGGTTAGGATAAATAAATCAGTTTGACATTTGAAATGTCTAATTTAGTTACAAAAATGTTTATATCAATAAGAAGAAATTATTAAAATATATGGCATGAATTATTATTGACAGTATCGAATGACGCTGGTAATTAATTAAAAATTTTAATGAAACATTTCAAGGCACACTATTAAAATTTAATTGAGGTAAGTGAAGAATTAAATAGAATAATTTTTTAGATCAGGATAATATATGCTGGTATAAGAAAGTTATATGCTGGCCACATCAGATATTTTAATTTTATTAAGGCATCTTTTTTGTATATTTCTTAACACAGAATCTTATTTTAAATTATTTCCTCAAGAATCTCTAAGATGAAGAAAATATTAAAAGAACAGTTATTACTTTGTGGCTTCATGATCGAGTGGTAAAGATACTTGCCTCTCACCCAAGAGTCACGAATTCGATTCCCGGTCGAGGAGAATATTTCTAAACCAGAAATTAATCCTCGCAATATTGGGCATTGTGTGTGTGTCCATTGTCTCTAAATGTTAAGCCCTCTCCCACATAAGGTACCATGAGGCACCTTCAGGGATATAGGGGGTTGTATTACCTGTGGTGTTTAATTCATTTAATTCATTTAATTCATACCTTCCTCTAGAAAGCATTCTGCATATTATAATTGCAGAGTAAAAGACGAGAGACAAGTTTATATCTTATGATAGTAAAAAGCAAATGAAATTTTCCGTCGCACTTTTCTCTTGAGTCTTCAAAAATACATAAACAAAATATATTTAATATTTTTTGAATTATAGTTACAAACTACAAAAAATTGTAAACAATAGTATACAACTCAAAATATCTCTTAAAGACTTTAATATAATACATTTGGGTGACTTCAACGATAGTACAGAAAATAAAAGTTTATAGAAGATCCAAAATGAGTCGGTATATCATACACTGTACTACTCATAATACTTAATTTTGGAATTATTTGTTTGTCTTGTTTATGGTCACTATCTACAAGGTGGTCCGATTAAATCGGGAACCTTCGCCAGCGGATACTACGCCTAAAAATAATAACTTTTTGTCATATAAACATGTATCGAAAAACTAATGGATTTCATGATACAAGGTGTTGAAGTTAGGGGAAAAAATTTAAAACAAAATTGACATTTTCTACAACGATGCATTTCCGCAGCATTAAATTTTAAAGTGGAAATTTTGTATCTACTTCAAAGTTTCATCATAGTTTTGTTTTTCTTTTTTTAAATGATGTAATTTTAAATCATTATAAAATGCTATTTATCTGAGAAAATTCTTTGTTCCTACTGTTCCTGGAATTTATTAAACAAAAAATGTTTGGAATAACGATTGTAGCATTTAAATATTAAAATTTTTTATTTATGAAATTTTATTAACAGTAATTTCAATTAAAGGAGTTGCTCAAAATGCATACCATTCACTTCGACACATTTTTAACATCTTCGAAGCATTGAATTTACAGCAGCTGAAATCATATGGCGATTATTAAACAAATTATTGCAAACCTTTTGAATCCACAATCTCAATTTTTCCATTGTGTTCACTGGCATAGCATATGTTTGGTCTTTCAAGTATCCCCATATAAAAAAAGTCTAAAACAGTAAGATTTGGGGATCTAGGTGGCCAATTGATTGATCCTGATCGGCCTATCCAACGTCCTGGAAAATGAGCGTTACACCATTCACGCACATTAATTCCATAGTGAGCTGGAGCTCCATCCATTTGGAACCAACATTCATGTCTTATAATAAGGGCCACATCATCGAAAATATCTAGGAAATTATTTTCCAAAAAGTTCAAAATTAAAGTTGAATTTAGCCTATCTGGCCTATATGGACCACAAAGGTTGTCATCTATGATTTCTATCCAAACATTCAAGCTAAATTCAGTCTGAAATGACTTAGGACGAATAGCATGGGGATTTTCTTGTGCCCATACATGTAAGTTGTGATAGTTTACCACACCTCTTCGTGTAAACGTAGCCTCATCTGTCCAAAAAATGTTTCGCAAAAACATTACACCTCTACGGGTAGAGCCTATTAACCAATTACAAAAATTTTTTTCGTCTAGGTCCATCTTTGGGTCTCAGATTTTGTACAGGCTGTAAATGATATCGTTTTCTGTGATATTTATGCAGTGTGCGTAGAATTTTAGTTGTGAATATTCGTAAATTATGTGCCCGGAGCTGCTTGCTAGCTCTACGAGAACTTAAACGGTTGTCATTATCGAAAAGATTTAATATTTCATTTTTATGTCTTTCGTTCTCACATCTACTTCACTATGATTATTTTTTAACCCAAACTCTCGAAAACGACGGTGTGTGTTAATAAAAACTTGAGGATTTGGTTGTCTTCTATTTGGAAATCTTATTTCGTATTCTCTCGAAGTTTCTTCTGCATTTCCATCACAATAACTATACATAAAATGTATATCAGCATACTCTTCATTAGTAAATAAATTCGGCATGATAATATAAAAGAGAAGATTTAAAGTGAATCACAAATTAAAAAGAAATACCACGCTAATATAAAAATGTAAATAACAAGTTTATAACACACAGTTTTGTCACAACGCATGTTTGCACAACCAACTCTTTTTGATGTCCACTTTCAAATATAATGCTGCGGAAATGCATCGTTGTAGAAAATGTCAATTTTATCAAAAACCATAAGAATTTCGAAAAGGAGCCAAAAATACTTTTTTTGCTTTAAAGGGAACGTAGATTAAAACGTTTCTATTAAATTTGACCAGTGGCGTACAAACAAAAAGTTGTTGTGGTTTGAGTGGTAATCGATCAGAAAAAAATAATCACCCAGTGAATATTTTGGACAAAATTTATTTCAACTGGTGTGCTTGCCTTAATTATACCTGCATATCAAATTTCATTAAAAATACTTTATTCGTTATGGAGATATTGGGAAAAAAAATTTTTCCCTTTACTTCAACACCTTGTATCTTGAAATCCATTCGTTTTTCAATATATGTTTATATGACAAAAAGTTATTATTTTTAGACGTAGTATCCGCTGGCGAAGTTTTCCGATTTAAATTCGGACCACCCTGTATATAATAAATGAATAGGTACTGAAAATGTTCAAAAATGAAATAAAAATATTACGAGTAATTTTTTCGTACCCATGTATAATTTATAACAAGTACAAGTTTTAAGTATCATTCATATTAATTCACAATTAAAATTTATTATGAATTCTTTCTTACTCTAAATTTGGTTTTGTTAACTTTTATAAAAATTGAGATATTATTAGGCCTGAAACTTCTGATTATAACAACCTGTAGAAAATTAGTAATACAGTAATATACAATATAGTGAAAATAAGAAAACAGTCATCAATATTATTTCAATTCAGTTAAGGATCTACCTACCTGTATCCAATATCTCATCGCACTACATATTGTAAATTAATACTGTTAAGGGCTTTATAATATTATCTAATGGCATTTCAGTGGTCAGAGAATAAAAAAAGTCTATTAATACTAATAATGTATTTTAACGCTAAATATAAATGGTTTAGGTTTATCACAAATATCTTAGAATACAATAAAAACCGGTGTGTGATATATATTAAAATTTAAAGCTATAGAACTGATATTACGAGAGATATTATGGTTAACCGCATTCCTCTCATACGAAGGAAATTGGTTAAATAGGTTTCAAAATTCCTGACAGGTATTTTATCCTAATTTGGCAATTAGTCTGTCAAATCAGATCGCTAAATAAAGTGTGTGTGAAATTTGTGAATAAAAAAATATTGTCAGAGTACTCTATACCTAATTTTGCTGTTTTCAAACATGTCTAAGAAACTGACAGCCGGAGTCAATTAAAAATATTGAAAACGAACGTCAAAAAAAATTACAGTAAATTGCCAAATTATGTTTAATAAAAGAAATAAACTCTTTTAATATTTGATATTATGGTATTAAGACGTAAATTATAGAAAATGTGGTATATTTTTAAATTTAATAGTGTGTAAAGCTATCGATCCTCATATATTTTCTTTAATTTGATCTGTGATGACGCACGGTATAAAATATAGAAAATATGTTAGGCGTATAATTTAATTTTTGTGTATAATTTTAACTACATATCAATTTTTGGACAACTTTTTATATAAGTAACAATTGTACAGCCATACCAAGTTGTTTCCATACCACACAGGCCAATTGTAACTTTTTTGGTGCATGTTGGTTTACTGTCAATTCTTATAGGAAAAAAGTCTAATTATTATAGACAATTGTTATTTGCAATTTTTTTTTGTTTTCGCTCTAAAACAAAAACGGTGTATCGGACACGAAAAAAAATCTTGATTCAAAATGATGGTTTTGTCAATATGCGTCGCTTGAGACTTATTATTTGCGACCGTTCAACTGTTATAAACAAATTATGATTCTTAATATGTACAATTTTTTTCTCTGCAAATAAACGATATTTAAATTTTTTGATTCTGGGAAATTGTTACATTTGGACCAACAAAGATTTGTTTATGAAATTTGTTTATTGAGGAAAAACGTCTTTCCATAAATTTTTTTTGATCGTCAAGCCTCAAGAAATCGGTAGATATTGATCATTTTCATGGAAAATCTGTAAAAAAAATATTTTGTTTGTTTAACAAATTTAACAATTTGAAAAAAACGGCTTTATAAACAAATGGCATTTTTCGGCAGGTAAATATCGTGTACTTAATAGAGTAAGAAAAAAATTAAATTTGGAGCCATGATAGACCTTGATCCGACAACGGAACCGGAAATATCCGGAAAAATCGAACTTTTGCGTTTGTGTCTCTAGGTTGTTTATTTATGACTTTTATTAACAAACTTTGTTTTAAAATGAAGTTATTGTATAACTTTAACTATTTGTTTAATCGAAAATATTCATATTAAAGCAATCATGAATCAATCGAAAAGAAAACATTTAACTCGACACTCGACTCGAAATTAACGTCAGTTTATAATAGAATTATTTCATCCGTGAAAAAGGAAATGGTAGATCCTTGCTTCCAATTCGAGCTGTACAAAAGCGAACACCTGACCTGCGTGGAATTTAAAAAATTGTATCATTCAGTTTGTGTATCGCTGATAATTGAACCAAATAATATTATTTAGGGCTTTGACTTTTTAAGACGAAAGTTGCAATCTTACAGCGGCCCGAATGTACTGATATTTTAAAACATTATATTCTGGAAAAAGGGAATCAAACTGTTTTATGCTTAAGATTGATTTATTACAGATTTTTGTCTGTTTCATTAAATCTCTAATAAGTAGTTTATGAAAATTTGACGTGAAATATGGGATCTCAAAGCATTTTAGATTTACAACCGGGCATTAACAACTATCCCAAGATAATTTCATAAATCAATTATAAAACCACAACACTTCCTAAATAATTCTCTGCAACAATCCTAACTTGGACCTAACAGCTATAAAGTTTTATTGAAGGCTTTACAAATGCCTTGATAAGTTAGTCATAAGCCTATAAACACTAAAAGATAATTTAGTTTTGATATAACTTCTTAAAGACTTTTTTAAAACTTTCTTTAAGACAGAACTATCTTTAAGTGGTCACTATAATGCATCTAAATAAATTTAAAAGGTATTTAAATTGTTACTTGGGTATTTAGCCAATAAGGTGCGTAAGTTAGTATTTTGCATAGTAAAATGAGTGTTAAAATCTAACACAGATGCAAAACTCGGTATTTGTTTGCCTCGGTCAAATACTCAGATGTATAACTGGGCATTTGCTAATAACCAATCATGGTTATGTACCACGTGTTTGCTGCCAGAACTGCTGTCAGTGTTTACTGAATTTACAATCAACAAGGTCTTGATACATTTGAACTGAATGAATTTGAATGTGTTTTTATAAATAACTAGTAAATAATTTTTTCTGTTGCGGTTCATGAAATTTTACAACAAATTATTTAAGACTCTAAAAATATGTTTTTTTTATATAAGTGCCGGCTCTGAAAAATGGCAAATATTTCCGGCACCTGATGAATTCTTTATACCAATGTGTGTAGATTTCTATCTGCCCATACGTGCTCATTGCGAAAATTAAAAAATTCCCTTTCTTGAAAAACTCGCTTCATCTGTAAGTAATACTAAATTTTCAAAATAAGTTAGATCAACGGGTTTTCTTTGAACAAACGGAAAAACTATTGGCGAGGTGGAAAGTCTTCCTACACCAGTGCAAGATTTGCTGAACTTACATAAGTGTGTAGTAGTTTATGTAAAATTCTTCAGACAGTTGATTGAAACACATTTTCCTAAGCAGCGATGGCTCGAGTGCTCAGATTTATATCTTTCTCTAGAAGTGCGAGAACCTGTTCTTTCACTGTTCCAGCATTTCTTGAACGACTAAAGACGTCATGTCTTCCGAAAATATATCTTATTGTTCATTCCAAATTTCTCCCCTTTAAGCAAATTTTAGAACCCAGCTTCATAAGAACTTTTTTTAAAAATTTCGGTAGTAACCTTGTTTGTAAAGTTAAAATTTTCAATAATTTGATTTATTTTCTTTTCGTAATAATTTTGTTGCTCTGTGGGCAGGGGATTAAGTTCGTGACGAGCCACAGTTTCTATTTTAATTTTTCTTTTTTTGGTTCAAAGTTAATGTTTGTAATAATCATTTCCTCAAAATTTTTCTTATGTATATCCACATATATCAAATTTTTTGAATAAAAAAAATATTCCCTTTCAGAAAATTCCAAAATATACTCCTATTGTCATTAAAAAATAATAAACTTGATCTCATATCTTTTGAGATTACAGTGATACAAATTTCAAAATGATGTCATAATAAATGCATTTAATTTATACCCTCCAAATTTCATTTTCTTTGGCCGTTTATTTTGGATTTCACATGGACTGCACACTATATATTCACTGTTTGTTGAGTTTGATTTCAAGAAGTTCTTTCTTAAATGGTAATTTGGATACATTACTTGGCTTTAACTTTGCAGGTAAGTTATTAATGTAATCGGAAATGGTGTGTGATCAGTGATGACCTTTTGAACATTTCGGAGAAGTCTACTGGGGAGGACGTAAGGTACATTTAAATCTAATAGTTAGGTTATGTACAGGGTCATCATTATGCTACAATGATTTATTTTTGAGTTAACTTCGTTATTTTTGAAGTTTTCAAAAAAGTGTAAAGACTTGCATTAACAGCTTTTTTTCACAAAATTCATATTGTGAATATAAAATACAATTGCGATTCGCTTTTAAGAAATATGACAGTACAATGTTTATTTAAACAGAACACCCTGTATATTTTAAAATAATTAGATTTATCTTATTTTCCAGATTTTTTAAATCCCAACCATGTGTCGCGTTATTAAAGAAAGTTTTTGAGATATTTGGATTTTGGTATTAAAATATCGTTAATGATTTTGTTAGACGTAGTTCCTGAAAGAGTGAAAAGAAGAAGAAGAATTGACCATGACAGATATTGATTATAGTTACGCATACAACAAGGAAGTAAAGTGAATGTTTTATTCCCGACATTAACACAAGAGACTAACCCATAATTTATTCCCGAGGTATATACAGCATTTTTTTGTACGAACGGGCACAATTTTTATTGCAAAAAAAATAAAATGCAAAAACAAAAGAACAGTAATTGGCCACAAAGCTCTTGTAATTTATTGTTTGACGTTTTGATTGCTAAATATTACTAAATATTATCAATTACCAAATATTACGAACTGTGAAATTAGTCTATTAATATTAATTTTAATTTGAAAAAAGTTGTATATTTTATGGTTTACCTATACGTGTGATTTTTAATTTCTTACTCTTTCTACTAGGTTTAATACAAAAACAGACTTTTGAAAAAATTGATTTTAAAATTCCAATATTCCAAAAAAAAACTAGTTAAACCGGTTTTCAAATGTTTACAAAAAAAAAACAATTAAAACAGTAAAAAAAATGGTTCATACTTTTAAGTTTATTTAATATTTATGGAACTACAAAAAATACAACGAAATAAAATAAATTCTATGTTTTTTTATCATGAATTTTCCGATAAAATTAGTTTACGTATTAACGATTTAAAATGAAATAAAATTGATCTAAACACTTTTTCATATACTGAAACTGTGTTTTCGTCATATCTAGGTCAACAAATATACTCAACGCTTTGTATTTTGTACGAGGTAGAATTAATGAAGTATTTCGTTTAAGCAGTATTTGGTAAATTGGTTGTGGGTGTCCCGCAGGGATCGGTGCGCGTGTCCTGCAGGATTCAGTGCTCGCACCAAAATTATTTAACCTGTATTTCTCCGACTTTCCCTAATACGAAACTGGCGATGTATATCGACAATACGGCCATATATAGCCACAGCTGGAGCGCTCAAGCGGAGAATCAGCTACTAAACGCTCACATAATCTGTGTGGCGGCATATTATGACCGATTGTGTTTAGCCAAAATTTTACCAATAATAAGATTTTGACGCCGATTTCGATTAAGGGTGTCCAATTTTCAACAAAAGAGAGCGTCAAATATCTTGGGGTCCATTTAGACAAAAGATTAACCTTTTTGAATCATATTAATCATAATCAGTTAGTACGGAAGATCTATGGTTTGTCAAAGAACGTTTACCCGCTACTTGCAAGGAACAGTAGATTGAGTAAGCTGAACAAGAAACTAATATACACGCGTATATTGAGACCGGCCCTGGCGCGGCGCTGGCGTGGTGTAGCGCGTCGGCCACGACATTACACAAATTATCGGTCTTGAAAAATAAATTCCTACACCTCATATCGAATTCTCACAGATACATCTTCCTATATGAACGTTGTAACGACATAACACCACTAGCGGATTAAATCAAAGAAATTTCCCAAAAACTCTACCAGTTTAAATTGAGTGGTAATCCGCTAACAGCCAACATAATTAAAATTAGAGAGCATAACGCGCCGTTTAGATTTAAACACAAATTACCATATCAGGCGTTGCCTAGCTTTCGACAACCCATTTAGGCCGTTCTGAGACCAACCCAACAAAATTCAAAATTTTTTCATGTTTCCTTCTTTTCTGTTTGTTGCCTTTTTGTTCAAAATTTCTTTTCTAAATTATTTAAATTAACAAAATAAAACTTTAATAATATATAATAATTTGACATGATAAACTAAAATATTTTAAATTAAAATTTAAACATGCCTGACATATTAATTTCAGACGTATCTAGGCGTCCATCACCGTCGATACTTGGCTGGTAGCGGGTGTGAGTGTTCGGGGAAGATATATTGTAAGTTAAACATATTAATAAATTATTTTGAATTGAATTCAATTGAATTGGTCATTCTATCTATAAACAAAAATTTAGGAGCCAGAAAGGCATTAGTAGATTTGGCAAGATGCACCGCAGGACATAGGCGTACGCATCATAATAAGTGTAATAAAAGAAATTAACTAGTAATAAAAACAATAAAATGTTACAATTTATAACAATGCATGCACAAGTTATCCTCTTAACTAGCTTGGTTATCACAAACTGGAAAAGATCTGTAAAAACTATGCAGCATCATGTATGTTTCTATGGTTGTCTTCGAGAGTAATGTTCGATGTGGTGAAAAAATATGCTTATATTTTGAGAACGACCATTCGACATCTATTGATGTAATACAAGAATACTTGATCTCACTTAACGGATCTGCAGACGCACCATCAATACCATCAGAAATTTGTCTTAATGTGGTAAAACCGGTGTCTTACTTTAACACACGTGCGAACTCTTCTCCAACGGGCTCATATTTTGCGCCACCTATAGAGTGTAGCATTCGACTTAAATCGTCCACTATTTGCAGTGACTCCGCTAACAATAACACACTGTTTCGTAAGTTTTGTATGGCGTCATGTAATCCTTTATAGTTCTTGTAAATAGTTTTTAAAGCTGTTTCAAGAGAAACATCTTCGAATTTTGTCTGGCTTTCCTTAATAGCTGCAGCCCCGTCTGGATTGAATTGTGGTATCACAGCTTTTATGTGTTGTAAATATTCAGCATAATAAAAAGCTGCCTTCAACCATGTTCCCCAACATAAGAATCGGTTTTGATGGTTCGGAAATACCGGGACACTTACTATGAAATGGGCGAAGACGTTTAGGAGATTTAAGAAACACTTTTTCTGTACTTGCTATTAATGTATCTACCTCTGGAAAACCTTGTCACATAGTTTCTGCAACAAGGTGTAAACTATGCACTTTACACGTAGCATATATCAACCTACAACCGTGTTCTTGTAGAGAATGGCCTACCAAACACATTATGCGGCACCATCTGTCACAAACATCAACACTTGACTTTTTAACAGGTCAAATTTTTCTAACGTCTCCAGCAACACCCGCATAATTGTTTAGTCACTATATTCAGTTAGTCTTTTGCTCGCTAGTACAATCTGTCATCTCGTCAACACATCACCACAGCCGTATATTTTTTAGTACACATTTGATCTTATTTATAATATCTTCGCGTACAGTTGGTACATAGTTACGCAACGTTGCGCGACTTGGTAATGTCACCTTGGGATTGTATTTATTCCAGAACTTCTGAAGTGGTTGTCTATCTAATATATGCAACGGAACATCACAGGCAATCAGCATTGAGAGTAAATCGAACATAAACTGTGTTGTCGAAGGCACGCCATTTTTTTTAGTTTTATGTTGCACAGAATTTATGTGACGTTTACAATCACGTTTGTCCCAGCACACCAGGTCTGTCTCGCACACCTTACAAATTATTGTTGCACCATTATAGAATAAATCCGAGAATTCTCTGACAAATTGATATGATCATTTTTTACCCTTGGGCAGGTGTGACATACGTTATTATTAAATTAATATCAACAATAAAATACAACAAATAAAATTATCAACAATACAACGGAGAGGAATAAATTACATTGTACACACCACGAGGCATACCAAGAGACTGAAATCAACAGTTAGCCTTTGCTAAAATAGTAAAGTAGTCTGGCATACGTATTTGGGTATTTCTCTATCTGGCACCGCCCGTTACTTGCGGACTGATTTGCCAACTCTTGGTATTAGATATGGGTTGAAACCCCTACCGCTAAAAAACTCTTAACAAGGAACCAATCAAATGTCTTTATAGAATTTACATATCTCATGCGCTTCATGAGTTATATGGAAAAATATAGTGTGATATCACCCCCAAATATGGCTAGTCTTTTTTGGTTTTGCGTCATACATTTGTCGATAAAACTAGTGTACGTATTAATATTTTAATATGAAATAAAATTCACTTTATTATGTTGCATAAATTTCTGTTTTTTATGTTGTTTGGGAAAGTTTCAGTATTGATTACAATATAATATTATGTCTGCATGAAAGTTGTCACTGAAAACCGATGCGAAGCGCTCAAAACATAATAGAATGAGTTTTCATATCATTCGCCTGTAGATTAGTCTTACAATAAACTTTTACTACAATATGCAAGTCAAAATGTTAACGTTTTTAATTAAATAATTAATTAATTTTTACATATTAATTCTAGTATTTAAACCGGTTTTAGAATTTTACAAATTTATCTAAAAAAACCGGCTTTCAAACCAGATTTTTAAAGACCGACAAACCCTAGTTCTATCATTAAAAGTTTGACATTATTTCTGTTCGTCAAAAATAATTTGATTGCACTTTCACTGAGAGCCACAAAATGGAAATTACTTTGCAGTAAGTAGGCTATGGTTAGGGCTACCAAAATCTTTCAAATAATTTAATAGCACTAAAATTGTTAATTTACCCTTATTGGTAGCATCAGAAATATGTGTGATTACTTTACTAAATTAAAAAACCACCATTTCGATATACGATTACCTAGCATTTCAGTCTATTCTGAAAATCTGCAGAGGAGATTAACATCAACAGATTTGCAATGACATCGGATAAAATCATGCTGTTTATGGGAAGTATATTGTTGGATAACAGAAATGAGCGTATATTACCAATCGCTGTGACAGATGAATAATTGATTTCGATTATATTTCATTGTTTAATCTAGTAAAATTAATGTGGAAGAAATTGTAAATTAGCATTAGGCAAATTAATTTATTCTCAAATATACAAATTATTAAATATGAGTATAGACTGCAGTAAAACAAAAACTTGTATTATAGTTAACTTAAGATAATAATCAAACAAATTTATCTAGTGGGATAAATAATATGTTTTATATTCACTTAACTTCTAGTTCATTATATTTGGTATGGTCTTAAGTGTTTTTAAAGTAGCGCTATATAAACGCATTTAACGTAACTTCCTATTTCATTACTATAATTATCTTCATCATGGTAATATTCAATAATATAATGTTAACAAACGATCTGATAAATGTTTATTCTAGAAACTCGTATAGTAAATGATGTTCATATTATACCACACACATGTTCGTTTGCCTCCTTCTCGTTTGGAATTTAATTATTTACTCGACAACTTGCATATTCTATTGTTAGGAACAATGCAATCAAAATTTCTTTGTATAATTTAAATTCCGTTGTTTTTAAATTTATCGATTTTAGTTATGTAATATACATATTATCAAAATTTAATGCATATTTACTTATGAAATTGCCTTTATTCCTTACAACTTGCATTGTATTAGAAAATTAATTACGAATTTCCTTAAAAAAATTCTTGTACGTCGAAATAAAATTCGGCTTAAAATGGAAATGAAAAAGTTTCATAAACTTCTACAATAACTTTTTGGAACTGATGGACACGGTTTCTGGTAGTAGCGTGCAAAATAAAATAAAAAATGTAAGAGCAATAAACCGTGGATAACCAATGATATTATAAATGAAGGCATTTTTCTCAGCGACTTACACCAAACATGTAAAATATATAAAAATAATGATGTCTTTTTAAGATATAACATATTAAAAAATCATCGGGATAAGTGGCTCAGTTGCTCAGTGCTTACACGTTATGCTTGAGACTAAGGGGTCCCGAGTTCGAATCCTGGCTAGGCCATGGATGTGCACTGGTGTTTTCAGGGGCGTGCGGTGAGTTTTGATACAGGGGAAGCAGTTTGTGATATAGAGTGATGGGTAGCGCGAGACCCCGAGCGAAGCGAGGCAAAAAATTATTTTAAGAAAAGGGACGTGGCTTCCGTATACTCATTTTAAAACAAATGTCGAAAGCTGCAAAGTTATGACATCTAGAAAAAAGTACACTTGTAGGACCGCCACTCCTCAATAAACATAAAACATAAAAACACCACAAAAATTAGACAACCCCCGATTCCAAAGCCGAAGCTGCACGGGCGAGGGTTACACTTATGAAAAAAACGCAGACACACAACCATATCCACCGACATTGCCAGCGCCGGTGGCGAGGATTGAACCCGCAGCGAAATAGAGAGTTTGTTAAGTAGTTAACATGCACATACCTACCTATTTACAATGTAGTTTAATCCGCCTCTCCTTTTTTGCGATGTCGGAAATAACTTCGTCGTAAAAGTTTGAATTTTTTGACATCTTCACAAAGTCACTTTAGTTAACAGGGACAATTTTGAAAGCCGCTCTTCAGTGGTTAAATTTCTTGAAAAAGTTTTTATTCTCGTGTCCGTTTTGATAATTTTGAAAAAAAGGCAGCCATTCCACTAATACTTGAAAAAAACACTTTGCACTCTTTAAGACACGCTGCAGATTGAGCTAGAACTAAATTTAATCGATGCGCAAAACAATGTACAAATATTGCATTCTGAAAAGTCTCTTTTACTTTGGCCTGCAGGCCTCCCAATTCACCAGCCATTACAGCGGCCCCATCATAACTTTGGGCGATAAGTTTGGCACCACACTGTAGATCATCGACTATCTGACAAACTATAGTATATAAAGCTGCGGCCGTTCATGGCGTTGCTACGTCTAAAAATCCTAAAAAGCGCTCTTGGAATTTCACATTTGGATTTATGTAGCGTACTACTATTGACAACTGACTAATATTCGTAATATCGGTTGTTTCATCTAACATAACTGCAACAAAAGGAGCTTTTTTATTTCTTGCTTGATCTTTTCTAAAACAATATTGCTTATCGACTGAATCAAATCATTTTGAATATGATTTGATGTACCGCGAAATATCGTGGAGTGTTCCAGATGGTTACTTAAAATTGTATCGTATTTTGCTAATAAATCAACTAAATTGATAAAATTGCCCCTATTAGTAACGCTTCGAGATTCAGTATGACCTCTAAAACTAAGTTCATTTTCGCCGAGAAAACAAACAATATCAATAAGTCCTTTTAACACTTTCTTTCAACTGCTGATCTAATGAATGCTCAATTCGTGATTTTCCAAATATTTATTCTTTTAGCACCGCTCCCAAATGAGTTTCACACTTACCATGCCTTTTTGTCACTTTGTGAATGTTGTTTAAATCTGAAGAGCCATTTTCATTCCAAACACCTTTTTCATTTGTGAACAGTACACATGGCCAACAAAACAATTTACACAAATTTTCACAACCCCTTAACTACTGATTAGCACTGTATACTTCAATATTAAAGTACCTATAGCATGATTTAACTTTCGTTTTTAAGAATTTTAAATCAGGTGTTGGTTTCCCATTTCTAATAATATCGAGTTTATCTTGAAACGAATATGTTGAAAATCCCCTTTTCAACAAATTGCACACCACACAAACGCAAATAATATTTTCCACAGTGCTAGAACCAGCTTCCAAATTTAATAAGTAATTCTAAATCTGCGTACACGCGCACTAATATTCAACGTTTTAAAAATTACTTGTCGCCGCACCACAGGTTTAGAAACACCAAAAAAAGTTTTTACAAATATAGCACAAAAGCTGAGAATAATACTAGGAAGATTAATATTAAGTATAATATTAAAATCGATATTAAAATCGAGATTAAAATCTATAAAATAAAACGTATTACGATGCTATACAGCTCAGATATCAAGATTATGAAGTGGGATGGGATGCATTTCAATAAGTTACCTACTTACCAGAGACAGTTGTCTCTGCTTACATATATCGAAGTTGCGCGAGTTCGTGTTGGCTCGATTAATCGAGTGCGTCATCGTTACGGTTTTATCGTGCAACATTATCTCAGCTGCATAAAAGCAGGGCCGTATCTATTGAAATTGGGTAAAAGTAAATTTTAATGATTAATATATGTGATAAATAATAATTAGGTTCTATTTATGTGTTTTTTTTAAATAATCCCAGGGGAAGCACTGCTTCCCTTGCTTCCATGGACCGACCGCCACTGCGTGTTTTTAAAATACCGAGACGGTAGTACAGCTAGTTGTTGTGTGGCGGAACACGGCTAGTCACTGTATACATATCTCTCTTGATTTTGCGTCTCAGCTGCGAAATTTGGCAAATGTCGGAGGAAATGGCTGTTGTGTGTGTCTGTCCTGGTTGAGTAGTGGAATGACAATATGTCAAACTCCGCCAGGGCGTTAATATAAATAAGACGAAAAAAAAAAAACAAAATGAGCTAAAAAAATTACAAAGGGACTAAACTTCTTAATTCAAATGAAAAATCAAAAGAAGCATTTTCAAAAAAAAAAAAAATCAAAACGAAAACAATATTAGTGAGTTTCCAACAAATTTTTCTGACCCTGCTGGTAATTTCAACAACGTGCATAGTGCTGCAGAAGCGCTTAACAATTTTTTTATTAAATCTATAAAAAAGTCTAATTGATAAAACATAATACATTTCCTTGAATGATAATAAACAAGTTATTAACAAGAACATTATTGGATTCTCAAAAGAAAAAAAATAAAATCAAAAACAAAACACTTTGTATGTTAGAAACAAAACAATTCGGGGCAAAGTTGCAGAATTTGGCGATGTGGAATATGCCGTTGAGAAATCAAAAATATCTCTTGCTCTTCAGATTTTTTAAAAAAAGTAATATTTTGAATTTTCATTATTGTTTTTTTGGCGTTATTTGAAGAAATATCGAAAAACTAAGAACACTTTTTTATTGGCATTTTTCATTTCAAGGTTCTTTTTATAAGACGTTTCGTCTTTTTGCGACTGTCACTTACGTTATGTTAAATTCAGACTTGTATTTTTTTTATTGCATATTTTTTGTATCATTTGAACCTCACACTTCATTGATGTATTAAACTTCTATGTTGGTAAAGGTTTCGTAGCTGTAAACCATTATCAAATGTGATTTTTTCCATGATGATGGTTTACAGCTACGAAACGTTTAGCAACATAAACGCTTAATACATTCATTAAGTTTGAAGTTCAAATGCTACAGAAAAAATGCAATAAAAAATTTATGTCCGTATTTAAAATAACGTACTTGAGGATGGTTGTGAAAAGACGAAACGTCTTAAAAAAATTTATGCTTAATCGTAAAGGATAAAAAACGCCAATGAACAAGTGTTTTTAGTTTTTCGATATTTCTTCAAATAAAGTCAGGAAAATAAACAAAAATTTTAAATTTTACTTTTTTTCAAAAATCTCAAGAACAGCAAGAGATATTTCAGATTTCTCAACGGAATATTCCTGGTCACCAACATCTGCAACTTTGCCCTAATTTAACCGATGCTGCATCTCTTACCGTCTCCGAGATCCCTGTAGTGAGAAGTGAATTTGTTACAGCCTGTATAACAGGTAAATATGAAATGAAATGAATAAATGAATGAATATTCTAGATAACTGAATAATTTTAAAGAGATATTTATTTATTTAATTTATTAATGTATGTGAACAAAAAACAATTTAATTCAATGCTTTGTTATTATTATTATCAGAAACAATTTCTTTCGATTCTTCGATTTTATATGAATTATAATTAAGTTCTATAAATATTGAATCACCAGGAGTTCCTAGTACTTATTTAAAATGGACATGACTGACCTGAACATAAGCAATAACAAAATTGAGCTTCCTGACAATTTGTACTAAAAATCCTCTTTCGCTGAAATAGAACTTGGTAATATATCTATTCAAAAACCGTGAGGCATAATAAAAAGCGTGAAGAATTATCTCATGCAGATTTTATGCTCTTTCATTTTTCTGTTACGTGATTTACACTTAATTTAAATGCTGGTCTGTGAAGACAAAAAATTTATCAATATCTCTATTTTTTATGATGGCTCCCTAGCTCATGTCATATCGTGAGAACTATCAGTATGACGCTTAAAACAAATTTCTTAGCATTATATTCATCAAGTAATAGTTTGACATTGCTCTATAATTTTATTCAAGTACTATAAACGACGAAGAATCAACTAAAAATTAAATCTAGACATGTGAAAATATTAAAATCATTTAGAGGTGAACTGTTTTTCTTGGGACACTAGACAAAACTAATGTGTGTACACACAAACGCAAAATTGCTGTTTGGTCTAAAAGATTAAATTCTAAAGTTAACATAACTGAATAAATTTCTCTTGTAGGGATAGAAACAAGAATGGAATCCGGAAATTGTATTGAAAAATATTGTTTGTAAAATTTATTTCATAAATAATCCAAGATTATATAAACACTGAAAATACGCAAAAAAGATACTATTTCAACACCGTTCTCGAGAAAAATAACAAAAATAAATTTCACAGGAAATTAGAACCATCTCAGAATATTGTTCTATTTGCTGACATAGATAATTCAATCAGTTCACATTATGTACTTCAGATTTATCTGTGTCTGGGCACTCGGAACCTTGGAATCCCACGGAATTCTTTGTAATTCTCGGAATCCCACGGAATTCTTTGTAATTCTCGGAATCCCACGGAATTCTTTGGAATGCTCGGAATTCTTTTGGAATTCTTTGGAATTCTTTGGAATTCCTTAGAAATGTTAGGCATTCCTTAGAAATTTTACAGTTATTATTGTTGTCAAAAATTAGTTATTTGTTATGATTTATATTATAGCATCATTTATTTTACATTATCCTTGTATTCTATTTTACTTTCTTATACCTAATATAAAGAAGTACAGTAATCGTGATTTTTTTTTGACCTCAATATTTTGATTGATATATACATTTTGAACCCTCCTGAATCCATTCTGACTATTTTCCGAATGATGTCTGTCGGTGCGTGTGTATGTGGATGTGTGTATCCATGATAACTCAAAAAATAATAATGGGACTCTTTCGAAATTTGGCAGTTAAGATTTTCAACAACATTTTAGGTGACACATTAAAGTTTGGTGAATGTGGTACCACCAGAAGAGACACAATGAATGAAAGATAAAAAAGCCTAGACGAATTATAATGAAAAAACATAATTTCATGAAAAAAAAAATCTGTCGGCATGTCTGTAGTATCGCGATAGTAGCCACAGTTTTTGAGAAAAAGCTTTCAAATTTGGTACACTTGTTCTAAAGGCCAAAGACAATGAAAAATTCGGTGATGAGCAAAATTGGCCTTCTGAAGGGGAGTCCACGGGACCCAAACTTTTTTTGTATTTGACTTTACAAAAATATATATTATTGATGAAAGATTATAAATCATGTCTACTATATCAAGCGAATAAAATATATTTTCCAAGTACTTAAATATAGCTGATGTAAACTGAAATATTTTACACATTTGGCCTCATAAAATGGGGTTAGGATAAATTTAACAGTTTGACGTTTGAAAGGTCTGATTTAGTTACAAAAATGTCAACGTCAATAACAAAAAAATTATTAAAATACATGACATGAGTTATTATTGACAGTATCGAATGACGCTGATAATTAATTATTTAAAAATTTTAATGAAACATTTCAAGGTACGATTTTAAAATTTGATTGAGGTAAGTGAAGAATTAAATAGAATGATTTTTTTAGATCAGGATCATATATACTGGTATAAGAAAGTTATGTGCTGGTCACATCAGGTATTTTTTCTTTGGATATTCTTCATTTTGTTCAAAGATTTCTTCATTTGTATCTTCTTTTATGAATTTCATTTGTTCAGGTAATTTGTCCAATTTTTCAGCTGTTAGTCCTCCTTTTTTGTCTCTAAATCTGTTAGGAGTAATTGCTCCTTTCTGACCTTTCCAGCTTTATTTAATAAACAAGTCCACCCTCAAAAGTGGTGTATACTCATCGCAGCTTTCTTTATATAAATAGTGTTTGTATTACTTAACTCTAATTCATTTAAAATAATCTCCGAAATTTACTTTTTCGTCCAGACTATCCTTTTTTTCATTGAACAAGTTTAATTTTACTGAAAGCGTTTCAAAATTATAAAAGTAATTTTTCATATCAACACACATACTTGTTTTTTCAGCTTGCAGATTTTATTAGGTCGTGGTATTGCTCAAGCACGTAAACATTTTCCACTTTTCTTATTATATTTTCAATCCGACCAAATCGCTGTTGTAATCTAGGTAACTATGACCAACCTCCGGAAATTTGTGACCAACTACCTTAAACAATGCATTCAAAATTAGAAGTTGGTGGAGACAAAGAATGCTAAAATTTTTATTTTCGCTGGCAATTGATTTCGACCAAATTATAAGATAATTGCTATCTTTAAGCAAAGGCAAAACCTATACAAACAACTTACTATTTTACAGCCTCCTCTATTTTCCACTTTATTTATGCCCGTGCACAACAATATGTAGCAATGGTTGCCTCAAATAGAAACCTCTGAGTTTCGGTAGTGGCACTGTTTGCTGTAAATCCGAATTTATGTAACACTTATTTTTATCAACAAAAAGCTTTTCTCTATCTCGTTGTTGAGCCTAAAATCCTGCTTTGTAATCTTCTGTATGCTCATCAATATTTTGTCCAGTATCATCTTTCGGATGCTCAAAAGAAAAGTTTAACTTTGTAGAAAAATATTAACATATGAGGAAGTTTCACCATAAAATTGTCGCAAAAATTCTAGTACTCGAATTATTTAATGTACATTTAGTATCTTTGAGTTATATTGAGATGAGGTACAAAAACATATGATGTTGATTTTTATTCCATGAATATTGTGGCTGGAAATGTTTTTATATGTTCTTAGTACTTAGTCGAAGTGGTCTACTTGAGTGGTGCTTTCTATTTTATCAAGTAAAGTAGTAGATTGTCCAGTTTTCAGTTTCTTTTAATGAACTCAACATTTTTCTGCTAAATTGAATTAATGAACAAAACTTCAAAATTATTTTTCTATTGTAACTGAATTCTTTATAACGTGAACGAATATTGTTTCGGAATCTTTACATTAACTCTATGACGCCGACGCGATGTGTAAATGGTGTTAAATCAGTACTGTTAAATAAGTGAAAAATTTTGAAGTCAATGTCCAAATAATAAGAATTGTTTAGAATAACCTTTTTGGCTTCCACGTTAAACTTTTCACTGCACTCAAATCTGTATTTTTTCTTGCACAACAGTCTCTGTTCTATTTTGATTTTCAGCATAAATTTTGAAGGCCTTTGAAAGCATCCATGGATCCAGTTTTATTTATAAGAATGGTTGACTTTATTTTGTTGATTTATTTTTTAGAATTCGTTTTTTTAAATTTTTTATAAATCTGCTTATAAACTTTTTTGTTGTAATGAATAGTAACTATTTCAATCATAATAGCATAATAAAGTATTGAAAATATTGTTTTCATTTTATCCGATTTTATTTTTAGAATCGAGTTTTTAAGTTTATAGGTATAATGTCTTTTACATATGTTTTTATAAAATGTTTTTGTTACAATAAATGATAAAAAATTTCTGTTCATTTCCGTATGAGAAATACATATATCTTTGGAATTTACTTGGAATCCCGTGGAATTCCTTGGAATAGTTTTAGAATTACTTGAAATTCCGTGGAATTCCTTGGAATTTCCTAGAATTTCTAGCCAAAATAGTGGAAATCCGTGGAAATACTTTGGAAGTGGAAGTTTGGCGTACAGATTTTTGTCAACAGGTTTACCCCTGGTAAAGTACTAATTTCTTTCGGATGTTTATTAAATAATGGTCATGCTTATGCCAGATAAATCAAATAGTACATTGTAATACAAGCGTGAATAGGGCATCATTGCAAAACGATGTAGGAACATGAACGTAGCGAGTGTTCCTATCATACGAGTTTTGCAATGAAGCTTGCCTCATGTGTGTTACATATTATTTTTTTCTATGGTTGTGAAGTTTTTCCCTTAAAGTCTTTCCAAAATTTTAAATTTGCCGCCTGTCAGATTTTATTTAATATAATAAAGATCAAGTACTGCTCAAACGGTTGTCATGACTAACAAACAAAACAAATTTTTTTTGCTAAACTGACGTGTGCTGTCTTGTATCTGCTGCTTTTGAGGAAGTAATGAATTCAGATGAAGATATTCCTACAGAAATTGTTGTAGCCGCTGAAAGTGTGAGGTCCGACCTCTTTCCACGTAAATCTAAAGAACGTTATAAGAAGGAAAAACTTTTTTTTCGTAAAATGGTGCCGGCAAAAGAAAGTAAATATTTATACGGAAGTGGTCCAACTCACCTATTTCGCTGAAAAGGCTAAAACGTTGAAATCTTCTACGATGTGGTCAATTTACCTCAATTCTCAGAAGCACTCTGTCATTGGAAAAAAATGTAGATATTTTGAAGTTTCCGAAACTAATCGCCTTTTTAAAAAGAGAATCGGTAGGATACAAGACAAATAAATCTGTAAGTATTTACCAGAGAATAAATTAATGCTTTTTTACTTAACGCTCCTGATGACACATTTTTACTTCTAAAGGTAATACAAATTTTTTCAACCTGTTGTAATAAGAGATTATTTTAGGTAGTGTTAATTATTGGAGTGGCTGGTGCCCTCAAAAGAGGGTTGATGAATATTACCATAGATGACATTCAGGACAGTGGAGAATTTTTGCTCATAATCATTCCAGATTCTAAAACTCATAAATTTAGAACGTTCTCGGTTACATCATAATTGATTGGATTTTTATCGTCGATATGTTCAACTTAAACCTGCATCTATAAGACATAAACGATTGTTCATTCAATACAAACATGGCAAGTGTACAGTTCAAGTGATAGGGATAAACATATTTGGACAGATGTTAAAAAAATTGCAGAATATTTAAAACTTCCTAAACCTGAAAGTTTTACTGGGCACTACTTTCGCCGAACGTCAGCGACTCTCTCGGTTGACGCTGGAGCGGATCTAACCAATTTGAAAAGACACGGTGGGTGGCGTTCTTCAACAACAGTAGAAGCATATATAGAAGATAATGTTAACAACAAAATAAGTGTCTCAAACAAAATAATGGGCAACAATGAAAATGCTATAAACATTGGTCCAGATGTAAATATTTCTAGTATTTCTAACAATGTAAATGTTCCAGTTTTTCCAAGCATTAACTTAAGCAATTGTAATTCCTGTGTAATTAATGTACATGTATAGAACTTAATTGTTATTACCAGTTAAATAATATAATTCTTTAAGGTAAACATAATCGTTTATTCCGATGTGTGAAGATGTAATCGAGGCGTGTGGCAAAGTGATATTTTCCGTAGTCATTTTGAAGTTAGAAAATTTGACATTCAACACAATAGTAGAAAAACACATTTTATAACTACAACCCAGTTCATTGATATTGTTTCAATGAGTAGACTTGCAAAATGAAAACTTGAGGGTCATTGAAACACTATACACAATCATACACTATGGATATCAGCAATGAACCTAAGAGTATATGTAACCACTTACAACAGACTCTTATTCAAGAAACAGAAAAAGTATTTGCTAAGGTATGGAAGAGTACTGCCAACCAACTGAACTGATTAAATTATTAGTTGCAGTAGAGGACTAATAAACATAATATTAGAACGAATAATAGGGAGTAAAATAAAGAAAGAAAAATTAGGTGGTTGTAATAGAAAACTTACGATGTCATATTTTACGAACTCACAGTTTATTTTATGTCAACGGCTAACACAATACATTTAATTTATAAAGTCATCAACCATTTTTATTTTAATATTCTGAAAATTCCAATATAGGGAAAATGAAAATTTGTAATGATTCGAGACGAACGAAATGTATTGCATCAAAACTGATCGGAAAAACATTAAAATTCCTCTGAAAGATATTCAATATAAGTTAGATATGTATTTTGAAAAACAAACTAGTTATGGCAAAAAATGGGCATACAAAATGTTCGTTTTTTGCTCATAAGCTTCAAAAGGATATAGATAATGCAAAGCGATATTATGCGCTCCTCAAGGCTTCACTGTGAGATTACAAATATTTAATTCATTTACTAATGATATCCTTCATACCTCATCAGCTAAATATCTTTCATATACTGATGATTTAAAAGTTTACTCAGAAATGTCAAGTGAAAGCATCATACTACAAAATAATTTTAATGTTCTAAATTACTGTTCCATCAACAATAATTTTCCGTTGAATGTATTCAAATGTAATGTTATGTCCTTTATGACAAAGCAGATTACCCTAAATTTTGACTATAAACTAGATCTTAGATCTGTGACAGACTTGATATCTATTACGATCTTGGAATAAATACAACAGCTAAAACTTAAAATCTCTTGGCCTCATAATTATTAGAAACACCAGAAATTTTAAAAATATTGATACAAATAAAACTATTGTCAGACGTCAGACCTAACTCGGAATATGCCTCCATAATATGGTGTCTTAGAGCATATGAAAAATGTAGAGACATTTTATTATGAGATGATGTTATATTTTCTCGATTTAATTATAACAAATTTTCTTCCAAAAGTTTTTGGTTATCGCTTAATGGTACCAGAACTAATATATCAAAATTGAAGTTAATTTTTCGACTAGTGGTGGAAAATAAGCTACACTGGAATTGAATTTATCCCTGATAGATAACTGATGACTAGTGATCTATCAGATAGAAATAGTAAATATACTTGAACTTGAAAAATCTACCGTAAGAGGTCTGACATGTTACAATTGATGTGGTATATCATAGTAGGATATTCAAATCAATAATTATTCATTAGGTCAAAAATAAAATTACCAGAAACATAAAAAATAAATTGCCGTTACCGACTGACGGATCAATATTAGAAATAATATTTAAACAGCGGACATACCGTAATGCGTAATTTCCAAAAGATTATCACTGATAGTATTACAGCATTTTTTATCCAGAATATAATCTTCCAATAAAATGAAAAGTTGTCTTTCTTAAGCGATTTAAATTTTGTTATACATTCTAACAGATATCTTTTTAAAATAATTTTATTGCAGCAAAAAAATAAATATAAATAAAATACTCTTCATGGCTAGTTAGATATGCTCACTTTTCGTGTATGAGAGAATTAATAAATTTAAAATTCTACTCTTCACAGTAGTTATGTGTCTACCACAGAATATTGTCTAATAACTAAGCTTTCTATTTGCAATCCGACCATCATTTTCGTGATACTGGTATTGTTAAAACAAAACACCAATTTTTTCAACGGGCTTGGCGTGGGAATTTAACCCAGACAGTATGCATTGGTGTTATCTTTATCCGTATAAGTTATTGATGACAATGTCAGACGATTTCTCGTGTGTATTCATATTTATTTATCATTGGATTTTGTTTTGCCCGAAGAGCTCTTTTCTAGAAAAAACATTGTGTATTATTATTTTTAAATCAGCTAATCGACAATTGAAAAATTACACCCCGAATATTGAAAATCAATTTCAATAAATCATGAAATAGTTACTAGGTAATCAAGGACATTCAAAAATATTTTTTAACGTCAAAAGGTTGTGTCCTTCTTTTGTAAGTTATTTATGGTGAAATGCATAATTTAATATTGACTTTTTGTTGCCTGAGGACGTGAAATAAATATTTTATTCACGAAACCGGTAGCAATACTAGCAATTAAAAAAAATTTGTGAGGAATAGACAGATACGTTTTTTCATTTGTCCAAATACTTTTTCCGTGAATGTTAGTTTTATTAGTTATGAGACATACATACTACATTTATTATATTGCCATTTTTATAAAAGTTACAGTGATGACAGATGCTTCTGAATGAATAGATTTTTTTCCTTGACACGTCTTTGAGGTTTGATTTTCATTATTGAAATGGTCTTGAAATTTGTTCTCTTGGCAGTTAAAAGTTTTTTAATAAAAAAGGTTTTTTAAAATTGCTCAAATTTTGATTAAGAAAAATTTGTGCATTCTCTTGCGAAACTTATTTAAATATTATATTGCTTATAGGCATGCAACAATGTAAGTGATCTGGTGACACATAAATTATTATTAATTTTTTATGCTTTTCCTTTTTTTATTTGATTCCATACTTTTGAAAACTTTATGATGCTGATTGACTTAATCTTTATTGTGACAAACAATTGGAACAAACACTTAACCCAGATGTGCCTAAAAAATGGGTAACAATAAAATAATTTTTTTCTGCAATATTTTAGAACAATAATAATAGCAAAACTATCTTTGTACATTTAAACAATTTTTCTTGAACACAGTTATAAAATAGAACCATAATATGTTATGTACTACGCTGGGTATATAAGATACAATGAGTCAATGTATATTATATTTTTTATGAAAGTTAATAAAACACTATATCTGAACTTCCACATCACATCTTGACTAGCTTGTTGTTTCTCTTTGGTGACAAAAACAACACATTGTTTTCCTGGGTGTAACTAGATTAATGTGACGATAATACCGTAAAACAAATATTTGAGACGTGATAACTTTTCTTATTTTGAGTTAACAGAGATATTGCAATACTTCTAAATTTAAACCGATTCAGTTGCCACCATTTTTTCGATGATTTGCCAGGCATTGTGAATGGATGAAGCTAGATGGTGAGTGAGGAAAAAACACATTTTTTTCCCTCGTAGCGTAATTCGACTCCTTCTATGCTTGAATTATATTGAAACACCACGTCTCGCTGCTCTAATTTTTTCCCAATAAATTAACAATAAAACTGTTTAGGTCAATTAATTCAATACGTTGTCTTTTACTTTTTAAGAATCAGCTTTGATACTCCGTCATCAAAAAAGCTAGAGAACAGTTCTAAAGGAGTTTCCAAACGTTCAGCTAGTAAAATATCGACAATTCGTTAGACGTAGGTGATGAACGTAAATCTTCTTCCACCCAACTGTAAACTTTCTTTATTTTTGTTTCTTTGCGAAAACTGTATTCTTTAAAAATTTAGGTAAAATCTTTTGAAACTAAAATAAAGTGATTTCATCTTCAGATGAGTAACTATCGTATGCTTTTGATTTGTTAACTCAATTGGAACTTGTAGCTGGGAGCCCCTTGTCTATTGTCAAAAAATCTTGTTCGTCTAGGTTTTCATCAACCAATTCTGCACAAGAATTTTCAGAAGGTAATACAGTACTTTCTTTTACTTTTTCCTCATATGCCTCTTATTAAAGCAAGCGCATTATTCAGAGAAAAATCCTTAAAAAAAATTAGTTACAGAAAAGACGTACATTTCCTGTTGTGCTCTATTTAGTATAGCACAGTTTTGCACAAAAGATATAAAATAATATAAAATAATATAAATAATATAAAATAATATAATTCTATATATTACTACTAAAATATTAAAAGTTTTGTACAATTTTTAATACAGAAGAGGCATTTTTATTATTAAGTTATAATAAAGAAAATACGTACTTTACAAACCCTGTAGCCTTAATCTAACATTTTCCTGAAATATTGCAAAATTAACTCAAATTATTTTACTTTTCTATTACAATAAACTGTACAAAATACACCCACACATTGAGACAGACAAACAGTAAATGCGCTTATACACTACAATGCCCCTAATATTAGACATTTTTTGCAGGTTGTATAAGATGTTTTCAATAATTAATAAACCGCCTTATTTTTACATATTTTACGCGATATGTTTTGGGTAAATAAAAGTATTTTTCAAAAAAATCAACCTCTCTCTAATTGATCCAATTAGTGCAGATATTTATTTGATTACATTCTTTAAATGATTTGTAGGATGGTGGTTACTACTCAATAAAAAATAATAACTGGCGATAAATATATTCATCTCAGTCTTAATATTGTTTTATATGTTGTCACACAGAAGTTACTGTTGTTAAACAAGGTCATTACCATGCAGCCTCAATTTATATACATTTATATTACTGCCAGTAATGAGAATACCTCAGTCAAGTCACTAGAATATTTAATTAGTCAGCTGATATTATAGAACAAAGAACAGCGCAAATTCTTAAATTCTAATTGATTCTTAAAATTCCAAAAGTAAAATTTAAAATTCATCAGTTTGCTTAACGATGATGTTAATATAAATGATTAATTTTAAGTTATTCCTTAAATTCATATTATTTGACATTTGAGACGTTGTTAGTTGTTTGTTTTCTTAAGGTAAGCATATTTCCCCTCTCACCGGAGTTTATGTAACACTGACAGTCTTAACCTATAAAGTTTACCGAGCCTCACTTTGTTGTGTGGTAAGATTCTTTAACGTGTTCACATCACAAACACAACAGTATAACTTACCTTCCGATCGACGCGACGGTGACGTGAGAAACTCTATTCATTTAATATTTTCTCATTTGGATTTGAACCTCAGCAACCTTGATGAGCTGTTCTTCTCACTAACGAGGAGACCATTATTGTTTAAACAACAGTAAATATTAGAGGAGGCAATTTTAAAAAAAGGTGCATTTGGAAATGGTATCCTCACAAAAAAATAACTTTGAATTCGAATTAAAAACACGTAAATAAACATTGAGTCAGGATACAATTGCCAAACAAATAAAACTACCTATCTAAGTAATACCACATTTTAATTTATTTGTTATTTTAATAAATGCGTCCAAGCTGTAAACTAAATAAATACTAATACTACAGAATCAGATATTACAACGTTAATTAGCCGCGGTATATAACAATAACGATAACGAAAATGTTAATATCTTCTATTATAATGTAAGAAAGTGTTCAACAGACACTTAATAAATATTTATGTAAAGTATTAAAGTAATTACATTTCTTTCAATTCCTCAACACATTTTCGTTATCGATCTGTATGATCTTATCTAGATAATTTGGCTTATTTAAATAATACAATATATTAATAAAATAAACATATACATATCTATATTTTTAATTTCAACTTAAAATTGAATTAAATATGAATTAAAACCGTATTTCTGGTATATTTACTAAATTAGAGGGATATTATTACGAATAAATAGTAGGCTCTAATACGAGTATATAATTAAATTCTTCCACAACAGATGCCGCATAAACGAACTCATTCTTCATTATTCTTAATCTTTTTTTACCAGTGCTTTAAGATTCTTTAACCTACTATTATCCAAAAATACGTTCTTTGAGCAGGCAAAAGCATGTGGCTGTATATTGTTCCTTTTTTTTTTAATAATTTTATGCCATTCATACTAACCAATAAATAAAAAATTTATTAATATTTGATCGACATACCAAATTTATATAGAACATATGCAGTACCTAGAGGAATAAAAACATAGATAAAAAATAAAAATGGTAATTCCAATTCGTGTGTTTTCACGTTCCCGTGTATCATGAACCTACCAGAAAATCTATATAATAATTAATTAAGAGATTTTTTTGAGCATACAAAAACCACTAAATTAAAAAAAGTTTCTGTTAATAGGTGTGAACAAATACTATAAATCACAATAATACACGATTCAAATGTACTTATATCTCAGTTTAACTGCGACATTTAATGAATTGTTTCCGCACTAATGGAAAATATATAATCCATTAGAACTTTTTATTATATTTCTCGATGGATTCTGGCAAGTTACGAAGATAAATACTTTTTTTATTGTTATTTGAGTAATTCGCAAATTATTCTACCTCCTGCTTTTAATTTTCAACTGTATATCGTCGCATAAAAATCATAGGGTTCTAAGATACATTTTGCTCCAATACAGATATTTTTGTTACAACCTACTGTAAAAAATTTTCTGCATTTTTCTGGCTAGGAAATTTCACCACTGAATGAAAGACGGCCGCGGCGCCATAAACTTCATTTCCATATGATCCTAAGTTACTATTTGTAACAATTTATGGTTTCCTTTACCCTTTAATACCATAAACTGAAGATTATTTATATTAATACATTTTCTACCTTCTATTTAATAAACAAAAGTTACTAAAATGTATGCTATATTTGGATTTTCTATATTAAAGTATACTTTACTGAGGCCAAAGAGAATAACCCGAGGCATATGGTTCTAAGTACAAATGCAAAGATTACTTAATTTCCCTATATTTCTTACAATTTTGAATAAATTTAAACCCTTCTACAACATGTATCATGTCAGGAAAATACTGACTTACTTCGTCCATGCGATCCACATATAGAAATAGAATCAAAGTGACTTTTCTATAGATTGTAATCTTAAATTCGTTCACCTGTAAAAATAGTAAATTGTTACTTAGAACCATGTAATTCACATGCAACGATATGTAATCCAAAAAGTCCATATGAATTTAATTTAATATATTAATAGATACAGCGTGTGTCAAAATCACCGGAGAAGCTTTTAATGGCGCAATGTATATAATATTCTCAGATAAAGATCCTAACACAATTATCCTAAAGTGGGCTGGAACCTTTGATGTGAAGCTAATGCTGACGTGATTTTCAACAAAACACCATATCTTGCACTTGATGCGTGTGTTGTCAACCAAGTTGGCATTATCTGGAGATGATTAAAACTAACCTAATATATCCTTTTTATACCTAAATTATTGTTACTGTCCGATGAATCATCTTGTAGAAAATTATTCCTCGCGGTCGTTTGAAAAAGAGGAAATTGATCTTTTGAAATGGGATTCAATTTTGCATTACATACCTCCGAAGGTATTCTGGATTAGATCTTTGCAAGTGTTGAAAGTTCAATTCAATACCTTCCCGATTCCTCTAAAGGATTTGTCAGAGAAGCTTGCAGGAATCAAATCTCCACAAATATTGGCAATAAAGTAAAGTCAGCATCCACAAAGGATAGAAACATTATCAAACGTAGCGTGAAAAAGATTGTTTTTACTTAAAAGCTGAAAAGGGTAATAAGATTGTTTTAGATAGTGAGGACTATTATGAAAAGTAGACAACCATGTTAGTAATAAAAAACTTTCCAGAAATACATTACCAAAAATTATTACTGAAGTGAGAAATGTACTTAAACCCTGTAACAACCTTATTACCCCAGCTTTAAATAGGACGGTACACATATCCAATCCAAGTGTACGTAGATTGCATTGCTTGTCTAAGATACATAAACCAGGAAAGTTGGCGCGTACTATTGTTTCAGCAATTGGATCGCGGACTTACCACCTATCAAAATGGCTAATAGAAGAGTTCGAAAGTTAACCCATTGCACCACTCAGTTCTTCTGTGATTAATTCAAATAATTTCATTAATAAGGGGCAGAATATTCAATTGTAAAAAGGTGAAATTTTGACTTCCTTTGACGTTTGTTTATTCCTTCTAAGTGTTCTGATACCACAGACCTTGGACTATCTTGAGGGTTTACTCGAATAAAACAATTACAATCAAGATGTAAAAGAATATATTCAACTCTCTAAACTTTGCATGAAACAAAATTGCTTTCGTTTCAATGATAATTTCTTTTAACAACATTGAGGAATACCAATGGGCAATTCTTTGTCACCATTCATTGCCAGTATCTTCATGAACATATTCGAAACAGAAGTAAAAGAGAAATTCGAGTATATCACTTAATTATGTAGATGATATTTTTGCAGTGTTTGATACAATATTCGCTGATATTGATAACTTCGGTTCTTAAGTAAACAGTCGTTTCACGTCAGTTAAATTCACATATGAAATAGAAAACTATGACCAACTACCATTTTTAGATGTATTAATAATTAGATGTAGCTAAAACAAGTTAGAATTTGACACATTTAGAAAAGGTACCAGTACTTTAAGACTTATCTCTAAGGACTCTCAGCATTTTGCTCAACACAAAATGGCTAGTTTTAAATTTTCCAGTTCATCACCTATTAAGCTTCACCCTCAATAAGAATACGTTTGAAAAAAAAATTCATTGATTAGGTATGTAGCTGTGAGTAATGTATATTCTATAAATTTACTTAATAAAATAATTAGGAAACGTACATTTAAAAAGACACTTCGTAATTCTTCGACTTTTCAAAATGAAAACGAAAATACAAAATTTGTATCGATTCCATATGATCCTCGATTCACCCGTGGTATTGGTATGATTTGCTTACATTTAGTTTTTAAATTTTTACCTTTTATGACTGCTGCGTTAAAATCATAAATTCTTACGGTTGAAGATACGACGAATTATGAATAATTAATTTCAAATTTCACAGTTCGATTTCAGGTAAATTCCTATATATTAACTGCTAAAGCTAATAATTAAAAGAATCATAAATTTTCTCAACATATTTCTTTCTCCTTCGTGGGTCTTTTCTTCAGGTGAGTGATTCTTCTATATAACTAAAAATACAGTTAGTCAGGATAATATGCCAGTATATTGCGAGGATATTGTGCCAGTATTTTGTATTCTTTTGATTTAAATAAAATAACTGCACTTCAAAAATTACAGAATAGAGAAATGATGGTTATTGTGAAATGCAACAGATGCTCCAATCCAACATATGCTCTCTTCTCTTCAGTGTATCTATTAAAGATAGATTGCTTTCTTCTATGGTATTCATTTTCAAAATTTTAAACAACTTGTTACCAGAATATTTTCAAAAATACATAACTTTTACAAACCAAATACATCAATGACATAAAGGAATCTATTTCTTTAATGGGATTCAAACGAAAAATTTTAAATTATATTAAATCAATAAATTAATTCAATAGTATGTGTTCACTCGTATGTTCATTATTATATTTTTATATTTATCTATAAGTAAAATTAGTATTATATTATAAATTAATTGTGATTATTTATGATGAATTATTTATAATTATACTATATTTAATAAATTTGTATATTAGGATTCCCTATTTCAACAATAAAGATAAAAACTTTTATTGACGAATAATTTGACTCAACAACAAATACTGAAATATTTCCTCAACGTTTCAGTAATGAAATCATTTGTCAGTTTTCAGCTTTTATAAAATAATCGTAGAAATAAACTCCACACAAGATATCCATAAATGCCTACATAGAACTGGTGGTAATTATACTATCAATTTCAATTTTTCTTTCAGCATTGTAATTACGTTGTGGCAGAGCAATTGAATAAACATTTCTCTTCATTTAGTAATAGTATTGCAGATTCTTTAATTTTTATTCTTTTGCTGTATGTATCTACATTTTTAAAAGTTAAACTAACTGAGCCTGAAGCCAAAAAAAACGAAATCCTGTTGAGAAGTTTGCTTTTAAAAGCATTCAAGGAAACGAAGAAAATTATTAATTTTACAAACTTTTATTCGAAATAACAGAAAGTCCGTATTTTAGTAATGCAGCTCTACATATTAACAACTCTTAAACAATATGCCTGTAGTCAAATTTAAACCAAATGAAGTAAAAGCCCCGAAAAACTGTATTTTATTTCTAATACGTAAACACCTACTACAATAATTTAAAACATCACTGCATTAGATAATGCACCAACATCTTAGTAACCTGCTTGTTGCATTAAATATGTTGATATAAGAACTAACTCTTTCAAGATTCTTGTGTTCAGTTAGAAAAATTCTAAATAATGAATTACGATTTACGAAAATGTCAGTTGCTGACTGAAACAATATTTGCAGCTAGCCCTTAAAAATGTATACCATTCTGATTTATAACTCAAAATTTTGTAGTTACGTGCTGGCTGTGTTCCCTCTATTAATTCAACAATTTTTTCCGGTTTGGTTTTATAGACTATGTTTTTTAGATGGCCCCACAGAAAATAATTTAATGGTTTGAGGTTCGGTGACCATGGTGGCCATTTGATGAGTCCACGTCTATCAATCCACCGTTCAGAAATATTTGGTCAAGATACCTTCGAAGGCGCACCATCCCGTTGATACCACAGGCTTTCTTCAACATTTTCAAGATTAATTCTACTGGAGATTAAATTTAATAACTTTGGTATGGGACAGTATATTAAAAATTGCAGATATGCCAGTCCGTTTACAGTTTCATCGAAAAAATAGGGTTCAATGATTATATTTCTTACAATTCCCGCCCACATATTTAACGTTTGTTTTCCCTTGCCCAGTATCTACAATTTTGACGTTTCACTTCACCATTTAATTTGAAAGTGCATTCGCCGGAGAAAATGATATTTTTTATCAGATGAGGATGACCATTGCACACATTCATCATTGTTTCACAAAATTGTATCGTCCGATCTGAATCATCATCATATAGTTCTTGCATAAGCTGAATCTAAAGGGATGCCATGTTTTTAATTTTAATGCTGTATGTACTGACATGTTAGTATTAATAATCATAATCGCGACTAACCTGGTATGTAGATTTTCTTTAACAGCCAGTGAAATATTTAATTTTGCATCCTCGTCAACTCCTGGGCGACCTGTTTTAAGTAAATCTCCGACCGTACCAGTCCCTCTAAATTTTTTTTCAATTTTACTCACTGTCGATTGAGTTATGAGTCGTTCTGGATATTTAGTATTAAATAAATTACACATTTCTTGCTGAGTTCACATCCTATCACCATACCCAATCATCAAGAATTTCAATTCTCTGCTTTACAAATACACTCTTGTTATAAATTGAAGAGTGGAAAATCAAAAGGGTCTAACCGCCAAAATTTGGTTTTCGTGTTTCTTCCTTTTAAGGGGTCTAAGTACAATAGCCGATGCTCTGAAGAAGGATCTATGTCATTAGCAGTAGCCGGTGTATTTTATTTGTACACCAAAAGATGGCGAAAGTACTATGTGCGCGAGTTATAGTAATTTGAAAGGGTCTATGTACAAGAATTTACAGTATCAATCAGCTGTTTCAAAATGTCAGAAAATAATATAAACCGGTGTAATCGAAGTGAAGTGAATAAAAGACATGAAAGTAAAATAAAGAGAAATAGTGGAGAGCAATATCTAAATTACAAAGGAGTTTTAGTGAAAGAAAAAGATGGGCCAAAAATTAAGGTCAGTATACAAATGGTGCTAGTTAGGTTATGTTTTAAAAGTCGATTTTAATTGCAGCTTGCATGTAAATGTAAATGGGAATGTCAGCAAATAGATTTTGTGCATAGACAACATCTTTTTGATGCCTTTTATAAAACCGATAGATTTACAAAAAATAATTATCTTTTGGGTTTAATACAAATTATTCCAATTAAGAGGCGTCGTGTAAATGAAAGTGAAAGTAGAAAACAAGTAACAGTTTGCTATACTCTGCCGGATGGTAAAGGAAACCACAAACAAATTTGCCGAAAAACCTTTGAAGATACTTTTAGCCTCTTCCATAAAAAAGTTCAACATTTGACAGAACTGAAAAAAGAAGGGAAGAATACTTATACTGATAATCGTGGAAAGAATAAATCAGCAAGAAAATACAGTGATGTAGATGTCACTTCTGTAGTTAACCATATAAACAGTTTTCCGAAGATCGAAAGTCATTATAGTAGGAAAAAAATATCAAAACAGTATCTTTCCCCCGATCTAAACATTAACAGAATATACCAAATACATATTTAAAGCCAAGTTTCCAAACACGAAGATAACATATAAATTTTATTCAAAAATTTTCCACAAGCATTTTTCTCATTTAAAGTTCGGGCTTCCACGGTCCGACACATGCAGCACATGTGACCTTTATAATGTAAAAATAAAAGGGGCTTCTAATGCTTCTGAAGCCGGGTCATTGAAAAATAATCTAGATCTTCATCATCGGAAAGCCGAGAAAGCAACAAACACAATGAAAGACGACATTAAAAATTCTCAAGAACCAACAAGTCAACATTGTACCATAGCAGTTGACCTACAGCAAGTTATATTTATCCCTAGTTTAACGCATGGTGACATGTTTTACCTTCGGCAGCTTTCACTTTTTAATCTCGGGATTCACATTGGTGATACTAACCAAGCTTTTATGTGCCTATGGCACGAAGGTACTACTGGACGTGGTGGTAATGAAATAGCATCATGTGTACTAAAAGTTCTAAGGGCCAATGCAACTAACAAAAAAATATTAAACTTATGGACCGATAACTGCATCGGTCAAAACAAAAATAAGATGATGCTATTGGCTCTTATTTTGCTGGTAAAAGAAGGGACATTGGATGAAATTCACCATAAATATTTAGTTAAAGGACATTCATACTTGCCGTGTGATAGGGATTTTGCCCTCATTGAAAAGCGCAAGAGAGTAACAAAAACGATAGTATTAGATGACGTGGACAAAATGATTACTTCGACAAGACATAATAATCCATTTAAAGTGGTTAGGATGAATAATGAAGATTTTTTTGATTTTAAGACTGCATCTGATACGTATCTTAACACTACAAAACTAAATATAACGAAAGCTTCTTGGATTAAAATTCAAAAAGATTATCCGACACAAGTGTCATTTAAAAAAAGTTTTAGTGACCTAGAAGAATTGACAACAGTTAACGTTTTGAAAAAAGGAAAGAGTGAGAGTTTTAGAAACATATCTGTTCCTCTCTTAAATTGCACAAGCAGGATTACGGATGAAAAAAAACAAAACTTGCGAACTATGATTGGTTTTTTAGCTGACGAAGAGCACAAGCAATTTTATCAAAGTCTTACAACTTAATATTAAACTAAATTTATGGTCTCTTTTCTATGGTATTTAGTATATTGATGCGTTTTTCTAAGTTAAATATTAAGGCACTTAGACCCCGTTTGAGGCCGCCTATTCAGTTACATAGATCATTTCTAAAAAGTTGATTTTCTTTTATTATTTAAATGAAAATGGTCTTATAAAAATTGTTCTTTTTTTGGTACACAAATAATACTGTTCTTTATTTATATTAATAAACAATTTTAAAAATCATCTCTACAGCGTATTGATTTTTATATAAAAAATATTGATTTCCTAGAAATCTCAGTTGTGGTACTTGGACCCTTTTGATTTTCCACTCTTCAATTAAAATAAATCGACAACAATTATTGAGAAACCACTACTGGGGTAATGTAATATAATGTGATCTACTGTCAATGACGATAATGATAAAACAAAAAACAAACAACTTCAAAAATTAATAAATAACGTGTTTATTTTACTTTTTACTTGTTTTTTTTTTAATGGCCGTATCTTCCAACACAATTTTAGACTCCAAGTGTGGTACATAATTGGAATCAGCTGTTGAAGCAGAATCCAAAAATGGAGAAATATAAAGGATGTTCCATTTATAAAAATATCGATGACGTCATAACGGAAACATGATGACGTCATAAAAAATAAATAAAGAAGTGCGCAGTTGAATTTAAAAATCGACATGTCTGAGGATTTTTTTCTAAATATTTTTAGTTTAAGAAATAATGGATTTATTCCATACTTTAAGGACACACTGTTTGTTTTGAATGAAAATATATTAAATTGATCATAACCGCATCACTCATCAGTATATTTTTTTACAAGAGTATAATGAAATAAAATTCAAGGGGTTTTGAAGAAAACAAACTAAAATTAAAGCACTTGGTTTTTTAGTGTTGTTTACGTATTCAATTTATTGATCACTTTAATCCTTTAGTTGTTCTTTATTAAAATGTGTATTTATAGAACACATTACGTGTAAAAGAAAGATATTTATATTCAGTAATCTGTTTCCCTTCCAATCTACTGACAAATCGCTAAATTATTTAAATTGGAACAGCAATTGAATCATTTTGAGGCAACCAAAAACAGGTAGACTAATCAGTGGGTAAAAGATAATTGGGAATATTTCTGTGAGATAAACGATCAATTTTGTGGTCACCGAAATGAATATGTATTGGAAGGAAAACACTAAAAACACTTTCAAATTAATTACGTCGAAAAAAATGCGCGTCGATAGAGCTGTTATTTTGACAGCAAATTAGTGGCAAGTTCTGAGCTAATTTATAATTATGCTAGCCATCGAATCTGAGTTTTACCACGGATAAATGCAGTGCAGTGTCGATATAAGTGACAGTGATTTACGTACTTGAAATTATCTTCGTGCATGCGTAGTTCTACGCGAGATTCATGTTTAGGAGAAGGCAAAGTAAGGGTCATTTTACTCTGACATCCGAGAAGTTCGAGCCACTGTCCGACTACTTATAGAGCCCCTACTTATCCTACCGGTCTGGAGTCAATAACAAACAGCTAAAACTGACAATTTCAAGCTCGTGGAAAGTGATACCTGTGGCTTGATTTGTACAGTGTGAAGTGTTTTCGAAGTCGTACCTGCCGTGATTTACGCAGCTCCTATGGACAGCGATTAGGCCAAATGTTTCCAAACTCTTCACCGTTATCGACGTATCTTTGGAAAAGGAAACAGTGACACCCTCGAACACGTCTAACATTTTTACTTTGATGAGTCTATTAGTCTGCCTACTTTCAGTGATTTTATTTCCTTTTCTTTTGATTTTATTTCTTTAATCTTTTAACGTTAATGACCCAACTGTTTCTGACCAAGAAACAAAAACCTACAAATTTATCGATAATTGTATTCATTGGTTTATTTGAATGTTATTTTTAAGAAACTTTTTTTGTAATAATTAGATGTGGCAACATATTACGGAAAACATATTTTGACAAACTGTTTAATGTCGACATCCAAAAATAAAAATAGGAATTAGTAGTTTGGGCACATGCAATAAAAATAAATGTAATGATACAGGTTTTAAAAATTCTATATCTACAGGAGAACTCATATATTGCTGTAGAAATAGAATAAATTTGTTCAAATTATTTATTTGATCTACGCAGTCGACGAGTATATAAGACTCATTTATCATAGAAAAAAACGTTGTACGTTTGAAATAAGAATACTTAAATAAGTCTAGATGTTGTACAATAGTTTTTTCTTGACAATAAATTAAAACAAAAAATTTGTGTCACATTTTTAATAAAATACATATTTAGTAGATAAAATTAGAGGCAAAAAAAAGTTTATATTAATTGCCGTTTTACGATAATTACGATAATAGATAATTACGTGGTGTCAGTTAATTCATTTATGGAGAGAAAAAAAATAAATTCTCTATGGTAAGCCAATCTCTTTGATAGAGACTGACCTGAAAGCACAATATAAATAAGCATGCTTATGGCGGATGCGACTAACTACAAAATATCACGTAAAGCAACAGTAAATATTGCTTATAAAAGAGAAGCGTCTCCAGAACAGGGCGTTAAAAAGTGTCATATTTTTCAATGGTTGTAAAAAAAAATCTGCGATGATATGTCGACCACCGAGGACGTTGCTTGAGGCAAGCAGTTACAATCTCGGTTACCAAAAGAATCAGTGAAATTATTTAACATGGGAATGCCAGAATGTGCATTGTTTGGCAGGTCGGCACACAGCTCAATTGTTTTCTGACTTGCGTGGAATACCTTTTTTCATTTAACGTAGTGACTGAAAAATTGTCTATAAACGATATTAAAATAGAATAGAATAATATAGAATACGGTATGATAAAATAAAAGAGAGATAAAGGGGTGGAGAAAGAGGCAGAGATGAGAGGTGAGGATAAGATAAGAGAGATTAGGAGATGATACACTGAAAAATTATAGAGAGAAGAGAGGCGAGGCTATCTTCTCTCCTATCATTTCCCATTCCATCATCTCCGAAAGGAGTGGAGAGCAGAGGATAGGAGCGGAGAAGATAGAATAGGAGAGAATAGAATATAAGATAGGAGAAAATAGCATAACAGAGAGGACGATAGGGTAGGTGATGAGAGAAGAGGGGCTGGGAGGAAATGAGAGGGAATTTATGTTTTATTTTTCTCGATAGATTGCTGTTGTAATATTTTTTTCATAGGGAAAGTTTTTTGACGTAGACAAATTACTCTTTTGACGTGTATTAGAATTGCTGAAGGTGCAGTGTAACTTGACTTATTTATGTGCACAAATAATAATGTTTTTAATTATATATATAAAGTTATTCAGTTTTATAAAAAACAAAATTTACGGCACCTTTATGCAGAAAGAATTTATATGGCTCAATTTTGAACTGTTGCTGTCCAATTGGAAAGAAATAACTCAAGAAATTAGGCAATGTAAAATAATAGCATCAAAGATTACGAAATAATGCGTTTTTACAATATTATCAAACCATAATATGCACCATTTAATTTTTTATTTACTATTAGAATATGCCTCTTCCAAATTATTCGAGTACGAAGTGAATGTATTTAATAAATTTAACACTGTGTTTGCAGTTTACGATTTTTTTTATTTTAACTTTATTAGCATTATATCTTTTACATACCGAGTGATCATGAGACCACGTACCCCCCCCCTCACTTTTTTCTTTATTTTTCAATACAAAAATTGGAAATTAGTGTGCAGAATATTTGGCATAAAAATAAATTTTTTGACCTAACCAGACTCAAAGATACGCTTTCGGTTTAAACGGAAGTACTAGTATCTTTTTTATTTTAAATAGCAGTCTGTATATTTTTTAAATCTTATCCGATAGAGGTTTGATTAACCTTTACTTTTTCAAAATCAAAAGCATGTCACAAATGACCATGAAAATGGAATTGTATGTGATTACTAGGTGGTTACGAAAGTCATATTATTAAAGTTTATAATACCCAGTAAATAGCTAGGTATTAATCGAAAGGTATTTTAAACATTTTTCATCAAAAACAAATGATTTCTTTGCCTACTTAATTAATTTGTTTTATTTTTTAATAAATATTTTGTAAAAAATAAACCTCAAAAACTCTTTTTTTTATTGTACCCTGTACATTTTTTATATGCTTTTGATAGATCGTTAAATTAGCTTTCCATCACAATTTTTAAATTTAAAATCGATCCATAAATGAACTCGAAACTGCAGTTTGAAGTGTTCCAGATGAAAATGAAGATTTAGCATTTTTGTCAGTAATTAGCAGAAAATATTAGTATGCTTTGAAATGTCTAAGCAAAGAACAAAACGTATAATCAAGAAGAAATGTACCAGGTATCACTTAAAAGAAATGAGTTTTGGCCATTTAATTTTTATAAAATGTATATATATATGTATATATGTATACAGGGTGAGCCACGGTGGGTGGAGTATTAGAAGTATATGGAGAATGGATCAACCGATTGCTTTGAAATTTTGGTTACCAAGATAATGGAGTATGATCTCTCCAACTAAAATATTTTCGAAAGTGCGGTGTTGCCACATACGTAAAACTGACAATATCTTCGTTATTTTAAATGGAATACCCTGTATATTTTTGCGTTTTTTGGATCACCGTCTCTTTCTGAGTAACTTTTATTAATATTTCCCTATACCTATCTCAAGCCGTTTTCGAGATAATAATTCTTTTCTGAATTTATTGCCAAAAATTTGACTTTCAGTAAATCGTGTTTTCTCCTACCTACGCAGTAATTAAAAGATAATTTTTTAGTTGCAGCTAGGTAAGGCCTGGGGACATCTCCTCCATTAATCAAATGTTTCGAATATCATACAGGGTGAGTTAGAGAACGCTTTCTACAAGTGACTTAGAAAAATGTACGAAAGTCAATTTTTTTAAATGGAATGCCCTATATATTATTACTGATTCGAAAAGCCGATACATTTACCTCTTTAAAAAGGTAATATACTCTATACCTAATGCACACAGTTTTCGATTTATGGGCACTTTTCTTTAACCTTACTCAGAATATTAGTCTTCTGGTATATCATAACGGGTGGGCCATGAAATTTTTGTTTTGTCATTTTGTAATGACAACAGATGTTATTTTTCTAAATAAATTTGACGTTAGTGATATTTGCACCTAATTTGAATAGCTATGTAGCACAAATATGGCAGAAAATAATTATACAAACATGGTTTTAATTGATTTGTTTATTATCCATGGACAGTGCAATAAGATTATCAGCAGAACTTGTAGAAGATTTAATGAGAAATATCCGAATTTGCCGCAGATCAGAGGAATTTTATAAATTTTGGTTCATCATTAAGAGAACAATAACAGTGTCAGTATTAGGAAAAAATAATAACTAAGCAGCATCAACAGTAACAAAGTCTAAGTAACAATAACAAATAATACCAATAACAGTAATAAATATAAAAATCTTAAAAATATTGTTATAATTGTTCGAAATGTAGACCGTTAACTTCCAGACACTTTTGTATACGACGATGGACGACGTTTGTTGTAGCAGCTCTTATTTCAACGGGGTCCAAGTTTTCAATCTCTTGAATCACTCGACGTTCTAATTCTTCCCTGTTGTGGACTGGAGTTTTATAAACTCTATCTTTAAGAGTACCCCAAAGATAAAAATCTAACGGGATAAGGTCAGGGGACCTCGGAGGCCAATTCCACGGTCCCAAACGTGTAATCCAATGATCATCGAAAAAGCGGTCCAACTCCATACTAATTTCGTGTGTACAATGTGCAGGAGCCCCGTCGAGTTGATACCAACAAGTTATATATTTTTCAATTGACATAATATCAAGGAAGTCTTCCACAATTGTTCTAATTATATCTAAATATTTTCTGGAATTCAATTTTTCGTCGTATATGTAATATTTTATTTTGTCATCCATTAACATACAAAACACATTGAAACTAAATTAGACTTGAAAACCAGCCTCTCTAGTAACGTGGGGTTGTCTGTGGCCCAATGGTGATGATTTCGTGTGTTACAAATCCCTTCCCTAGAAAATTTTGATTCATCAGTCCATACAATTTTCTTTAAAAAATTGGAGTCCTCTTGCATACGTACAAGCAACATTTCATAAAATTCTATTCTCTGTAGATAATCCTGAGGCATGAGAAATTGGACTCTTGTAAATTTGTAATTATGCATTTTATGGTTTGCTAGTATTCTTCGAATGGATGAATATGGCAATGCTAAATCCCGCTCAGCACAACGTATAGAATACTGGGGATTTGCATGAAAATATGCTAGCACATTGATTTCATTTACCTCGTCAGATGTCACAGGTTTACGTAAATTTCTTGCTTCTCTTAATATTTGTGCTACATAGCTATTCAAATTAGGTGCAAATATCACTAACGTCAAATTTATTTAGAAAAATAACATCTGTTGTCATTAAAAAATGATAAAACAAAAATTTCATGGCCCACCCGTTATGATATACCAAAAGACTAATATTCTTGGTAAGGTTACAGAAAAGTACCCATAAATCGAAAACGATGTGCATTAGATATAGAGTATATTACTTTTTTAAATAGGTAAATGTATCGCCTTTCCGAATCAGTAATAATATACAGGGCATTCTATTTAAAAAAATTGACTTTCGTGCATTTTCCTAAGTCACTTATAGAAAGCGTTCTCTAACTCACCCTGTATGATATTCGAAACATGTGACTAATGGAGGAAATGCCCCCAGGCCTTGCCTAGCCGCAACTAAAAAATTATCTTTTAATTGCTGCGTAGGTAGGAGAAAACACGATTTACTGAAAGTCAAATTTTTGGCAATAAATTCAGTAAAGAATTATTATCTCGAAAACGGCTTGAGATAGGTATAGGGAAATATTAACAAAAGTTACTCAGAAAGAGACGACGATCCAAAAAATGCAAAAATATACAGGACATTCCATTTAAAGTAACGAAGATGTTGCCAGTTTTACGTATAAGTGGCAACACCGCACTTTCGAAAATATTTTAGTTGGAGAGATCATACTCCATTATCTTGGTAACCAATATTTCAAAGCAATCGGTTGATCCATTCTTCATATACTTCTAATACTCCACCCACCGTGGCTCACCCTGATATATATATATATATATATATATATATATATATATATATATATATATATATATATATACATTTTATAAAAATTAATGTTTAAAAATGCCTTTCAGTTAATACCTAGTTGTTTATTAGGTATTATGAACATTAATAGTATGACTCGCATGACCACCTAGTAATGACATACAATTCCATTTTTCAAAGTTATTTCTGATTCGATTTTAATTTTGAAAAAATCATTGTACCTTTACAATGATTTTTTTCAAACCTTTATCTGATAAGAATAAAAAATACACAGGGTACTATTTATAATAAAAAAGTTACTAGTATTTCCGATTAAACTGGTAATGTATTTTAGATGTCTGGTTAGGTCAAAAAATGTACGTTTATGTCTAATATCCTGCACCCTAATATAAAACTTTCATCTTTAAAAATACACAAAAAAAGTGGGATATACCTGGCTCGTGGTCACATGGTATATGTTTTTGTGCACGCATTTACACTAGGAAAAATATTGGTTGCTGAATCGCATTTTCCAAGGAATCGTCCCATGAATCGTCAGCGAAAGGAGTTGCTGGATAATTCAGTACATAAGACGCCGATTATTTATATAATGCAAAAAATGGCGGTGGTCCCAGAACTGATCCCTGAAGTACCCCATGACTTATTATACGAAATTTGAATAACGAATATTCAGTAGGTTGCATATTGTCTCTAAGAATTGTCCTTTATTCTCTATTGACTAAGTAACTAATTTAGTGCTACTCCTGATATACCATTAAATTCTAGCTTTAAGAGAATTATATAAATTTACTTTATCCAATATTCAAGTTGCTTGAGCAGAATCTTCAACGAAATAACAAATGATTAATTTTTTTAAATAATCTCTTAACTCCATAGTTTCTTACTGCAGAGCGATGACATTTTTAAATATTACTAGGGGTCAGATTTAGTTTAAAATTAGATTTATTTCACTACCAACATTATTGGATTATCTCAAACTTTCAATGCTGAACCCACTATCCAAATTTTGAAGGAAATGGGGTAAAATAGTTGTGGTAACTGATATAGTTGATGATATTAAAATTGACTTCCAGAACGAGGACGAAGACAGCTGATAGGAAGAGATGAAGGATACAATTCTACAAAAAATAATAGTTGTCCATCATTGTAAAATGTTAGACACATACGTTTTCTGTATCATCTTCAACTACAATAACGTTGATCATTTAACTCAGATCGGTAAAGGTAAGAAACTGTACATGATGTTATGGTAAACAATTAGATGGAAGCCAATCCATACAGTCACTTAAATAAATAATATCTTAAATGGAAAGGCATTTAAAGCCAGCCCGTTTTAAAAAATTGACTGGCGTCGGTGAGGTGCATGGTGTGACTTACAAAGACATCTGTTATATCATGTCCATTAATAGTTGTCAATGTACACGTGCATCATTAATAAACCTTCTATGTGTATCATCTGCTAAATTTCTACGTAGAGATGTAAATATAACGTGTATTTTTAAAATGAACATTTTTTATCGTTCTAAGTAATAACCAACATATTTGCCACTTTTATCATACCACATTAAAAAACAAACCCTAAAAGCACAGTGAAACTAATAAAACTACCTAATCTATAACTTTGAATGTAGTAAACGGACGAAACAAAACCACAGAAAAACTTACACTTCCTGACAAAACATACCTATTTCCACGATTGCCGCTGCAACACTGATTGCTTTAGGATACGCGCGCTCAGAGGTCACCAATTACTGTGCCTAGCGACAAGCCGAAATAACCTACTGGTCCCTGGGAATCTCTTGATATACGTATATAGTGACCGGCGCATATTGTACGTACGCTTTCTATCTCCGCCTACTAGACTACATTAAAACCATTAGATGTAATATTTTTCCAGAGACCTTTGAAAAAGGTGCAATAAAATATAACTTCATGCTAAATTGCGTTTTTATACGGATGGACCAAAGTGCTTTTACACAACTAAACTATATGAATGATTCTGTCGTCAATTCCATCAGATCGCAACTCAATGGAACATACCTGGAATAAGTTGCTATCATTTTGAATACACCAAACATTGTATGACCAGTCGACCACTATTTGTAATACAGTGAAGAACATAAAATGTTAATTTTTAGCAATTGTCACACAAAGGTAATATACCTTTCCACTTATCATTAATAATTTTATATATTAATTTTATGATAAACAATTTTTTATTTGTAACGTGTCGTAAGGCAATATTTTTAAAAACCTTCCTGATTCGTGAATTAAAATTAAAATGAACAAAACGGGTATGATTATTTTTTAATTAAGTTTTTATTTCATAAAGATACTGTGGTTTATTCTAGTTTCTCAAGTTAAAAAGATTAATTAAAAATGCATACCATTATATGAGATCCACATTAAATAATATAAAATTTCTTTCCGTGTTCAGAATGGTGGCAAATATTTTCCGTAATGATTATTGTAGTAAAAAAGTATAAATATGTAAATCAGACGAAATAAGCTTATCGGTGGTGCCCTGGCTCGCTAGTTGCCTACCTTACCGGCAAGAGCACGCACACGACATTAACCCCGATTTATATTATTATGCAAATGTAGCTTATCTGGCACTTATTCAAATTCTAAAATAATGTTACTGCAACCGTTTACGTGCTGTTATGATATATTGTGTAGCCATATTGGATTTTACGATACGATAACAAAAATTACGGGGACACATTTTGCTGTGCAGGTATATAATAAAACGACATAAATCTTAAGATGGATCATAAAATTACTAAGCACTAAGTACTATGAATTTTTATATGCTTTAAAAGTGTATCTATAACACGGTTTGTATTGACGATCAGAGCTCAGTTATACAGGTTTTAAATTGCGCTAGTTACGAAGGGGAAATGTAAATTGTGTTCAGGTAAGCACGATTGTACGCACATGCATTAAGCATATGTCAAATCATATAAATTAATTAGCCACTTCCAATTTTCCCTTTTAAGGCATAGTGAGTTCAACATATTAAGAATTATTCTTAATTCAATATTAACCACAAAATATGAATAAGTGCCTACTTTAGTGACGTTTGCCACACTACAAATTTTAAAGGATTAGATTTAGCGATTCCGGAGATATTTCGAAATGGCTATTTGTTGAGTAAATAAAGAATACTGATTTTTCCGTACTAGATCCTAAGAGATTTATCATCAAAGTGTGCGTACTGCGTAGCCGAGATCATTTCAATTCAATTGAATTGATTTCAATTCAATTAAATTCAGTTTAGGTCAGTTCAGTTCAAATCAAATCAAATCAAATAAAATCAAATCAAATCAAATAAAATCAAATGAAATAAAATCAAATCAAATAAAATCAAATCAAAGGCTTTCGATAAAATAGATTATCGCTTGCTACTAAATGAAGACATTTTGGTTTTAATAACTCTTTAATAACACTTTTTACATTTTATTTGTTAAGCAGAGAGCAACATGTCTCAAATAATGAATATAGCTCAGCAGTGTTTCTGGCCACCTCTAGAGTTCCACAAGGATCTAACCCCGGACCTCTACTTTTCTTACTCTTCATCAATGATTTATTCTACAAGATTAATTGTAATGAATTGTTAATTGCCACCTTAAAATATTCAGTAGTATTAATTCTGCAGAAGACTGCCATGCTACAGGATGAACTTAATAAATTGCACGCCAGGTGCCTATTAAATAATCTTCAATTAAATATTAATAAATGTAAAGTTTTATCTTTCACTAAGAGGAAAACTACGGTTAGTTATAACTATGGTATTAATGGTACTATTTTGTCCCGATGTACAAATTGTACAAACACTAGAAACGAGAATAATATTTGACCATTAACCCATATTTAATAAGCACATCGATTTATAAATATTATATTCAATGATAATGCTTGGTGTCATAATAATAAACTGCAAACATATTAATACTCTACAAACTTTGAAAACTTTGTATTTATTATTCACTTTTGATATCAAAACTCAAAATATGGCTCCATAATCTGGAATCCTTGTTATAATTACTTTATTTCAAACGTAGGCTTCTTTGACGGTGGTAGTAGTAATTCAGAGACAATTTTTGAAGCTTGTCATTTAAATTACTTAATGGAACCTAGCCAGATATAGGAACTGAGTACCGTGTTCTGCTGAAGAGACGCTGGTTTAATAGCTTAGAAAAAACTTATACATAATTATATTGACTGTCCTGAAATTCTTACCAAATAACTAAAGTTCCTGGTACCTAGGTTAGAATCCATGCAACACGTACCTCTTTACTGCAATAAGTCAAGAACTAATGTGCAATTAAATTCATCTATTACAAATATGTGTAGCAATTTTAATAGAGTGAGCAACTTCTGTAATATTAATGTAGATACCAAAAAACAACTTTTAGATAGTAGTAAATGTATTGCAAACTAAGTACTTGCCACACTATTATTATTTATTTTATTCCCAACTATTAAATAATGTATACATTATACATGTGTTTTCTCAAGGATAATGCTATATATTATTCTCTAGTGAATAATGGTTTCATTATTCACCGGTTCTGAATTTATTTTCTTAAAATTTCATCGAATGTGCCTTGACATGTCAGTCATTGTGCAGAATTGCTATCTGATTTGAAGCGTCAAAGTTTGACAGAATTTTTATTGCGGTATTTTGCCAAAAGTTGTTATTATTTAATAGTCGTGGATAAAGCATATTATTCTACTCGCATGGAATAGCTATTATTCGTTAGGGTGATTCACGACACTTACTCACGGCTCGTGTCTTGCCCACGGCTTGTATGGTAAACGTCACTCTCATGAATAATTGCCATCATTACATGCTCAATTTATTTATTTTATTTTTGTGTCATAAAGTTGGATAGGGAATTCTTGGGTACTAAATTGGTTTATAAAACACATACGTTTAAGGTGTATGATTTTCGCCGAAGAAAAATAAATAAATTTAGTAAAAAAATATCCGATATGTCTGAGTCATTTGATATAGAACTTCAGTCATTTTACCAGTAAAATCGAGTGAAAAATATGAATGTACTTATCAGCAATTCGAGAATTGGGGTATATAGAAAGAAAAAAAGTGAAGGTGATCATTGAAGAAGTTTTACCAGCATATTATGAACAAAAATCCAGGGCTCTTAAAATCCTCAAATCGTGGCTCCTTTGCTCAATATTGAGAATGACATTATCAGTGAAGAAAAACATGGATGTAAAGAAGTATATTAGTTGAATAGCTGTCATTACACGAAAGTAGGTAAGGCTGCAATTCAAGAAATCCAGTGTTCTAACAAAATTAGAAACAAAAAATTCTTAAAAAAAAGCAGATAATACAACATACTTGATGATGAAGGTAACATAGTTTTCAAAAATTAAAGATCATTTTAGTTACTTAACTAACCTTTTTGAAATGTGTCATTGTCAAATGTTATTAAAAAAGAATTTTGATCGAATTTCCGTTAATTTATTAATTTAAAAATTCTCTTTATTGTTTTAGGTAGTGTTGATTGTTGGGATCAGCAGAGCATGTCGACGTGAAGAATCGATCTTACTTTAGCTTGATAACATAAACATGGAATCATTTCTATTGACTGAGATTCCTAACACAAAAATCAACGTACAAGGACAATTTACAATTGTAGATTTGGATCTCGTTAAAATATTTAGAAAGTATTCCTCTGTTCCCGTATCACAAATTGAAAATACAAGATTTTTTCTTGGGTATCGAAGCGGAATCTATTGAAAACAATATGTGGGCTGTGGGTATAAATAGTATGGACGTGTACCAAAAAAAATTTTTGAATTTTCCAAATTGCCGAATCTTTCGGGCATTGCCTGAAAAATCATCTGCTACATTGCCGGCTGATTATTACTCTAAAAAGGAATGGCGGTTGGATATCATCTAGTATTGCAAAAGTATATATTGTGAGCTTTGTAGAAACCAAACGAAGTGGCCTCCAAAATAGTCGGTCAAAAAATGGTTAATACAAATAGATCTACTTTCTCAAAAGAAATTCCCCCAAGTTATATTTCCCAACTGTAAAAAATTTACTATTAATATTTTATAATGAATAAAGCTTTTTATTACAATAATAATAATGGATATTGAAATAAAAAAAAATTGCAATTATTTTCAGTTATTGATTGCTCGGAAACGGTGCGCTTTTTGAGAAATATTTATACAAAATATCTGTACAGAGGGTCACAGGTTTTAAGAAAATTGATATTTTTTAATATAACAAAAGAATGATTTTGTAGGATATAATTCAAATTTAAATACAATTTGTTAGTATTATTATAATGATATGTACTGCAAATGAAAATTATTATTATTATTATTTTTTTTTTTTCTTCGGTTTCCCGATGCCGGTCAGTCCTCCCGTGGCCTCCGACGCCTCACGGGAGTCGCGCCGGCGCATCAACTACAGCCACTCCCCACATCCCGCAGGGTTAGTGACTGTAGATACCAGAATCATGTGCCCTAAGCAGACGGAGAGAACCCAGAATGACCGCCTTCTGCATTTGGCCTGCTAGCCACTCGGCTGATTTTTGGCAGGCCGGTATGATCTTCAGTTCCGAGAGCAGCGTAGGCTTTATCCCTCCGAGTACACCGATAATAAGGACGACCATTTTGACCGAGTAGCCTGGGTACAGCACTTGGAGCTCGTACCGGAGATCGCGATATTTGGTCCGTTTCTCCTCCTCCTTCAAGGTGATGTTTTTCTCCGCAGGTGCCGAGAACTCGATGACATACATCACCTTGAGTTGATGGTCGAGGAGGACTATGTCAGGCTTGTTGGCTTGGATTAGCCTGACAGTCGGGAACGAGTAGTTCCAGTAAATCCGGCATTTCTCGTTCTCGACAACGGACTCCGGGGACGTAAGGCAGCACTGGTGTCTGGTCTACCCCGTACGAGTGCCTTAGATGGTAGTATAGCACTCGTAAAGCCGCGTTATGTCGGTGGATGTAGGCCGAAATCGCATATATAGGGCATGCAGATAGTAAGTGCATGAGCGATTCCGGCGCCTGATGGCAGGTCCTGCAGTTGATATCAGGAACCTCTACACGCCACACGCGGCTACGGTAGACCAAGGTGTTGATAACACCATCTTGACAGGCCATAATGAATCCCTCGGTCTCCGACTTAAGCCCTGCTGACCTTAGAAAGGCGAAGGTCAGCCTGGTCGATAAACCCAGTGTTTCTATGTTCTTATAGAAGACACCATGCTGGGGTTTATCGACGTGTTGCCGAAACAGTTTCTCCTGTTCGGCAGCTCTAATTCGGGCTTTCAGACGATTTGGCTGAAGTTCGGTGACTGACTCAACATCAGCACCTCGCCGGCCTCCTCGCCTGATGTCAAATGCGAGACCGAGTTCATCTGCGGCTCTTTTTGCTGCCTTGAACAATCCTGCTCCCACTCCTACAGTTTCGTGATGTTTTACGAACCGCAAGAGGGGATCTGAGCTCCTGAGGATGTTACATGCCATACTCAGTACTACTCTGCCATTCGTGCACTCCAAGCTCAAGAGTCCTCGGCCCCCCCGTTGACGTGGGAGGTACACACGAGGAACGGACGATCTAGGATGAATACTTCTGTGAATATTCATCATCTTGCGGGTATCCCTATCTAATTGGCGCAGCTCATCTACCCTCCACTTTACTACTCCGAAGGAGTAGAGCAGAATCGGAACGGCAAGCATATTAGTTGCAGACACCTTGTTCTTCCCCGAAAGTTAGGAAGACCAAATCTTTCGGAGGCGGTGTCTGTACTTGCCGCGGAGAGACTCTTTTATTTGTGATACATCCTGGATGTGCCTTTGTTGCACACCCAGATATGTATAGGTCTCTCCGGCATCCAGATGTCTTAGGATGCTTCCGTCTGCGAGCTGCGCATCTTCAGGGAATTCCCCGCATCGTCCTCTCTTGAGGTGGACGACTGCACATTTGTCCAACCCGAACTCCATACCAATTGCCCGCGTATATTCTTCGACCACCCTAAGAGCGTTTTGTAGTTCGCGCTCTCCGGAGGCATAAAGTTTAAGGTCATCCATATAAAATAGATGGGTGACCTTATGCCTCCGGTCGCCGGGTGGCCCACATTGATATCCGCGGGTTTGGCGGAGCCCAACAGACAACGGCAGCAGTGAGATGCAGAAGAGGAGAGGACTTAGGGAGTCACCCTGGAAAACTCCTCTCCTAAATGCCACCTGCCCTGTCGTGAATCGCTGTGCACCTGATGTTATGGTGAAGCGGGTCTTCCAGAGCGGTAGCAGCTGTTCTATGCATCTCACTAGTGGTGCTGGTACCGCAAGACATTCGAGCAAGTACAACAACAGCTCATGCGATGTTGTATCAAATGCCTTGCGGTAATCAATCCAGGCCATCGATAGATTCCGCTTGTATTGCACAGAATCCTGTGTAATACAGCGGTCTATCAGCAGGCTGTCCTTGCAACCTGCCATGTCCTTCTTGGCACCACGCTGTTCGTGTATCTGCTGGAAGACCGGATCAACAGACCTCAGCGTCCTAGCATACAAGATACGTGTAAATATCTTGTAGCAGGAGTTAAGGCAGGTGATCGGCCTATAATTCCTCGGGTCGGAAAGATCCCCCTTTTTGGGGATAAGCACAGTACGTCCCTCGACGAACCAGTCCGGAATCTGCTGCCCCTCGTTCAACCATGAGTTGAAAACTCGCGCCAGACGGCGGTGAGTGGAAGGGCCCGGGGCAGCGAAGTTCTTGGTACCAATAAGTGCTTGTTGGACTTCCTCCGTACTGATTGCCGGGCACACTTCTTCTTATTATTATTATTATTATTATTATTATTATTTCAGCTATTGTGATTAATACAGGTATTCTGAGAACCGTCGCCCACCCGCGTGTGATTTTGGTGGGTAGCGACTTTGAGTTGAGCTTGACTTTATATCATTTATTTACACGAAGTATTTATATTTTCGAAACAAGATCTATATGAATAGTTTCATTTTCGAAAAGTAATGTCATTAGCACCATCAAGAGGACTTTTCTTAACAGTCCGGCAATGAATCTGCGCTTGCTGTATTGATAACAGATGTCTTTTGATGTAATCTTTGGTACGTCAATAATGCGTCAGTGGTGAAATAATTTTGTCAACTTCTTTAGAGGTTTATGCATCTACATAAATTTTGTTATTTTGTTATCTACTACAGTTTAACAAAAAAATAAATAAATGTTGATTTGATGCACTCACAGCCTTTTTTGCTTCCTTATCTTGTTACGGTGTAAAATTGGCTTAAGTCGTAGTGTGTTGCAGTGTGGGTCGCATACCGTTCAGGCCTACAAAATACACTACAGCATAGGAGTCGCGCGCATTCCCACAGGGAGATAGTTTTTGGAAAAAAGGCGATTGCTTAACTTAAGTAAACTATTATAAATTTCTCTTGCGAGGTTATAGTGAATTTTATCAGTATAATCATTATTAGTGCTCGTTGTTCGTGTTTTACCTTTTTTGGGTTTGTGGATCATTACTAAATCTTCGTTTTGAAAGGTTTTCAAGTAGTTTGGTGCGTTAACGTCTCCTTGGAAGAAAATGTAAGTCATTTCACACTAGCTTCTAAAATCATGGCATAGTATCAACTTTCTATAACTTTCAGCTGCTGTCAAACTAAAATATCTATTGGACAGTGTCGTTTTCGACGAATCATCAAATTTGACACAGGTAAATACCCTTAAATAATTAAATCATTTCATCAGGTTAGTGAAGTTTAGTATTTTTAACGCACCTATATGTTATTTCAGGGTTCTATCTGGATTTACCAGGATTTTACTCGGATTCGACCCAAATACAGGCTTCTTTTGAATACTTGGATTCTTCCAGAATACCTAGTCTCCCATTGGACTAGGCTTTATCAACCAGCCTTTGCAAAGCTTTTACGAATATAGAGTTCCCACGGTCTTCTCACGAGCCGTGGATCACACATAAGCCAAATTTTAATATATAAGATAATGTTACTTATTATTACCATTTGCCAATATTACAAATTTATAGTTATGTGTTATACATTCAAATACAATTTCCTGCGTAACTCACTTAGATGAAGCAGCCAAGCATCATTTTGGCTAATAATATTTTATTATCTGGTACGATTACCATAACACCTCCTCCTTTTATACACAAACGGCAGTCATATTTTATAATCCCCGTTGCTTCATGTGAGGCGAAGAAGTAAGTACGCTTGTTATTAGTGTTTATTACTAAATGTTAAATATTGGATAACTTTTATACAAAGTTACACTATATATAGATCTGCCATGAAATATTTGCCCATTAACCTAAAACTACTCCATAATAACCATCCGAACTTACACCCAATTTTCCCAGCTAAAATATAGAGAGCTAGTCTGTCAATCGCCACCCACTGCCTACGAGTGGCACACTATAATAAACTTCCTTTTGTTACTACGCTTTTAGGGTGAACATCTGTGACCCCTATGTTAAACACCCCTCTTTAGGCATAACACTTTAAACGTAACAATCTATTTATAGAAAAAGAACATGTTGGTGTTGGTCGTGCAAAAAATCAAATTCCAGATTATGTGAAGATGGACTTTTTGAGACCCGAAAATAAAAAATTTATCCGAATCGGCATGCTGTCTGTGTCGCTGGCCATTGTTGTCTTATCATTTTCTCTAACACATCTCAACATAGAAATCTTCCCATACAATATACGGGGAACCAAGGAAGAACCCTACTGAATTTCAGTGGAACTGGTACACCAGGAAAGGCACGTTTGAATGGGGCTCAAAAAAATTTCATCAGATAAAAAAAATTTTTCAAATAAAAATTGTTGACAATGAAGGAATGTGCTGAATTAAACAGTTCTTAAACTTCTTAAAAATTTCTCGTTAGATGAGCTGTTATTGAGAAAAACGGTTCAAAATGAATTTCATTCATGTAAAAGAAGTATAAAGTCCGTCTCGACAGTACTTTCTCATCATGTGCAGTTTGAAATGAATAAAAAAAATAAATTATCTAATTCATTTTATGTCATTTATTTTGTTTGTCTCGTTTTTCTCGGTTAAATACTTTTTCTTGTTTATTTCGTATATATCGTTAATTTAGTTTGTGCCTTTTATTTATTTATCTTATTTTCCTATTTATTCTATTAATCTTGTTTGTCTCATATCCTTCATTTATCATTTTATCTTGTTTATCTTATTTATGTTGCTTATCCTGTTTACATTGTTTATCTTACTTATATATAGAGCTCGGAAGGAGGTATCGGTTACCGGTGACGGCTTTTATACAGACATAATGTTATATTGTAAACACCTACTGAAACAATTCCCAAACAACAGAAAGGCAGAAATTTTTCATCATAAAATGTTAATAAGTAGACTAGTTTTATTGGAATACGTACTATATTAAATAAAAACATAATAAATTCTTTTACAATTACACTACACTGACAATTATGGAAATTTATGTAGATATCTGCGCTATGTGGGTCAACTAAGAGCAGTATCTCAGTACATCGCATAACGTAGAGTCGTATGTAACAAGAGCGCGAAATTTCATAGAACCGATCAGCCTTTTTAAAATGTCTCATTGTAAACCTTCAAAGGCTGCAGTAAATTAGTGGATTCTTGGTAATGCAATTTGACAGACACGATTATATTGCAGTAGCTATGACAAGGCACTTTCTTGGGCATGTAACACAAATATTATAAAAACGTTTCCTCAGAAAACCTTAAAAGAAGCGTAAGTGGATAATGACAGGCAACGCAACATTAACTTAGATTTAGTGGAACTGATGGTTGGATGTAACATAAAGTGGTCTAAATTAGATAATCCACTTTTCCGACAATTTTTTGCAAAAGTGGGAAGTTTCACAATGGACAGGTGCTATCGGAGTCGACACTATAAGAGATACACGCAAGATGATGAATATTCACAGAAGTATTCATCTTAGATCATCGGTTCCTCGTGTGTACCTCCCACGTCAACGGGGGGAGGGGGGGCGAGAACTCTTGAGCCTGGAGTGTATGCATGGCAGAGTAGTGCTGAGTATGGCAAGTAACATCCTTAGGAGCTCAGATCCCCTCTTGCGGTTTGTAAAACATCACGAAACATGGAATGAGGAACCCACCACCACCCCTGGTGCATCTCCAACAACCAGGCCTCATTCGGAAATAGTTGGAAGATAACAATTTTATAATAGAAATAAAGAATTTAAAAAAAATGCAAGAAAAATGACCGGACCCCAAAGGGCCGGCCGATATAAGATATGGCTGAGACCACCCAGAGTGAGGGTTGGTATAGAATCGTAATCCTAAGATAGGACAATAGAGGAAGCACCTACCTTTCGGTTTATCTTCCTCTGGTTTGGGAACATATCATTCGTTGCAAAATGCCTATACTAGATGAATATAAAGTCTTGCGACCCACATGGGGACGCGCGGCGCGTGGAGCAGTGACTATAACTAACTTAAAGTAAAAATTTGAAATGAGATTAATTATAATTATAATAATAATAGGAGATTTTATATAAATAAGGAATCGTAAGATTCCTAATATGTGTTAGAGTGTGAGAGTCGATTCGTAAAAAAAAGGAATCACGAGGATTCCTATATGTAAGATGTATATATATATAATTAGACTGAGAATCGGTATAAAAAAGGAATCACGAGGATTCCAGATGATAAAATAAATGAAATTTATGATTGATGTTATCCGTTGAATATACGTAGCATTCCATGTGTTTTAAGATAAAATAAGATGGAAGATAGTATAGAACAGTAAAGAATAGTAAGTTAAAAAAATAGGGTATTTTGTTCTGTCAGACGATTACACAAGTCGCTCAAGTAGATCAGCGATCAGATGGATGAATGATTGAAAATTGTCCACCTGGAAATTGGTTCCAGGCGGGAGTCTATTTAGGATAGCCAATCTAACGTCTGCGAATTTGGGACAGACAAAGACCCGGTGCGCTGAATCATCCATGACGTCGCAAATGTCACAGTTAGAGTTTAAAACGCGGCCTATTTTAAAAAGATAGGCGGGAAGATTTCCGTGGCCAGATAGGACTTACACAAGTTTAGGACTAGGAATCGCGTCCTGTTCCAGCCAATTAGAAATGTTAGGAATAAAGGAATATAAGGTTCTACCCTTAGGAGAGGAATCCCAGGATATCTGCCATGCCTCTGTGATCTTTAGAAGAATATGTTTAACCGCATCTGACCAATAGGCAAAGTGCTGAATGTCGATCCGTACGCCCAGGAGCGTAGCGGTCGCATCATGTTTAAGCATGAACTTAGCTCGTATCCTATCTAATTCGAGATGGATCGGATGGATTTTTGCCATGACGCACAGACTGTCAATCGGAGTGGTGCGATAAGCTCTCAAGATGGTCCTCAGACAAGCGGCTTGAACCTGAGCCAGCTTCCTATGATTTCTCGCATTTGCAAGTTTATGTCCCCATATAGATATAGCATAAGAAAGGATCGGAATGATTACGGCTTTATATATGATGGCTGCGGCTCCCATAACATCTGCTCCTCAATGTTCGAAGGTGTATCTTCTGATCGCCTGAAATATCCTTATAGCTCTATTGGCAATGTATATGACATGCTTATTATAAACTGTAGGAATGGGAGCAGGATTGTTCAAGGCAGCAAAAAGAGCAGCAGATGAACTCGGTCTCGCATTCGACACCCGGCGAGGTGCAAGCCAAATCGCTTGAGAGCCCGAATTAGAGCTGCCGAACAGGAAAATCTGTTTCGGCAGCACGTCGATAAACCCCAGCATGGTGTCTTCTATAAGAACATAGAAACACTGGGTTTTTCGACCAGGATGACATTCGCCTTTCTAAGGTCAGCTGGGCCTAGGTTGGAGACCGAGGGATTCATTATGGCCTGCCAATATGGTGTCATCAACACCTTGGTCTACCGTAATCGCGCGTGGCGTGTAGAGGTTCCTGACATCAACTGTAGGACCTGCCGCCAGAAGCCGGATTCGCTCATGCACATACTATCAGCATGCCCTATATGCGCGATATCAGCCTACATCCACCGACATAACGCAGCGCTACGAGTGCTATACTACCATATAAGGCACTAGTACGCGGTAGACCAGACACCAGTGCTGCTTTACGTCCCCTGAGATATTGAGTCCGTGGTCGAGAACGAGAAATGCCGGATTTACTTGAACTACTTGTTCCCGGCGGTCAAGCAATTCCAAGCCAACAAGCCTGACATAGTCCTCCTCGACCATCAACTCAAGGTGATGTATGTCATCGAGTTCTCTGCACCTGCAGTGAAAAATATCATCTTGAAGGAGGAGGAGAAACGGACCAAATATCGCGATCTCTGGTACGAGCTCCAAGTGCTGTACCCGGGCTACTCGGTAAAAATGATCGTCCTTATAATTGGTGTACTCGGAGGGATAAAACCTACGCTGCTCTCGGGACTGAAGATCATACCGGCCTGCCAAAAATCAGCCGAGTGGCTGGCAGGCCAAATGCAGAAGGCGGTCATTCTGGGTTCTCTTCGTCTGCTTAGGGCACATGATTCTGGTATCTACAGTCACTAACCCTGCGGGATGTGGGGAGTGGCTGTAGTTGATAGGCCGGCGCGACTCCCGTGAGGCGTCGGAGGCCACGGGAGGACTGACCGGCATCGGGAAACCGAAAAAAAAAAAAATAATAATAATGATATAATCGCTGCTGCTGTTATCGTTGGGCTCCACCAAACCCGCGGATATCAATGTAGACCACCCAGCGACCGGAGGCATAAGATTACCAATCTATTTTATATGGACGACTTTAAAGTTTATGCCTCCGGAGAGCGCGACCTACAAAACGCTCTTAGGGTGATCGAAAAATACATGCGGGCCATTGGTATGGAGTTCGCGTTGGGCAAATGTGCAGTCGTCCACCTCCAGAGAGGACGATGCAGGGAATTCTCTGAAGATGTGCAGCTCGGAGACGGAAGCATCCTAAGACATCTTGATACCGGAGAGACCTATACATATCTGGGTGTGCAGCAAAGCCACAACCAGGATGTAATACAAATAAAGGATTTTCTAGTTCGACCGTTCCTCTTGTGTACCTCCCACGTCAACGGAGGGCCCAGGAAACTTGAGCCTGGAATGTATACATCGCAAAGTAGTAATGAGTATGGCATGTAACCTCCTCAAGAGCTCAGATCCTCTATTACGGTTTGTAAAACATCACAAAACTGTAGGAGTGGGAGCAGGATTGTTCAAGGCAGCAAAAAGAGCCGCAGATGAACTCGGTGTTGCATTTCAGACGAGGAGGCCGGCGATGTTTTGATGTAGAGTCAGTCACCGAATTTCAGCCAAATCATCTGAAATCTCAAATTAGAGCTGTTGCATAGGAAGAACTGTTTCGGCAGCATGTCTATAAACCCCAGCATGGTGTCTTCTATAAGAAAATGGAAACGCTAAGTTTATCGACCAGGCTAACATTCGCCTTTTTAAGTTTAGCCGGTCTTAAGTCACAGAACGAGTGATTGATTATGGCCTGCCAGAATGGTGTTATCAACACCTTGGTCTATCGTAGCCGCGTGTGGCGTGTAGAGGTTCCTGATATCAACTGCATGACCTGCCGTCAGGCGCCAAAATCGCTCATACACTTACTTTCTGCATGTCCCATATATACGATTTCGGCCTACATCCACCGACATAACGCGGCGTTACTAGTGCTATACTACCATTTAAGGCACTCGTACGGGGTAGACTAGACACCAGTGCTGCCTTACGTCCACGGAGATATTGAGTCCGTAGTCGAGAACGAGAAATGCCGGATTTACTTGAACTACTCGTTCCCGACTGTCAGGCTAATCCAAACCAACAGGCCTGACATAGTCCTCCTCGACCATCAACAAGGTGATGTATGTCATCGGGTTCTCGGCACCTGCGGAGAAATACATCACCTTGAAGGAGGAGGAGAAACGAACTTACTATTGCGATCTCCGGTGCGAGCTCCAAGTGCTGTACCCAGGCTATTCGGTCAAAATGGTCGTCCTAATAATCGGTGTACTCGGAGGGATAAAGCCTACGCTGCTATCGGAACTGAAGATCATACCGGCCTGCCAAAAAACAGCCGAGTGGCTGGCAGGCCAAATGTAGAAGGCGGTCGTTCTGGGTTCTTTCCGTCTGCTTAGGGCACACGATTCTAATATCTACATTCACTAACCTTGCGGGACGTGGGGGTGGCAGTAGTTAATGCGCCGGCGCGACTCCCGTGAGACGTCGGAGGCCACGGGAGGACTGTCCGGCATAGGATAATCCGAAAAAAAAAAAGATAATAATTCTACAATAAAGTAATTATAAGTACACATATTATGCATTAATATGTACAAACATATTCCCACATGAACGAATTAAATTGTTATATATAAATTCGAAAATAATTATAAGAAAAATATTTGTTTGTGTAAATTGATGTTTCTTAAAAAAAAAAAAGAATTCATGTAAAGGGTGCTTTACTTTAATTCAAAACATAACTTTCAAATACATATAATTTTTCATGATTTGAACATAGTTTTTTACCTGAGCATTCAAATGTTATTTAAAATTTCTAAATTTTGAATTTGAATAATAGAATAAAAAGTAAATTAATCAAAAGAATTTTTAGAAATTTTTATTTTGTCTTTTATTAAAGAAACAATTTCAATTAAATTAAATTAATAATTAATTAAATAAGTGAAATACTTTGCTGTGAAAAGTATGTACTTTGCCTTCAGTTTAGTTTCAAAGAAATATTCAGTCGATGAAATAAATTGGTTTCTCTATGTGGGTGGTTAGTGTTGGGTTAAACCGATTAATAAATTTTAGTCAAAAAGCGTGAAAAATTGCAAAACGTGACTGAACCAAAGTTAAATAACTTTTTTAAAACTAATTTTGGTGTATAATAATTTTATGATATTTTGTATAATCAAATATAGTAATATCAATATTTCATTCAATGCCACTTGGAAAACGTTATTATTTCTGACACAGGTCAGTTAGGAGAGTCATTGTATTTTACTAAAATAATACAATATACTAATCTGAATCCATATGTAAAATATAGAAATGCAAAATCAAGAAAACAGGATTCTCAAGCTTGGTTGGCTGTATTACGGACAGTAACCCATCCATACTCCCAGACCGCCCAAGTTTAAATCCGGGTCAGACTAAGTCATTGAAGTATAGGGGATGACAGGAAGTGCTAGCGTCACCATCATTCAAAAGTGATGGGTTCCATGTATCTGTGATGTGAGCACGTTAAAGATTCATATTCTACAATAAAGTAAGGAGGTTCCGTAAAATTTCAAATGATTACGCATTGATGAACTTATCTTCAGCCATCGTTGATCGATCTAGAAATAAGCCAAAGTTAAGTATGTCATGAAAACAATATATCGAGTTATTATTGGGATACATTTAGAAAAGTTATGGCTGATGATTTTCGTTAAATAAGTTACATATCCGCTGTTGAGTACGAACTCTATCACCAAAACCAATCATCATAAGCACCTCAATTCGATTTTTTTCCATTATATTCATTTTTTTGGTAAATAAAAGACACTTGAACTTACAGACACCTGATATTGGAAACTTCAATTACTTGTTGACTATTTAAAAATCTGTTGAACGCTTACTATGTTAGTGCAGTAAATACGTTTTTTGTAAATAATATAAAAGTGTTCATAATAAAAACGTGTTTACTACATCTTTGAAAACGTCTTTTCATCGTCTATACAAATCCGTACAAAAATATAGGGTGTTATATTTAAAATAACAAAGTTGATGTCACTTCCGGAAAAACTGGAAGTGACACTGACGTGGTTTTGCCAGAAACGCTCAGACACCTCGATTTGCAATTTTGAATTGGCACATTTTGAGTCATACGGCAAGTATGGCTCAAAATGTGCCAATTCAAAATTGCAAATCGAGGTGTCTGAGTATTTCTGGCAAAACCACGTTGGTAAGATTATACTGAATTTATTCCTTTCATTGTGAATGCACTGTATATTAGGCTTACATAGATATATCTACAAAGATAGAGAATATTTTTTGAAAAAACTGATGCTCAGTTCATTCTTTTCTTTTTATGGGGGGTCAAATCGTCTCGCATTATGAACCAACAGTAATTACCTATCACGGCTAATTTCATCGTCCTTGATAACGAATTTCCATTGTCCTGATATCTTGATGAAATTTTTCTCCTTGCTTACCGCACCCAAATTTTCAGAAAAAAAGTTAAATAAGAATGCAGAAAGTGATTTTTTACAGACATATGGCAACCAAACGTTTGGTACGAATCTAAAAGTTCGCTTACTAGTTGCTTGTAGTTCTCATTTTCTCGTTCACTAAAAATCTCCTGACTACTCTTACAAATGAGTTGCAAGTTCTCAGTTCCTGTCTGTTGAGTGTTTCTTTAAATCTGCATCGTCAAGCAATTTTCTAATTTGAGGACCAATAAAAAATGCCTTGTTTAAATTTGGCGTTATTTAATTGGGGAAATAGTTCTCTCAATTGTTTAAATCCTTCATCCTCTTTATTCATAGCCTTCACAAAATTTTTCATTAGCTCAAGTTATATATGAAGAGGTGGTAAAAGAACATTTTTAGGGTCTGCAATGGGCACATATTTAAAATTACTGGTTCCTGGTTTAAATTCTTTCCTTTCCAGCCAAATTATTTTCACATAATGTTCTTTTACTGCATGCCTGTCGCAAAGAAAGAAAACAGCAATATTTTGTAAAACCTATTTGAAGCCCTATTAAAATGGCTATTGCTTTTAAATCCCCCACATATTTGCCATTTGTATTTGTTGTAATTAATTTTATTTAAAGTGGTGCTCATACTGTCATAATCCTCTTTCATTGTTACTGAATGAGTTTATCGGTATAAATGGTTTCAAATTTCCCTTATGTAGTAATACAGTCTTTAAACTGTATTTGGAGGAATCTATGAATAAGCGCCATTCAGAAGGGAAATGCTCGATATTAAGTTCCTGCATTAAAACCATCAATATCAATACACGCGCTTAGTGAATTTTCCAAATTACAAAATGCGGAAAATGTTGCATTTCATTTTCTAAAAGTCGTAATCTTTGTTCTTTAGCCAATAAGTTCCACTCCTTAAGTCGGGAATCAAAAAAGTTCTGCTTGTTGTTTTGACAGCCCCAAGTCACGTACCAAATCATTCACAATAGTGTGAACTATGTTACAAAAATTGTGTCGGCCAGTGCAACTGTTACTTACAATTCTCGAAAACCAAGATATTGGAAAATGTAACTTATTAGAAGATTTCTGACAGAACACGTAGTCTAGATAGATGATACCGATTTTTCTTATTATTTTGTAAGCTGGTCAATGTCAGTAGTAAGATTAAATATCAGCGATGTTGCCAATAACTTGGTGATCAGATATCTCCTATATTCATAAGATCTAAGTAGGAATATTTTTAAGGTTAGATTTTCTTTCAGTTTTAAACAAAAGAAAAATTTCTTTTGATAAGAGTTAAAATGACGTTCATGTATTTGTAGTTTTTACTTAAATTTGTTAGTTGTAATAAAATACTTACTTTTGATCCCAAACTCGATATGCGATATTAAATGAACTTTTAAAACTGATCAAGCAATAATCAGAACCTGTTTAAAATCTATCTCTAATGTACGATTTACAACACATACATCAATATTCTTACACATTATTTAGATATACTAAAAGTGATATTTATTTCGAGCACACGTTGAATATTATTTGAAAGATTTACTACTGGTGTTAAATATTACTTAAATATACAATAGACAGTATTATTTTATACTATATGCCTAAATGGATACGTTTATAACATAGGAGTGAATGTCGCGTACATATTCCCATATTTACTATACTTCTTCATTAGACTGGTAGATGGTGCTAATTACATAGCACTGTTACATTATGGTTGCCTATCAACAAGAGTGAAAAAATGAAAGAAAATTCAATTCAGTATAATGGATGCAGGAGAAACAGGTGAGTTATTAATGATACTTTTGCAGCGCACAAAGACTGCGCATGGAATTGATGGCTGTCTGCTGCAATGAGCAAATAGGCATAGTTCAAGTAGGCATTAAGATTGTTTGCAATATGGACATTCAATGTATGTTCCCATTGGACCCTTACGGTATGTTGTTTGAAATCATATCAACATTGTGGAATAAATGTGTGTATCAGAATAAGTCCAAAACGTTTTTCCGGCATACAGGCGAATATACTAAAGATGTGTATGCGATATAAATATCAGTAATAAAGCTGTAACATTATGTTTTAAATATTCTATCCATATACCATTCCCAATGTTACGTTGCAACTTGCAACGTAACATAAGTGTAAATATAAGGTTATTTATAGGTAATATTGTCTGTATATTCAAAAAATATTTACGTATATGGTATTAATTTTATATGCATTTCAGAATATTTCTACAATATGTTGTCAACATATACAAGAATATTCTAGGAATGTCTATACTATGAAAATCTGTAACAATCAGTAAATAACTTATTTTTCAGTGATATTATTTACCAATGTAGTTTTGTAATACATACTCGTAGTATATTGCTCTCTGTATTGCGATTGCTATTTGCAACTTTTGTAAGATCAAAACTCGAAAGCTTTACAAATACATGTTTGCATTGAAATTCAGGTTAGCCACGTTTCTTTTGAATCTACATCGACTTATTTTTATTTTTTTAATTATAGAATTCCCTTTGAACATTATTCTGTGTTTTCTATTGTTCGTGTTATTTTAGTGCCTTCACCACAGTATTTATACTAGAGTATGTGACCTAGGTAGTTACTTTCTTATTGCAGTCACTATCATGTATTTGTAATGATTTACAAAATTTGAATAAGCATGTTGGTTTTTAAATCCGTTGGATATACTTTACAGTAAATAAATAAATAAATAATTAGAAATAAAATCCAAACAGGTTAATGTCTTATATGTGCTTGTGCCGACGATGTTTCACAATAAAAAGAGAGACAAAAATCAGTGGTAGGTACTTTTTTTTTTGTTAAACACCTCTGCACTTCGAGCAAGTTTATCTGTATAGAGAGACATAAAAACCACTGAGGTGTTATTTATGTCTCAATTTGGTTATAATAAAGTGAAGTCAGTTGTGAAGAGAGGTGAAGGCGTGTCAGACTGTAGGCTATACGGAGGCCCCACCTCCGTATAAAACCATTGGCGTGTCGGGGGCGTCTCCTCTGAGCTTGAACTGTTCATAAACGTAATTGACCAATAATAGATGAGAATTTCATATTATAACTTACATAGAAAGAGACCCTAGGGGAAAATGAGATGCCAATAGTAAAATCTATAAGCTACTGGAATTCTAGTAGCATGTAGAGATTTTTTAGCAGTACGATTTACCCACGTTTGAACTGTTACATTGTAGGTATTGTAAGTTTATGGTTACTAATACAGTTTCTTTGGAATGTATCTAATTATATGGATTTCCCTATTTAACTTTATACAATTAAATACTAAAAAAGCATAATTGTATAAAAGCTTTGATTCTAAGGAACATGAATTTATTATTATTCCTTAACATAATATTACTTAATTTATTAAATAATAATTAAGAATAGTAAAGAAATATAAACACTCAGCAACCTGATATTTAAAACGTCCGATCGGTTCAAAGGTCACCAAATAAAATTGTGTAAGAATAGGTCTACCTATATTTTTTATATAAAAACATTTAAAATTTACTGTTAGGCTTGTGTTTTTCTATATTTCATAAATTAATATTGATATTTCTTTTTGTGGGGATTTCGGTCAGGTATAACTAATTTAATTTTTTCTAACATTTCGGTTTATTACACCATCATCAGAGAAACTATTAATTATTAGGAATTTGTTTTAAAATTTTTTGTTACATGTTGTTTGGTTTTAAAACAAATTCCTAATAATTAATAGTTTCTCTGATGATGGTGTAATAAACCGAAACGTTAGAAAAAAAAAATTAAATTAGTTATACCTGACCGAAATCCCCACAAAAAAAAACATTCAATATTAATTGATATTAACGGTCAAGAAAAGAAAAAAAAATATATGTATATATATATATATATATATATATATATATATATATATATATATATATGAAGTGAATAGTGGTGAGAGGTATGAAACTTCTCATATGGTCTGAATGCTACTATCCGACCGACATCCTCGATGTCTCTGTGGCGGATAGCGACTTGCATCACAGCAAGTACCGAGAGCGGCGACCCCTAGCCCAGGTGGACTAAACTAATGTGATTAAATATGATTTGAAGGAAACAACTACTCAGCGGGCAAATACCCCGACCTGCATTGAATTACACCTTCAAATCATGATAGATCGATAGCCAATATCATTTGTCAATTCCTAACCAGACATAGATCGATTTCGAACTTATTTGTTCTCTTCAGTATGCCATAGGCTATGGAACAGACAAATGATAGTGGCCAACCTGCTAGTTATATACTAACTATGGTGAAGTGAATAGTGGTGAGAGGTATGAAACTTCTCATATGGTCTGAATGCTACTATCCGACCGACATCCTCGATGTCTCTGTGGCGGATAGCGACTTGCATCACAGCAAGTACCGATTTGAAGGTGTAATTCAATGCAGGTCGGGGTATTTGCCCGCTGAGTAGTTGTTTCCTTCAAATCATATTTAATCATATATATATATGTATATATATATATATATATATGTATATATATATATATATATATATATATATATATATATATATATATATATATATATATGTATATATATATATATATATATATATATATATATATATATATATATATATATATATTATTAAATATGATTTGAAGAAAACAACTACTCAGCGGGCAAATACCCCGACCTGCATTGAATTACACCTTCAAATCATGATAAATCGATAGCCAATATATATATATATATATATATATATATATATATATATATATATATATATATATATATATATATATATATATATATATGTATGTATATATATATTTCATGAAGAAATAAGTTACAAACAATTTATTTATCAACAATAAATTTCAATTATGGGCTGACGTTTCGGTGGATGGTTCCCACCATCTTCAGGGCCAAATTAATATATTGTTATTCAAATTGCTTATGACTACTTTCTTCTTACGAAGTGGACGTGAATTGATGACTACAACTATATTTATATAAAATTGGCATTTTTACAGAGTTCCCAGTTATGTGCATTTTGTTTTAGTTAATCTGAAATGTTGAAATTAGATTAAAGGAAATAAGCAACGTTTTAGAATTTTATAGAGTAAATCATGTAAGTTGGAATCATAAGTAATTAAAGTTTATGGTGTTAAAATAACTAAACATGATACTCAAACATGTTTAAAGTTCTTGTCGGTTATTGCTCACCGAAGCAAATGTGCCAACATATTTTGTATACAATGGATAAATAAATTTATATGATTCTATGAATACTTTTCTCCTGTATGCAAAATTAGCTTTTCTCAAGGTTTTCAATTATTTATTTTATCAAATTTATGACACATGGCAGTTTTATTAGGGAAAATATCCATATTGTGTGATTTTACACAGTAAATCATGTAAATTCATAGAAACAGCAGATAACCACTAAGTCAGTCAACAGGTTTATGATGAAAATTCATACCAAGTAGGTAGGTACATTGTTTCCAAAATTTTGCTTCACATATCTTCTTATCTAATATGAATAACGTATATTAGAAAATAATTATTATTATTCGTAATGTTGTTGTTTTATATTACCTTCGAAATTACTATTATTTTTTTAAGGCTCCGTGTACTGTGTATGTTTGCACTGTTTTATCAAAAATAATATCACATAGACTCAAATAGATAAGTACTTTAAATTAAAAATAAAAAAACATAAACAGAAACTTCTTTATAAATCAGTAACACTTAAGGGCTAATATATGATCTAGGATATATTAAGGATGTCTCGCTACGAAATTTACAAGCATTCCTGTTTACACAATATTTTTTAGTACATTCAAGTTAATATTTTCATCTATATCCCGCGAGCAAGAATATTGAAATTCTTAGTTTCGAAACAGTGTTAATGAAAATGTGGTATTTGGCTGGTATTTGTCTTCAGGCAAAACGTTAGTCAGAGATGCTGTTTCACCTAATATATCTAAATCATACAAATTAGGGTCATTAGCTCGTCGCTTCAAAAGTTTATTGTAAACAGTAAAGCAAATTTGTTTCGCTTGCTCGTTCAAATGTAACCGATTTTTTCTTACTGAAAACACTGATGAACTTTAATTTTCTTTATCACTATAATCACTGTCATTTTAGTTTTCACAAACACAATGAGGTATAGACGTAGAGGCCCCTCACGGCCAAAACATTTTTACATTAAATTATTTCCAAAAACACACTAGCAAATAAACAGATATAAAATAATTGTTCATTATAATATTACACTTACCATATTACACAATTCACTGCAACACGATAATCTTCTTAATTTATTTTCAAAAATACACCAGCAAATAAACAGATACAAAATAATTATTACTTATTACACTTACCATATATTACACAACTCACTGAAACACGATAACCTTTTTAAATTATTTTCAAAAAACACAGCAGCAAATATACATATAAAATAATTATTAATACTACTTGTATCCTAAAACGCACTGCTAAACAAATCGGTAACAAAACTAAGTGCAGACCTGAGTATCATAGAATGTAAATGAAACTCCGCCTCGGTCGTGTGCCAACAAAAACAACAATAATCATTCTCGCTTTAATGTATGCGATGTAAAAGAAGGAAGATGTCATGTGATAGACATTTCCCTCCTCATGTTGTGTCAGCCCACACGTCCCGTCACTAAAGCGATATCTCCTACTAGTACTTTAAAACTCAAAGAACAAAATTCGTTAGGGAATCAAAGAGTCTTGAAAATCAAAGATTATAAGGAATCAAAGAGCCTAGGAAATCAAAGAGCCTAGGAAATCAAAGAGTCTAGCGGATCAAGGAATCTACGAACTGTCATGACGAGGTACGAGAAAGCATACATCCATCAACAAACTACACGTAAAAATAAGAAGAGAGTACACACCAAAGTTGTCTAACGAAATGAAAAATATTACTATGTGAAGAATAACTCATTCAATTAACTTTAATATGACTAGAAGTTTGGCTATATTCTAAAATAAGAAGGTTCTCCTAGTTTACTTGAACCAAATATTTACCAAGTCAGAAGTGGACACAGCCCAAATCAGTTCCATAAAATAAGGCTAAACGCATGATCAAATAACTGCAAAATTAACCATATGCAACCAATGGCAATAATAATATAATAATATTACTTATGCAGCAAAAGATGTACTCGCTAATCTACTCCTTCATAACCTACCGGATTGAACTAGAGATGGTTTATGTGACTTGTGGCAACATCATGGATAGTCCTTTTTAGAATTAACTCATATGAATCCAATTCTATAAAACATTACCGTGAAAACCATCAGCAAGTTATGAAAATATTTTCAAGCCATTTGATATTTCTTATAATTTGCTAAGAAATCATCAATATCGAAAGAAAATTGCATTTTTCTAGATTTACATTAAGTTCTCTTTCATAATAGAGGAAGATTAGTGTTGTATGGCATTATTATCTAAATACTGTGGTCAGTCCGTAACTAGTCCTTGTGACAACCGGTGTGACCTCAATATTTTGCCCCACTAGTACATAAATATAATAAAAGCTATCAATAAAGTAAAAAGACCATCCTTCTTTGAGCGTAATACAGTTTAAATGTTGGTAAATTTACCGCATTTAAAGGGTGTCCCATTTTTAATTTGGGGATTTGTTTTTTGAATAAGAATCATAATCTTTAGGAAATTGTCAGTTTATTCAGCGTAAAGTAGAAATATGGGAATTATGTTCCAAATACAATACTTGCCAAGTATCCTCACTGGTTCTTCCTGCAGATGTTCACTCTTTTGGCGAAATTTTTAATTACTTTTTTCGCACAATTGCGGGTAATTTTCCTCAATAACTTGATGAATGTTGTCGTTGAGTTCGTACATTGACTGCGGATTGTTCGTGTTAGACTCTGTCTTTACAAAACCATAAATGGTCAGGATAATTTGTCCGCAATAAACACATTGCTTTTCTTGGCGTGTAGTATGTGGCACCGTCTTGCTGAAAGAACATATCCTTCAGATTCATATCTCCAATTTGAGCCATAAAAAAGTTTGTCAGCATGTTATACGATAACGTTCGTCATTGACAGTACCCCTTTCCCCATCCACGTTATCAAAAAAAAAAGCCCAATGACACATTCAAGCCAAAAACCACACCATACAATAATGTAACACAGATGTGTTGTTCCTCAGTCACCTCAGGGGTCTTCTGTCCCCAAATGCGACAAATTGCTTACTAACATATCCGCCCAGGTGGAAATAGACTTTGTCGCTTTAGATGCTTTTGTTGCAAAATTCGGCATAATCTGCGATGTGTTCAGGGCCCAATCGGCAACACACAGCGGTGCCTATTGTCTGCAGGCTTCAAATCTTGAGTAAACTCAATTTTGTTGCATGTAGACTCAGATCTTTCGTTAACATTTGTTGCAGGAAGCTTCTCAAAATGCCCAATTGCTGAGAATGGTGACGAATTGAGATTCAGGGATTTTCGGCAACATTTTCACTTACCCAATGATATTTTTGTTTCAAGGAATACTACGAGTATGTACCGCCGTGAGTGAGCGTGCCAGATGCCTCGAATTTACTGATTAGGTTGCAAATTACGGTTACTTGACACATGATTACAATAAAAAATAACACGAAGTTTGCTAATCGAATTCACAACTGAATGCGAATTTTCGTAATAGGTTTGCAGGACGTTTATACCTTCTTCTATTGTGAAACACTGTATGATTAAATTGCCAGGTCTCTTGATAACAGATATCAAATATGAGCATTGTAGATTAGACAGTTCAAAAATAGACCAACATTCAAATCCTTAAGTTAAAAATGGGACACCATTTAGATCTTTCATCTGCGTATTTGCACCCTCTTCTGGCTTGTGCCTGGTGCGGGGTCACCGATGGCACAACCATAGTTATACGGCGCTGACTGTGGTATTGTCTCTAGTGTCTACTGTAGACTATCTAGTTACTTACCTAAACACTATAATTATCGCGGTTTCTGAAAGCTTGAAAATTGTACCACCACCTATATTTCGTTAGGTTGTATTCTTATTTATATCATGTGTAATATCAACTTTATGGAAATCACAGTGTCAAAAGTCATTTTAGTCGGCAAGAAAAAAGTTATGTCATTTATAAACTTGTTTAGTGTTTCTGATAATTAAACATGTCTTTTGAAATTCTGTAAAACAGTAAATGTCTCTGCCTATAGACAATATGATCAAGTTATTTAAATTGAAATGGATTATATTTAATTTAAAGGCAAAATGTCGTGACAACATATACTTTACCAATAATCACATATGTTGAAACCGCAAGGCGAAGCAATTCTAATGTTTAATGCACTCAAGATAACACTTTATAAAGTCACAGTTGTAAAACATAAAAAAATAGAATTATTGTTCTAAGGACATATTATATATTCCAAACATTAAGGAAGAGCTAATAAATAGTGCCTCAAATATTGGTTTTATCAATAGGAAAAACCCGCATTTAACGAAAAGGTTATAATAATAACATCAGCGACAAATCAGAATACTTTAATAGGTGTGTTTTTTTAATTTAACATAAATTTTTTCTGCAGTTTACAGAATATAAATATTTTAAAGGACTTCAATAACATTGTTGATAGTTTTTCGGATATTGTCGTGGTGTTTTGGACAGGTATACTTTTAAGAGCCCATCCATCGGGCTACCTTGGAATTCTATAACTAAACAACTTTATAGCCGTATGCAAATATCTGTGAGTGGAAGTAACTGCCCGTATTAAAATCTACACCACCAAAATATATTTATTTTTTGAATGTTACCAAAATAGTTTTATGCTTATCGTAAAATGTTTTGAAACGTCAAGCTGAAAAATGAATTTTATTTATTGTTTAGAAAACTAATATTAAATTAAGATATCAATTATTACATTACATTTCTTATTCAGTTAATTTTTTGTTTATTATTTATTTTTACATTTTCTTATATAATTAATTCTCAAATATGGTACCACATCCGAGCCAAAGAAGTTTACTTGGCGATAGAAAAAAAAACGTTTGCACAGAACTTCCTGAACTCAAATATCGAAAATATTTTGTTTGTCTATCTGTTAAACGCTTCTTGTGATCACGATAACATTTATTTTTTATTTATTTCCAAAACAAGTATGTTATGATCCCATTGGACGTTGTCACCATTGGTACAATAACAACACATTTAAAGTTAATAAAAGAAAACCTAAAATCTTGTTTTTTTCGAATATTAACTCTATTAATAAAGGTGACAGTTTCTTAAAATAATACCATAAATTAGCACATTCATACTAATAACCTCAGTAGAAACTTTTTAGCATTTTTCTGAAAAAGTGATTGGTCGAGATATTTATCAGGAGCATTACTAACTACTGCTTCAAAAATTAAACTCATTTTAGCTGATAATAGCTTATCCAGCACCAGAAATTCATAAAAATAAAAATATTACTAGACTGGATTATAGTATTACTTAAAAGTCTAATCAACTTCCAAGTTTTAGGTGAAACGAACCTAAATATGTATTACACATAAATACTGGACAATGGGGATAGACATATTTATCCAGTTTTCGTCAATTTTCTATAGAGCGCCTCACCTCCCAATCGAACTATTTCTGATTGTAAGGTTTCTTTTTAGAAAGATTTAACAGGAAACTTACTAACAATTTTACGTATAATTTTTACAGTAGTTTTATGGCCTGAGCATATGATTATGACAAATATATCCTTAACATATAGGGTGAGTCTTAAGTGTGTAGTTATATTTAAACCATGGATTCTTGACATCTGTAGAAACCCTCTGACACATTTTTTTTAATTCCCACGTGTAACAGAGTTATCGACTTTCAAAAAAATATGAAACTGTTTTGGAACTGCTGGTTACTGGAAACATTCTATATCTTAGCTAAAATGATGTAATGGACTGAAGCAACGTTGCCGTATATCTTATGCAATTCTCTCAACTAGGCGCGATTTTACAATCGTAAGTTAACATAAGTTGGAGGTTACCTAGCATTATATTTTCACAAAAATCGATGAGATTCTAATACAAACCACTTCAACTAAAAGTTACTTTAGCATAAAATATTTGTTGCTATAACCACTTCCAAAACAAATGTAAAATTGAAAAAATTCGAATTCTAAAAGTGTGAGTTTAGCTAACCCACGATTGAAAACCGAGCCCTAGCATTAAGTTCATTCCCAAATTTAAAATAACATTGGATGAAATAATTACCTACTTAAACGATTAATTTCAAATAATTTTTTAAACATTTTGAAATACCTTTCAATGTAAGAAATGTACAATTTTGACTTTCTCTTGCACTAATCAACATTTATTTTTAGGTGCTTCATATGGAATGTACAACCAAAACTAAATTTTCCGATGAACAGTAAACTTTTTAGGGAATCTCGAGAGGAATTTAATGTTCCCATCTCATTCTTTGAAAGTTTATAAAAGGATTATTATTTTTAAGAAGTAGGTACTTACTCTCTACTATTATAATAATTTGAAATGTGTAGGGGTTCAAGGAATAAATCAGCTCTCTACTATTTTAATTGGCCTCTAATAGCAAAACACTGAAGGTGCAACACAATAACAATCAGGTGATGGAAAACAGTTTGCAGTATTTTCACACACTTCTGTCACTTTTCACACTGGTGATAATTAACAGTTTGCATTTTTTCCTCCATAATGCTCTGGACGGTTAGGAGGATAGTATACGTCATTTTTTATAAAAGATAAAATTTTTCTTGAGAAAATAGCACTTTATTCGGGATAGGCCATTACATGATAAAAATTCAACCACGCCATAATGTGAACTGTAATATTAGTGTGGCGTATGTAACTTATGATCTTCACACAACTAACCACGCACCTAATCAGTATTACCAGACATACCATTTTCATGGTATTTATACCATTATTTTCCCTTGTGTACCTGCACTTTTTTTGAAGTCATAAAACTATTATTTAAAATGTTCTACCATTTTACACCAATATTAGCAAAAGTTAACAAAAAAAGTCAAATTTAGGTCGTCAGCCCCGACCTCGCTCAGTTCTTCCATTAAAAAAGAGTAAACTGAATTAAATTTTATACCGTATACGTATATCTTTATAAATCGGAACCTCGCGTAAACAGCGCTAGTTGTGCAAGCCCAAATAAATAATAATCTTTTACTGTTTTCTGTTGTTTCTGTTGCGATGGTAAGACCCGTTTTTTCAATGCTCAGCTAAATTAACCGTCAGTTAGGTCAATAGAAATTTTTTTGAAAAGCATCATGATTTATTTATAAAGAAATTTGTAACCTATGTGAAAATCTCACACATCTGGCAACACTACACCCCATGTAAAAATGAGTGTTATTAATATTTCGCGAGTTTTCGCGTACCTGTCTGCATTAGCATTTACAAAAATATGTTTAATACCGTTATTTATAGTTTTTTGTGATTAACTTTGTGATTCGAAGTTTTGAGTTACTCTATTACCGAAATTTATTATTTATAATTTGTTCCTTTGATGGTTCATTTTGTGAAAAGTAGTGATTAACCATAGCGACTAATTTTATTATTCTAATGCTGGATATGTTAAAGGCATATTTTCAAGTAGATGAAAATGGAATGCTATCCAAACGTCAAGCCCATATGATCTGTTCATGTAGTAACTGTTGTATTAGGTAAGTAAACAAATCTGCTTTTCCGTTCTTTTAAAGTAAATGCGTCTTTTTAAAATGATTATTTTCAACCTTGATTCATTTTTAGAAATGAACCATATTAAACTTAAACCATAAATTAGAGACAATAATAATAGTTGAAAATACACGCATATTTTTAATATTTGGTGCTTACGTGACGAGTTCTGTTTATTTATTAAAAAAAAGTGTCAGGATTACCTAATTTTACAAGGAAAAAAAGATAAACATACTTTTAACACATTTTATTTTAAGAGCAAGCTAAAAGTGACAAGTGTCGCTTTCCACAAAGGACTAATCAATCGCGCCTTGGCCGCCTTGAGGTTTATTTCTTATTTTCGGCCAGTGCGTACAGATATCATGCTTTCTTAAAAAGAGCTCAATGTTTTATAAACTATTACATTTGTTTGGGTGCGGCGTCTACACTGATATTAAATAAATCTAATATCGTCTCAGAAAATGTCCGTGACAAAATGGCAATAATTTTTTAAAAATTCAAAATTTGCAATTCATGTAATGCATGCAATTATAGGATAATTGTGATGACGAACTCTGGCAGTGGCAACACAGCCTTTAGTTTCGTCATTTCTGTGAACGGCGTTTACAAAGTTATCCAGTGACTATCAAAAAAATCAGTTGCTGGCGGACGAAAAAATTATCAGAAATTAAAAAAAATTTTTTTGTTCATAAGAATTTTTTTGGCAGTGCCAATCAATTGTACATGACGAAATATATTGAGAGTTAAATTATAACTACGCATTTAAAACTCACCATGTAAACAACATTATATCAGTGATTTTCATTTTTTTTTATGTCTAAGTAACCATCTATTGTACATCTAGTTTAAATTTTATATGCTTACACCCTCAAGTAGCGTTTTGTTTAGGTTCAATCTAAATTTGGAAGTTCTAGTGTAACTGATATGGCAGATACGATTTTTTAAAAACACCACTGTCTTAAGTGCCCTGTAAATGTCTCTTAAGGTAATCAGAAACTATAAAATTAACTGTTAAAGTTTGGAAAGTTTGTAATGAAGTTAAATAAACTCTTATTCTATAAATATAGAAGGCACTTTGGGCGTGTTATTAAAACATAAATATACAATATAATTATGTATTCAATAAAATATATTCGTAATCATTTTTTTGGATACTTATAGTCAATTTACAATATAAAGTAGGAACTAGTCAATTATTCAAAAAATAATAAAATAATAATTGTCAATTTCGACATAGTAGTACTAGTAGTAATATAATTATTTACGTTAAATAATAATTAGTAGTTGTTTAAGTCTTGTGTGAATATATTAAAAATATTTTATAGACATATAAATAGCTACCCAATTATGATATTGATTAGTATATTCAGTGATATTAAAAGTAACATATTACAAATTGGCAATGATTGATTTAATATCTTTAATATGATATATGGGTTATATGAAAATAAAATGTTGCAATGAACAGAATGTTCTATTATTGAAAATGATTTAGTCATGGCCAGTTAGGTTGTCAATATTTATTTGTTCTATATGTCAATAATTATTATGTCGATAGTAAATATTATGAATTATTGATCATATCATTAAAAGTATCTAAATAATTATGTAATTTTTTATTTCATGTAAATTAATTATTTGGCAATATTAATAAAACACAGCAGTTCAATGATTAATAGGATTCTGTATTTTTTTAAATATCGTCGGTGAGACTGCAAAATCTCGTATCTGCAGTTTGTGCTGAAAATGAGATTTTTATTCCATTGGCTACATTATAATAAGGAGTATATGTGTGCAAAAAATTGCAATCATAGTTTCCTAAAAAAATTAAATATAGCTATGTGTAAAAACTCGTATGTGTCGACCTATGTATAATCTTCTCTTTTTTGGCCCTCCAATAAAATTGCACTTATGAGGTTTTGCGGTATTATCAACGATATGCACTTTGTAAAATAATTTTAAATAATTTAATAATTTAAATAATTTAATGGAACGGACAAATTTTTAGTTAATTTTGAGCAAATATAGATCGACATCAAGATCTCGTTTCGAATTTCGTGACGTGACAATTTTGATTACCTAGAGTAGGTTTGAGATAGGGTTGCTAACTTACCCCTAAATTGGGAAATGTCCTAGTTTCAAACCTGATTAATCCTCGTCCTCCAGCGACTATTGGGAGGACCGTGTCTCTATTTAAAAAAAAAAAAAAAATAAATTATTGACGAATACGTAACTGTCTAATTTGAACGTAAATATTCTAATTTTTCCACAGGAACTGCGCGATGATAAACTGCATAGAAAATGTAGAATACTACAAGTTTAAGATGTTTTAAGAAATAATCAAATTCTGCAAGAAGCGGAGATATAGAATAAAATGAAATAAATAAATATTATTTTGTTTTTTAACCTAAAAAAATAAAACAATGTTTTGTTTTACGGTTGATCTTGTTTAATGTTTTAGAATGAATTTATTTTTCTTATTTATTTTGTGTTTTTTATCATGTTCCACGTTTTAATAAATGTCCAAAAAAAAATACGTCCGCTCTCATTCTGAATGTCACCAATTGTTAACATGTGGGACCCTCCAAATGCATAATTCGAGTTGGAAACCCTAATCTAACGTAGGACTACAAAAATCGCTAAATATAACACTGGGATCTTACCAGTCATGATATTACAAACTTGTGAGTTTGTTCTTCCTCATATAGAAAAAATACATTTTGCTTCAATTAAAATTGGATTAAAATAAACATTTAGATTTGATTTTTGACAAATGTAATCAGAATGAATGATCTAATTTTTTTATATGTTAAGCTATTAAAAAATGTTTCTTCCGATGTAATGCAAATGTGTGAATGTATGTTTTATTTGAAAATAATAAAAGTAGCATTAATGATAACAGATTATTACTTATCTCTTAGTCAGAACCGTTATTTAAATCACGACAACATATTTGGCAAAAGTTTTGTTTTGCTAAAAAGATTTAGTCATGCACGAAAACTTGGTTCCTCAGTAATTTGGTAAGAGTAAAATGATTTCGTTAGGTAAAATCTCAGTCGCAGTGTTGCACTACCTATTCAATACAATTATTTTACCTTTATGCCATCATTTTATTAATTAACTAATCAATTATAAAAGGGTAATTGGTATATGAAGATATTGAGCTCTAGTGTATGCTTTCCTTAAATGTGCTATAAAATTTGCCAGATTTTTGGAGCAGAGGGGCAAGTTTCAAAATTTATCTAATAGGAAGTCAACTTTTCATGTACCAGTTACATTCCATATAGAGTTTTCTCCACCACCGATCAGTCCAATTACCTTTCTTCCTAAATAAGTTTCATTAATACCGAGTAGAGGTGAACGATACTAAGGATTCTGGTATAGGGTATCGATACGATAGTATACCAAATTTTGAACTTGAAACTAAATATAAATATCGGTAAATATTAGTATCGATACCGAAAGCAGTCTCGATGCATTGAAATTTTCCTCAGTCTAATCAATATCTGCCTATCTATCTATATCTATGTATTCATTATTACGTTTTGCACATTGTATCACGCGCGGTCCAATTCATAATTCCCAAAAAAAAAAAAAAATCAAACTCTGCATTAAATATAGTCCAGTTCATAAGGCATCTTTTATGCACATCACTTTCTCCACCTGTAAGGGAGCGACAAATTATCGCCCAATTTCAAAATTAAATTAAGTGGTTCCTTTTATGTGTTTAACCACCTAAAAACAAGGCCTCAATGCTGATCCGAACGCATCTGCTTACGTCAAACCCGCTAGGCTCCAGCATTCGAGAGTTAACAATGCAGATGCACATTTTTAGTACAATAGTGCAGTTATTTGTACGTGGTATATATTGATTAGGTGCATCCTAGCTTATTATTTGGTATTTCCGAAAGTTTTCACGCTATAACTAATGTTATTTAAATTAAATTGTCAGTGCTGAAATTCGTAAACATGCCTTATAAATGCAGTGTATCGGGTTTCACTATTATCTGAATGAGCAGAAAGTGCATGTGTTTTCTTTTTCGAATGATGAAAGTTTGTGTAAAAAATGGATTTATCCTATCCCTAGAACAAATTCTATCAGCTATAAAATTACGAAGAATTTTTCAAATTTCTAAACACATTACCAATTTTGGAAAATAGCTACATATATTATTCATGATAAGGAAGAAGCTACAATATTTAAGTTAACATCCAAGGCCAATTATCTTATGCCGCTGTCATAATTTATATTTATATAATATTATAGCCTCATTATAAATTTAACTCGAGGAGGTTTGTTATTTCCTCGCGAAAAGTGGTAGAAATGGTCTCATCTATTTACATTATATTTAATAAATTACTGCGAGATTATGACGCAGAATTTTTGAATATTCGTAACAGAGTTTTGTCACTCATTTTGTTTTAAATTAATTCAGTAAAAATTTCGGCAAAACTGGATTTTAGTGATCACGAAATTCGGAACATATTTTCAAAATTTATTTCTTCCATACGGTTTGGTCAAATTACACCAAATTTGGAGGATCAGTAGTTGAAAGTGTACTAGAGGGTACATGTATATCTATTTTAATTAATTTTCACTTTATGTAGGGAAAATTTATACTGTAAATATAAGTGAAATTTGAACGTGATTAGCTCCTGCGAATTATGATATCAATCGGTAAAATTCGAGGTATAATTTATACATGTCTTCTAGAACGAATCTTCATAATTATGCTCAGCAAGTTTCAAAATTGTATTCCGTACTATTTGGTTAAAATGAATTTTCTAAATAAGTATCTTTGTCACTACAAATGGAGCAAGGAAGTGTTACCTCTATCGGGAATCACACCTTAATGATGTCGGTGAATGAAACGTCCAGTGAAGGTATAGTCAAGAGCAAAATTATTCAGCGGCGCATGTATAAAAACTTTCTAGAGAGTGACAGCTATCCGAAGCTTTTTTCCGACTAGGTCCCTTAACAGACAAAATTATTGAAAACAGCTCCATACACTAAGTTTTTACAATTTAATATTCTGGTGGTAGTAAAATTTTGGTAGTATATTTGTAATTCATTGGTAGATAAATTTAAATAAAAATAAGTGCACGTAGGTATGGATTTTCTAAAAACTAAACTGTATAAGCCGTTACCTGGTGATAACTGAAAATTCACAATTACGATATAATAAAACACCTCGTAAAATATATTTTACTTTGTTAACCTCAAAACAGATTTCTAACATTTTTAAACTAACAATAGTCAGGGCAATTATTTACTTAATGACTTAGACTTACATCAATCTTCAGTCTTAAATAATAATATAATAATAACACCACAAGAAATTACAACCCCCTTTATCTCTGAACGTTTGGAATGACCTTGTGTGGGAGAGGGCTACACATTTAGAGACAATGGACACACACCCAATATCCGAGTATACTACGATTAATCTCTCTCACAGAAAAATCCCAGTTCCTCGACCGGGAATCGAACCCAGGACCCCGAAGTTTCGAGGCAAGTATGTTACCTCTAGACCACGGAGCCGTATAAATGTTTTTCAACTGTAATTCTTGTATGTTAACCCTAGTATAAAAAAATCCTTATTGACTTATTGCCTCATAAACTGTATTTAAAATTTCTCATTAAAATGTATTTTATTATGTGGTATCGATTTTCTAATTTATTTCTTTAACATTTAAATGTAAAAACTATTCCTATATTCATTTTTACAATAGTTCAACATGTGCAAAAAAAATAATGATGTGCGATGTGAGTTCACGACTGGTAACCACGTTTTTACAGGAAATCCCTTATTAAATGCTACAATTAATTTAGCACTGTTTATTATTCGTATTTACAGTACCCACGGCAAATTACGTTGGCTCGGCAGAGACTAGCAGTTGTGACGTCACAACGTGACTCTGAAGTCTTGTTTTTAGGTGGTAATGGTTTAGCGCCCGTCGGCTTTGTCGCGGCATTTTTAATTCTGTCGCGTTAACTTTCAAATCGCGTCGTGACACGCGATCTGAAAGAGCACAGAGGTAAGTGAGTACTTTTATCTACGGCGTCTTCTGTCGTGATATACTTAAGCACAGATCCATTTTTCAAACTAAAAATAACAGCAAAGCAATGATTCGCGCTGGCAGGCAACTAGACGACAGGCGGTACTAAACGCGTGTATGAAATGATGCTCATTAACGCGGCGACAATTTGTCGCATCGCAACAGGTTGGAAGAAATCGCGTATTTAAAAGGTGCCTAACAGGTATTGGTATCGAGAGTATCGGTAATCAAATATCGATACCTCGATACTAACAAATTGTTTCAATCGCTACTTCGACACCCAAAATAATATTGATACTTCCGATGTATCGTTATTTTGCCCATCCCTAATTATTATGAGTAGCGCATTATTATACCAAATAATAACACTTAACTATAATTTTTTTACGTTAAATGGTTTTTCAATAAATTTATTCAAATTATTTATAATTATTACCCATTCATTAAACGGAGAACATTTTGAAGATTTTCAATATTTTAATATAATCCACAACCTTTTAAAAAATCACGATTTTAAAGCCATTTTGAATTTGTTCTTAGATTTAAGTTATTCTGACAATTTCAATTTTTTTTATTACCCATAAGTACTAAACAATTTATTTATCATAAAAAATAATTTCCTTTATGAAAGGATTTGGTATTAATATTATCCTCGAAAGGGCTTGAAAAGCAGCATCCAATTATTTTGTGTGTAACTTTTAATTCCTGTAAGAGGAGAAACAGCTAAAATCAATTAACATATAATACTGAATCGAGCGTGGGTTGCCAGAGAGAAAATTAAATTACACCGAGTAGCTATAAAACAAAGCCAAAGCAAAAAGCACTAAAACACAAAAATAAAGCGTATCAATTGTCATTTATAAAGACAACACCTCCACGTAACCGTATCTTGTATATAGAAGCCGGTAATACGTCAATAAATCTATACCGGTTATCAATGATCTATTAACCGTCGTTCTCCTTCTAATTGTAGTAGGCAAGGCAAATCTTTCTTTTTCCATCCACAATCTAAGTGTAAGTTGGAAGGTAAGCAAATGCAGTGGGCTGAGCACAGGAGGGTTAAGCCTGCCTATCGTGTGAGCACAAATAGCCAACCCGACTCGAGGTAGCGCCGCTTTGCGTTTTACCTGTAAGGTAGCAACGCAGTCATTCAGTGTAGTGCTTGCAGTCGATGAGCTTCAACTTGTCGAGGAAGTCCACAAGGTCTCCCCACGGGTCATCGCGCTGTGAACTTGAACTAACTACCAAAAACAGTGACAATAATCCAGTGAACTATCGCGTATTTTGTTTCAATGGACGTTCAGACTCTTCTATAAGATGTTAATTTCCAACGGAACTACGTTAGGTGGCGGAAACGATTTTTTCTAGTGTTGCTGCATTGTCTGGGTGTTGTCCTGTTCCTGTAACTCCTTCGGCACGCTCAGCAATTGTCAACTGGAAGATGGATTCCGTCGGATTGCCTACTCCTAATACGGCACCCAGTGGTATGCCTACGGCCATTCCTCTCTCACCAACAGGTTTGACATTTTATTTTTATAAACTATTTGCCTCTATAAATATAGGCTCTTTTCTCCACCTGTTGTGAAGGTGTCTGCATATTGTTAAAGGAAATAAATAAATATTAATTTGAAAGAATAACATAAACTTTATGACAAAATCTGCCATACGCCCGTTATTGTGAATTAAACAACAAATCCACTCAACAGCTGATTTACATTGACAATATATTGCAAAAAACTATGATTTTTAAATATCATTATTAATTCTGGCACCTCCGCCAAATTTGAATTTAAATTAAAATGTAAATTCAGACAAATTTGTTATGAAATTTATATGCTAATTCTAAAATGTAAGACATATTATATTTCAATGTAAATAATATATACGATAATTTCATCTTCATCTTCATCTTTTTCAATCGCACTTTGATGTATGTGATATTAAAAGACATATTTGAGTTGGAAAAAATATATTTTAATTAACTATAAAAATTAAAATGATTAATTCATGAAATTCTAGAACTAACGAATATCACATTTCAAGTGTAAATAATACATTAAAAATATTTTTTATTTTAAATCTACATATGCGATAGCCAAAAATTGTTTATAATATATTATTTGGAAATATACGTGTAGATAAAATGTTTCCGTTTAATTTGTAATATTTATTATGCGACGGAATACTATTAGTTTCGATGCTTACTTAATAATCGTTTTGCAAACTAAATATTAACTTACTAGATGTATTGTTTTTCGGTTTTGGATATTTAAATTTGAATAAAAAAAATTGATTTGCAATTTGTATATAGAATAATATAATAAAGAAGTTGTTTTTAATGTTATTTATTTTTTTTGTGGTACTCTTCTTGCTTTCTTTAGATTGCGCCACAGCTGTCCAACATATTTAAATATATCAATAAGTGAAAATTACGTAATATTTATATGAAATTCCACTTAAGTTTTAAATACAAATCCGATTGTTTTTTGACGTAATTGTGAATTTTCAATGTATAAAATCTTTTAGTATATTTTCATATAAATACAAAGTTATAAGTAAAGATTGTTTCATTCTCAAAAATAGTTGGACCATTTTAAACGTCACATACTCTTAGTCGTAATTAAATTTCTATAATTGGCCCTTCAGAAATTGTGTTTTAGAAGGCGTTCCTCTAGAGTTCAAATTCCATATTCCTTCTTAAAATTAAAATTTTCGTTCCTATTTGTAAACCAATTAATTCTATGAAGCAAAAACCCGCGAATTTTTACTTAATTTTGGTTTTAATTATTTTTCTGTATTATATGAAGTATTTATTTTTTACTTTACCTTTTTCAAAAAATATTTATACGAAAAACAGGATATTTTTATACTTATAAAAATATCAAGTTCCAAAATGTTGTTCCTATTAGCCATGTCAGAAATATGCTTTTTATTTTGATAAAACTTTTTGAAGTAGATAGTTTGTAAAGTTTTATAATTTATAACTTTTTGACTTTTATGTTCAAATAAGCAATATAAGTAGTAGCGTGGGAAATACCACGATTAGGGCTAAGAATGAAAAATATAATTCCGGCTCCACTTTTCCAAAAATGTTCTCTACATACCAAATTAATATTCATATTAATAAATTATGTCAAGAACCCTGATATGTCAAATATAATTTTATTGGAGATTAAAAAAAATTTTGAATCTCGAGGGGGATGATTACCCTAATTACCATTATTATACATATATCATAGTATGGAAGCGTAATACATCCAAGTATTTTTATGTCTAATTTGATTTAATTATTTGGCAGTGATAATAAATGTAATATTAAATACAAAACGTAAAATAATTCTTTTCAGTTGTCGCTATTTCAATTAATTTAATTCACCAATAATCCACTTACAAATACATGTCATGAACTAAAAAAAGTGAGTATTTAACATAAAAAGAAGCTGACACATCCTGTTAGTTATTACAAGTAAGATTATCTTTAGAACGTGCATTTAATTTAGCATATTTAAATCTTCAGCAGAATATATCATTATTTTTGCTATTTAATTTTTTTCATATTTAAAATAACCTGTTGAATATATCCGTTCAAACGAGAATAATATTACAAAGATGAAAATAAGTAACGTTTACTTCATAATAAAAATACACGTGTTTGACGTGATGATTCTTCTATATGAAGAGTATTTTTTATCATAGAATAATATATACACTATTGCTGTTTTACATATTCAGTAAAAAACAGCAAGTTTAGAAACAGATGATGCTCAAAATAAACAATTTTTCAAAATATCAAATATACAGCTTAAAATTTCTAATAGAGTATTAGTTGTTCTAGTATTCATAAAAATCATTCACTTTTTTTCTAAAAATTATACATCTGTTATCAATTTTTTTGCAACCCCTCTTAAAAACATCTTTATTCTTAATTAATTTATTTTTTTTTATATATACGTCTATTGGTTCGAGAGCGATCCATATCAGAGATAAGCCTGTAGTTTTATGAAAAGAGGTATTAACTAACATAAGGGTACTATTACTGTGAACTACCCGTTCCATTTATTAATCTACAACTGATGTATCTATATCACATCGTTTTGTATCAGTAACGTGGCTAAAGTATTACGTTTGTAATGCTCTAAATAAAACAACTGTAAAAGTATCAATATAATTTGAATGTATGTGTTCAAGCTGCAGTTTTTTATACATGCTAAAAATCAAGAAAAAATCTTTATTATGAAATGTTAAAATTATTAAATTACTGACAGATAAAAGACTCTTGACCAAAGTAAATATAAGGCATACTTAATTCAGAAAAGTAAAGAACTTTCATTGTTAAGGAAAAAGAGACATAAATTGACAACATTTGGGATTTTGTTAATTTCCAAGAGATGTAATCAAAAATATATTTAAAAACATCTTGAAAAATGAAACAAATCAGTAAAAGAATTTATAAATTATTAACCATATTGTCATAAACAAGTTGGAAGATAGCGGAACAGGTATCTTAATGTTCAGGTCCTTCAAAATGAAGTCTTCAGTGCAGTGATGCCCGAAAATTATCTTTAGAGTTCTGGCAAAAAGTTCCTAGATGGAATAAAATGTTCATTATTAAATTTAATATAAATATAAAACAAGACAACAAATAAAAATATATTCTAAAAGATTAATGATGGGAATATTATACTATATGAATAAATGGTTTCGTTCGTATACAAAAGTTCTTTTATCTTTCAAATGAAAATAAAAATAAACAAATATGTTGAAATTTACATAGAGTGCATTCGTGCTTCTTTAAGGTGCTGGAAAACGCACGCTGCAACTCTATAAGGCATAGATGGATTTCTATTCCAAATTACATGTCTTTAAATATTAATTGCACACTATGTATATAATTCTAGACACCAAACATCAAATCCAAACCCAATCCAAATATAATTGGTAAAACACTGATACACTTTACTAGTACTAGTAGTAATAATTGTGGATGGCTGGCGTCTAGCAAGTAGGCCACAGGCGGTCCTTTTTACCGATTCCCTATTGTCCCCTAACTCACATACTTCACCTGCTCCCTCATCGAACCTCTTCGAATTTCTAATGAATGTGAGGATATTTATCCATACACGGGAGTTCAACTCGGCCATCGAAAGATTCCCAACGACGAGGATTTCATACCTCAACCGTCCAAACACCTCATCTGCACCTCAGGTAGGTAGGGTCTTCCGCAACATCTCTTAGCAACACAAGACTACACTCAATTTATTGAGTCTTTCTTCCTAGTCTGGTCAAGTAATTAATCCAACTGCAATTTATTTAGTCTAGTCCTGTGCTTATCTGCAGCCACTGCTTTGCCTCAAATATTTCTACAATGTCCCGTGAGCTGAATCATTGAGGGTCATCGTGACCTGTCTCCTTGTGATATCTGACATACTCTCCGATCAAAGACAAAACTCCTTCGCTCCGAATTTAACCATTTTATCGGCCTTCTCGTTTCCTGGAATCCCACTATGTTCCGGGAGCTATGCAGGTTTTAACTCTTTGTACATAGCTAGCTCTTCCAAAGCCTCCATACTTCTGAGCAAGAGCCGACTTCATTCTAGGAGAGTAGACCGCCCTTAGGGCCGCTTGGCTGCCGGAGCAATTATATATACTTCTATCCTTGCCTGCTATTGCTAGAATGGTAAGAATCTTACCCTGGGGGACTATGGTATACGACTCCACTGCAAAGCTTTCTAACACTCCTCTGCCCTCTAAGTAAAATCCGCTTCCGAATTAATACACTCTAAAATTCATGAATCAGTTTCTGTTGTATATTTTCTCCTGAACTGAAAAATGCCACTTCATGTAAAGTGACTTAAAACAGCATAAAAAGAGTTAACATCACACAATAAAAATAATTAAAAGAGTTATTCAACAAAACAAATGAGCTAGTTAAATTTATCTTTTTTTTTAATTCGAAGAACATATGAGGGTGTATAATAAGAATTTGATTTTCAATGGGGAGTATTGAAGAGAGTTATTTTGAGAAATCAGTCAACAGATACTGATGATTTCTAGCAATTGCTTCTATCGATGTAATGCAGCTGAAGAAATAAGGGAAAACTTGAATTTAAATTACAGGGTAGATGAGGGATATATTTGTGTCCTTGAGAAGTATTTATTGATGGGAAGTTCGCCGGGATAGGACAAAAAAGAAATTAATTCAGTTCAATCGCTAACGTTTCGACTATAATTTAGTCTTCTTCAGAGCTCTAATTGTATCCCAATCATTGTTGAACTCTGAAGAGGACTAAATTATTGTCGAAACCTTAGCGATTGAAATGAATTAGTTTATTTTTGTCCTATCCCGGCGAACTTCCCATCAATAGAGGGTAGACGCCCAGTCTTGTAAACTGTATTAATTAGTACCTAATTGTACCCAAATAACATCGTCGTACTGTTGGTGATCGTAGCCTTTTTTTACCTTAATGTGCCTCTGTTGGAGAAGAGTAATTAGCTTCATTAATTTCTTATCGTTTTAATATATTTGGAATATTATATATTACAAGCAATCAGGAGAGTAATCTTAAATGTTAATATTATAATGTCGCCTGATATACATACCACTATACTTAGATTTAACATAGCCTGCTCAGAGATTGGTGATAAGAAATATATAAGAGATAAGGGATGTTCTATTGGTATTGTATTTAGTCGACGGATATATGCCAAAGTATGGAAACCATGCAAAACATTATTGAAATATAAACATATTTAGAAATGCATAAAATTTAATCATATTGTTAATAAAATGTAATTTTACCAGTACTTCTTTTGAAAATGACGAGGCAGCCGAAACTATATTTTTTTTTCATGCACCGTTAGTAATGTTGCTCATAAAAATTTGTAATTTTTGACGATTACACAAGGTGTCTTAGAAATATGGGGTACATACAATTTTAGAACTGCATTAAGGACATAAAGATGAGTAAAACATTGGAAGTCCAAAAATGTTTCTTAAGGTAGCTAAGAATCATTGAATTGGGGGTGGGATAAATTTTTCTCGGCGTAGGTATTTTTCTTCTCTATGACGTTTTTGTCAGTTTGTTACCGAAATATGCTTTTTTGGATAAATTCACAAAAAAATGGTACTCTTTGTAATTGCTCTTAGAACCAACAGTCTACAGGAAAAATCAGTTTAAACGATTTACCACTCATATCGTGAGCTGTAAATGATCACATTGACTTCAGACATTCTCAACATCTATCACAAAAAATAGTTATAGAAAACATATTCCGATTCAATTGTCTAATTAAAACTTCATTCCAGGTACGTCTTGATCTACCGTGTTGGATGAATATCAGACATATTAGTGCTATGAGCTCTACTCAGAACAAGATTTACATTACTCCATCAATGGTGGGCGTGAGTTTCTGTATGTGTATATGTGTTTTTATTATTTTTCAACACAATTACTCGATTCCAACCCTGTTTCTACGCCACTGAGTGAAAGAAAAACTGGAAGTTATGTGTTTGTAGAAAACGGATAGCTGTAACTCTATCCAAAATTTCACAGTAATTTCACACAATCTCTTTGAAAATACAAAATTTTTTATGTTGAGTGACATTAAACAACGTCCAACAACGAATTCCATTCATAATTATATCCATGCCATGGGCATCCAACAAGCAGTTTTATAATATTTGTTTAATTTTAATTTTTTCGTGTTATTCCATCGCAGACAGGCTTTGTATTGAGAATACCTAGTAGCAGTGGTTCAGATGGTGTAACCTCTAACCCTGCTGGGCTAAATTATATACTGAATAAGACTTACAGAAAACAACTACTCAGCGCTGAGTAGTTGGTTCCTGTAAGTCTTATTCAGTATAAAGTTTAGCCCACAGGGTTAGAGGTTACAGCTCTTGGTACCTGCTTTGCAGGTTGCTCTTGGTCACTAAGACATTAATGATGTCTGACGGGTAGTAGCACTCACCACCAGAGGGATACACTTATCATTCACGATGTCTGTCTTGCTCAGTCTGTTTTACGCTAGCCTGGTTTGCTATTATTATTTGTCTTTTCCATTACTTATGGCATACTGACGAGAACATAACAGGTTCGAAACTGGTCTATGTCTACTGAGGAATTGACAAATGATCTTAGCTACCAAACAAAACTTACAGGTTTAATTCAATGCAGGTCGGGGCTTTTGTCCGCTGAGTAGTTGTTTCCTGTAAGTCTTATTCAGTTGAAAAGTAATATTTCATTTCGCATTAGTGCGAAATAGTTCTTTATCAAGGGCGTATAATAGGCGATTTTGGCCTGCAGCAAAAGATTGTAATCCAAGGCGTTAGCCGAGACAAGAGCTAAAATCGCTCATTAAGCCTGAGGTACATACAAAAATTTTTTTTCAGTAACGTAAGCTATTTATTTATCATATTAGTTTTAATTATGTTAAATTTGCAAATTTTTACAACCGCATTGTTGAGAAATATCAACTGGACAAAAACACTGATCTAAATCTTTTATAAATTCTTTTGATTTTAACGTTACTAAGGTAGCAAGTAAATAAGAGTAGCTACATGTTTTCAATTTTCTGTTGTTTAAAACAAGTAATTTTTCAAAAACTGAAAAAAATGGAGGAACATAATAAAAATGTATTCACAACCCCCTGTTATTAAAGAAGCAACAAACGATGTTATTGTTGATCTTGGTTATCTACCAAAAAATCGAGGAAAGTATATGAGAAAGCATAATATGACGAATTTATAAATTGGTGCAGAGAAAAGAAGGTGGCAAGCTGTAGTCAAAATGTTTTATTTATTTACTTTTGTGGAAAATTCAAGATTTTTTAAGTTTTCCTATAAGCACTTGGAATGTGAAATATCATTTCAGCATTGAAATATACTGTAAAAATACTACATTCATATTTCATATGAAAGGCTACCATTAGATATTAGGTCATAATGATAATATGCAATATTTTCAACAGAAGTTTGCTTTTTCTATTATACAGTGAAATTATCGAAGTTTATAAAAATAATATAAAAAAAATTGCACTGAAATTGTAAGAGAAGTCAAAAAGAAAATTCGCTATTTTATTGCGGACGAGTTAATTTTTAACAGTTAAAAGATCATATCGATGACAACACGCATGTCCGGCAGTATTCATCCCAGTTCAAAGTAGGATGAAAAGGCGTCATCTGGATGTGATTTCAGAACGGTAAAATTGTACTTTCCGAGGTGTGACGTCATTATACGCCTCGACTTTATGAACGATCTAGAAGCGCCGCGCTCGATCTAGGTATCAGCACGCTCTCCATCAGTACATAATAATATAGATATTAGGAACTATGTACGATTAATTGCGTTTCTAAAACTGAAATCTGACAGACAAGGCGAAGAAGTAAAAAATCCTAACTAGAGACCAAATTAATACAGGAAGCTTGAGACGACAAATTGTTGATGATGAAAGTAATTAATGGAATTGAGTAACTATTGATAAGAAGTACTAATAATTAATTTCATACTAGGTGGCATTAATTTTGTGGGTAGCGGGTACTTGTCTTCGCGAGGAATCGTCAAATTTGACGAAGATATAGGTTCTTCTTTACTGGTAAGCATTCAAAAATCGAAAGTAAAAATTCAGAAAATGTTTAGTGTAAACAATAATGAAGAAGGTAACCTTAATTATTAACAAATTATAAAGCAAGTATGATGGTTTGCGAAAACCTGACACAAATCATCGACGATTATTTGTATTCTATAATAATGACAAATGTTCTACACAAGTGGTTGGAATAACGCATTTGGAACAATGCCTAGTAAAGTAGCAAGTTTCCTAAAATTTTCAGATCCACAATGCTATACTGGCCACAGCATTAGACATTAAGAGGGCTAATCGAACCAGTGTTTGTAAGGTAATTTTTCAAAATTTATTTCTTCCAAACGGTTTGGTCAAATTACACCAAATTTGGAGGATCAGTAGTTGAAAGTGTACTAGAGGGTACATGTATATCTATTTTAATTAATTTTCACTTTATGTAGGGAAAATTTATACTGTAAATATAAGTGAAATTTGGACGTGATTAGCTTCTGAATTATGATATCAATCGGTAAAATTCGAGGTAAAATTCATACATGTCTTCTAGAATGAATCTTCATAATTATGCTCAGCAAGTTTCAAACTTTTATTCCGTACTATTTGGTTAAAAAGAATTTTCTAAATAAGTATCTTTGTCACTACAAATGGAGCAAGGAAATGTTACCTGTATCGGGAATCGCACCTCAATGAAGTCGGTGAATAAAACGTCCAGTGAAGGTATAGTCAAGAGCAAAATTATTCAGCGGCGCATGTATAAAAACTTTCTATAGAGTGACACAGCTATCCGAAGCTTTTTCCCGACTAGGCCCCTTAATGAGCAACTTTGCTGACGCAGGTGAACATTAAACAGAAGACATCATTCTAGATGAAATTTACTAGTGTGGCTATAGGATATATCAAACATTCTATCAGTAATAAAATGAAAATTGTAAAGAAAATATTTTCTAATGAAACTCCTTTGAAAAACTGCTACCAGCACATAAAAAATCTTCAACCAGTTTTCGTCTAATGAAAGTTCCAGTTAAAAATAGCTACGCAACTGTCTACACAAGAAACGTTCAAATGTCTGCTAGTGTTATCAAGTATATTCATGTAAGAAACTAGAAAGATATGCTATTAATTTAAATTACTGTATAAATTGTGTCGTTAATATAAAATTAGAAAAGCATTACCTTCCTCAATAAAACTACTATTTTTGTGGTTCAATATTTTTAATTAAAATATGCAGGGCCACAAAGTTAAACTTTTTCGCGCTAGAGTGTAAAGAGAGTCTTAGGCCAAAATAGATGCACTTTACACTCTATCTTTAAGTCTAAAATGTAGAATTTTCTGCCCGGGAGTGTAAAGTTTACGTACAGGATAATTTTTCTACTAATATCTATATTATTTCACTTACCTGAGTTAGGTAACTAACTTCACTATCAATACGGTTGAGATAATGACATTTCATTTATTCCACAGAAAATAGGTATAAAGCATTATATTATATATTATACATATTTATTATAACACATTCACTGGAGATATATTTATTTAAGCTATAATAACGCACAAAAAAATCTAAATTAACTTTCACAGGAAAGACAACGTTTCTTTAATAATCTCGAAAACAAAAGCAATCACTTAATAATTTAAAATATTGATTGTAATTGATGGTCAGAAATACGTCTGCAATGTCTACTTGGTTTTTACTTAACAAAAATGTTTTAATTTCAATTTGCTACAGTTCACTCTGAATTTAATAACATTACACCTTTATCCATTTACAACAAATCAGTGTAACAATATACATTTAGAAAAAACCAGTGACTGATATAGACTAGTTTATTGATTTATATTTGCCACTAGGCGTTATTTAATAAGCTAAGCAAGACCTATGAAAGTTATGTTTTATGTGTTTGAAACATTATATCGCGATTGGTAATAGGTGCAAACCAGCTCGACTACTTAATTAAAAATACACATTTCATACGATAAAGGAATTATGACAGGCGTAATTTAAATTTCGTTACTAAAGAGTGAATGATTGCTACCAAGAAAACGGATCGACTTTTGTTTCAATCCAGACTGATTTTATTATTTTTTAAATTCGTATCTTGTCTAATTAAGAAAGCTTGAAAAATCAAAATTACCGTCGCTATACGAGTTTGAAATATCATGTATATTTTCATGTGTTTCTAATTTAATGGTAGGCTCTAATTTATAATTTTTTATACAGATGCTGAAACCATGATTTTAGCATTACAATAGATTTTATATCGCAGTCAACATTGAGGTTATTTCAGCGGCTATTCTGTTATAAGATCGTAAAAGATTTAAATTATTTTCATTATTGTATGAAAATTGTTTTTAAATATATTTTCACATGTTCTTTGGGGATTAGATTAGATTTGTCTCCAGAAAATTAAAATTACATTCGAATTAATCAAATTTACGTAAATATATAAATTTAAAAATTTTTACATTGCATCGTATTATATAATAGATTTTTAGATACATAAATAATGCACCTTATTTAAGGTATACGTACATATGTATAACAGCTGAAAGCTTATAAATAGTATTGGTTACGTTATGATATAGAAAGAAAATCGTAATATACAGGGTATAACATACAAGAGTTCGAAATCTATATTAAAATTAAAATGGAAATTTTATGGCAAAACATTCTTGTAGATTATAGAATGCATAACTACTTAACATTATTTTCAATCTATTTTTATAAGATTTCTTTATTTATACAAGTCAGTGAATGTGGCAAATGATTATATATTTTCCATTAAGAATACAAAGGAACTTTTCAGTTTGTAACTGACTTATAATTTGGTGTCGTTAGCTTTCAATTGAATCTTGTATTGTAATCATGAAAATCAGCAGGTGTCGGGATAGAATTTCTTGGGATCTAAATTATCATAGCTAATTTCTAAATATGCAGGTTAACAACGGTGGGTACGTGTGCACTTTTAAATAACATTTTACATGATTCCCTTGGACCCATAACATAGACTGTACGCACGCCACGTTATAATATACTTAATATTTCTTAAAAATTCAGACTTCAACACTATATTATAGTATGGTCTGAAAGTATGCAAAGTAAACACATAATGCCACTGAGTAGCTAATATTTTCTTTAATAGTTTTTATTGCAAAAATCTCCTGTCCAAGTCTCGTATTTAAATCAAGAATATGAGATGACCAGTTGAGGATCTGTCTAAGTATATATATATATATATATATATATATATATATATATATATATATATATATATATATATATATATATATATATATATATATATATATATATATATATATATATATATATATATATATATATATATATATATATATATATATATATATATATATATATATATATATATATATATATATATATATATATATATATATATATATATATATATATATATATATATATATATATATATATATATATATATATATATATATATATATATATATATATATATATATATATATATATATATATATATATATATATATATATATATATATATATATATATATATATATATATATATATATATATATATATATATATATATATATTTTTTTATTATATATTATATTTTTTTTTTTTTTTTTTTTTTTTTTTATATATAGAAATTAACGGGTACCGCCCGCAAGAAGAAAAAAATTGCACGGTGGAAAATGCAAAAATTGCAATTGGCAGAAAGATGCAAACCGTGGACACGTGTTTCTGACTAATTGGTCTTCATCAGCACGGTGTAGCTGAGTTAAAATGATGGATAAAACTCATAAAAGACACAAAGGAAAACCACTGACAGGAAGCCAGTCGCACCTTTGTGGCTTCCACTTGGATGGCTCCGGTATGGGAGCATCGTCCAAGCATCGCACACGCGGGCAAGTATAGCAACCTGCGTGGGATTCCGGACCCAGGAAAATGAATAGGTACAGAGCAAGAGTTTAAACGCGGGTTTATTTACATTACAGTAAAAAAATAAATACTGTAATGTAAATAAACCCGCGTTTAAACTCTTGCTCTGTACCTATTCATTTTCCTGGGTCCGGAATCCCACGCAGGTTGTTATAGTTGCCCGCGTGTGCGATGCTTGGACGATGCTCCCATACCGGAGCCATCCAAGTGGAAGCCACAAAGGTGCGACTGGCTTCCTGTCAGTGGTTTTCCTTTTGTGTCTTTTATGAGTTTTATCCATCATTTTAACTCAGCTACACCGTGCTGATGAAGACCAATTAGTCAGAAACACGTGTCCACGGTTTGCATCTTTCTGCCAATTGCAATTTTTGCATTTTCCACCGTGCAATTTTTTTCTCCTTGCGGGCGGTACCCGTTAATTTCATTTATTTTTTACTGTAATGTAAATAAACCCGCGTTTAAACTCTTGCTCTGTATATATATATATATATATATATATATATATATATATATATATATATATATATATATATATATATATATATATATATATATATATATATATATATATATATATATATATATATATATATATATATATATATATATATATAATGTACCTAAAAAAAATAACAACTTTTTTAAATTCAAGCTTTCGAAACTATTGTTTCTTCTTCAGGAATTCTATAAAAATTTGTGAAAATTACAAACTTTTATAATAAAGTGAAAAATATACTGTCAAACGGGGTGAAATTGATTTTGTAGGGGGACTGTGATAGCGTGTAGGATTTGATTTAATAAACTTAGATTATGCGCGATTATGATCGGCCGACGTCTTCGCAGAAGTTGGTCGAGAGAGTGAAGTTCTATCGCTGTTGTGTCGTGCCAGAGTGTATATAAATATTTGTTTTCATATTTTTATAAATATTCTAAAACGATACTTAAAACTGACGTCAAATCAATATTACAAAATCATGAAGTATTTTATTACTTTTTAGAAATATCAATATTATGTTAGTGTACAACTTGGTGCTTCTTACTTAAACTCGTTTCATATCCACTGAGCGCCAAATAATTTTACTTGAAAAATTATTACTGAATACATCCTGAGGGGTCACTTCGATAACGCTTTTAGTGTGCAATTGATAGTTATTATAGCATAGCAGTTCTAGAACAGCCGGCAGAAACTTCTAGAGGGCGTGTAAAGAAATATGTATTTCCAAAGTCAGTTGACGTTTTTGAAAATTTGATTACCATAATTTTTAATTTAATATTGCAAACTTCTTGTTTTCCTGATTTATGGAAACCCTCGAGGGTATGCCCTATTTACAAAAAAAAGAGATAGAAATGAAATAACAAACTATAGGCCAATAAACATCATTTGTAACTTTGCAAAATTGTTGGAGATTATTCTACATGCAGTCATATACAATCACGTATCTGGTATGATATCGCTTGAGCAGCATGGATTCGTGAAAGGCAGGTCTACAGTCACAAACCTTGTGTGTAAATCCCAGTATATCAGCGCCAAATTAGATCAACAAAGTCAGGTAGATGTAATATATACTGACTTCTCCAAGGCATTTGACAGACTTGACCACGGTATTTTATTAACTAAACTTGAGAACTTTGGACTCTCCAGGCCAATAGTTAAATTTTAAATCCTATTTGCAAGATAGGTATCAATTTGTTCATAATCGTGGATACAGGTTTGTTAGATCGCGGTTGGAATATGCATCAATAGTGTGGAGTCTCATTTATAATATACATATTTGGTATTTAGAAAAAATACAACGACGATTTGTAAAATCAGCAGTATACGTACTTGATGGTGAATATCCGGAAAGAGGCATTCAAAACAATATTTTACTTGCACGTCTCAATTTATCCGAGCTTGCAAAACGTAGGGCGGCACAATTTATAATTTTTTTGTATAAGGTGGTTAATAATTTAGTTGACTGTATATGGATATTAAACTAAATTAATTTTAAAGTTCCAAGAATATCATCACGTCATAACCGCATTTTTTAAATTACCTACAGCTAATACTAATATTATGATAGCATCCTCTTTATATCAAATGATCGCAAACTATTGCAACGTGGAGGAAAATATTGATATTTTTTCTTGTACCATTGACAAAATTAAAAAAGTTGTACTTAATGAGTGAATGACAATATTTTAATTTGTGTAGTTTTGTACAATTTATATTTATTTTTATTGCTATTATATATTGTTGTATTATTATTGTCGAATAGCAATATTTTAATTAAAGTATAACGTATTGTTAGTTAGTGTTAACTTATCACTATGTATTATATTAATGTTTATTATTTCATTTCCGTTGTAATATTTACATATTTTTTACTCTAATTGTTGGTAGATTTTCAATTTTTTGCTTTTTGTTGCTTAAATTTATTTAAGTGTTTTGTATCCTGTAATTAGGTTCTACCTGTAGGATATGTATATGAAAATAAATAAATAAATAAATAAATAAATAAATAAATAAATAAATAAATAAATAAATAAATAAACAAATAAATAAATAAATAAATAAATAAGGATATATTTTAAGTTTTAACCAAAGAATGTATGTTCACCTTAACCAAAGAAAGTATCTTAAATTTTGTTATTTTTTTTAGAGAATAAAGATCTATTTTGTATAAACCAAACAGTTTTATTTTCAGTTGTTCTAAAGATTATTGGTAATATTTTTTAAAATCCTAATTCTATCTTCGAATAACTTTGAAAATTAAAGAAAGCTTATGAAATATGAGTCACCTCAAGTGTATATAAAATTTATTAAAAAAAATTACTCAAAGAAGAGCATTATGGGTTATATTGATAACGATAACTTTTAATCCCAACGCATTGTCCTGAAGTGGGTTGGAACCTTTGATTTGAAGATAACGCTGACGTAGTTTTCCACGAACCACCAAAGCGCCATACTGCACTCGGCGCGCGTTTCTCAACTAAGTTGCCATCATTTGAAGAGGAGTAAAACTGACACATAAATAAGGTAGTTGTCAAAATCACGAAGTTATTATTTTTTTTATGCAAAATAGCAATTATTATGAAACTGCCATAAGGTGACATATATATTCCTTCAACCAATGTGAATATGCCTATATTGTTTTCAACACAAAAATTGCAATAGTTTTAGAGAAATTAGGAAATAATTTAAAAAACAATCAATTTTATCCCATTTGACGGTACTTACTAAAATGAGGTTATAAATAAAACATGAACATTAATAGTAGGAAAACTAATTCCTTACATTATGAAAAACATTTTACTAAAGGTTAACGATGAAAGTGTTTAATTTGTAGATTGTTAAGAAATCAAAACTGAAATAATTAAAACAATCAAAAACCACTACATGCTACATATCACTCTACAAAATGCACAGGGATGTTGTGTAAAAAAACACAAAAAACTCCTGCCTTGTGTGAAAGAGAGGGGAGAGTAGTGGGTTATTTGCAAACTTAATGAATAAATATCTATTCGTTATTGAAATGTACTATACAGGGTGTTACCTCTATTATGAATGTTCGCATAAGAATATAATAGGTGTAAATCATGCTCAGAATAAATTTTTGCAGAGGGGCGGCGGATTTTAACAGTAGAGCATATGGATCAACTTTTAATGATGCACTTCGCTTATAAGGAATAATACCCCAGCAATAAATGTGAATAAAATTACTGGTGTAAATTCAGTTCTTCCACTAGTCATTTTTAAAGCCTCTAAACTACACTGAAAGATATTAGTTTGCAGTAATAGTTCAAAAAATATTTGGTTTTAATTGATATATAAATAATAACAAATATTCACTTACGCCGACCCCGTTTTTGACGTAAAGTCTCGCCGACCTCTAGTTATTGCAGTAAGTTGCTTCTTATACTTAGTGACGGTACTTTGGAAAGTAGGCGTTTCATCACTAATTACCTACGACAAATTGGAAACCTATACATTGGTTAAGAGGGTAATATTCCATTGACAAGACAAAATGATTAGACACTTGTTAGACGAATAGAAACTGTCTCTTGACCTGTTTTGTCTCATTTTTTTAAAAGGGTAGACATACGCTATAGAAGATCAATATCCTGTAATCCTGGAGCAAAATGTACTTCAAGGAAACATTTACCATCTCATTCGAAGAACGCCTTATGTAGCCAGGGAGCTATCGAACATTTTTAAATTAATTTGTTGTATACATTTTCCCGACTATTTTATATCGTTATTTCCATCGGGCAAATTTTAAAAATATTTAAAAATGAGGAAAAATGGTTGCAATTTTTCTAAAATTCAGTATTTATTTTCTATGCATAATGCTTTTGAATTAAGTTAGTTTTGATGAGTAGTGTTTTATAAAAGTAATATACTTATCAGCATTTTTAATACTTCTGTAGGTTTCAGAGATGTATTGACATTCTAATTTTAGGGCAAATATATCAAAAATGGCAGATCTGACACCATTAAAAAATTCTGTCGGTTTAAACCACTCACTAAAATCAGAATGGTTTACATTAGACAGTTTTGATTATTTGCTAATTTATATTAAAAAAAAAGAATTATTTAATAAGATTATCATTATACCAGCTTTAATCCGCAATTTATTGGAAAATATGTATGCTACCGTCTAAACAAATTTCCAGATGCCAGAGGCAGCTTTCATTATAGATCTTTTGTTAATTTCTGATTAGAAAATTCTGGAGGTTTTGGAAGAATGATTTCAAAAATGGGTCAAATATTAATAGGACTAATAAGTTTAATAAATAATACATACCTATGCGCAAAAGGTACACAAAGAGGCAGTTTGTAGTGTAGAGGCTGAGCTGAAGGTCATGCGTAATCGCTGGATTGGCAGAGAGGGATATTCTCATTTCCGCCTTTCAGGTGACGGAAGCGAGAGATCAATTAAGGTTGAAGAGGCGGTACACCCTTACTATTCCGAGTAGAGGATAGTTGAAGGAAAGGAAAATAAAGTTACCCTCGAGGACGATATAGTGTGCTACGTAGATGGTTCTCGTGCGGCTGTCTTTGGAAGAGGCAACGTACCTGTAGGTAGGGAGTGATAGAAAGCCTTGCCTTGTGATCATATGTCATAGTCTTCTAGGCAGAAGTTCTTTGAAATTCTAACAGTGGGACGCTAGAAAGAACTTAAAAATATCATGGAGAGAAGTGTATTTATTTGCTCCGACAGCCAAGCGGCTCTAAAGGCTATCTGCTCTCCTAGAACGAGATCGGTTCTTGTTCAAGAGTATGAGAGGATGCTTTGGAAGAGGCAAAACTTGTGTGGGTTCCGGACAGGAATTTCTTAATATAATCTGGATCTCCAATTTGTATTGCTCGACCTTGAGAAAATGTCCCTGTATGGGGGTCGCCATACTGTGGGAAATATAGTTACATTAGTCCATAAATAGTCGGTATGATCGGATAATAAATAAAAGACGATTATTTTCACTTGTCGACGTTTCGATTAATTTTTTAATCTTCTTCAGGACTTAAGCGAAACAAACTTCAAATAATCACATATCACAGATGCAAATGTCATAATAATAAAAACAACAAAGTTATAATAGGCAAAGTAAACATTCAGAATGTAATAATTATTGAAAATAAATTTCGATATTAATATCACCATATCATTTAAGACAAATGAAAATAACAGTCTTTTATTTATTATCCGATCATAACAACTATTTACGGACTAATATTTACATACGGATAATATTGTTCTATCTGCTATCTAGTTACATTTCAATTTATTTTTGGTAAAAATTAGTGATTTCGCTTTGCCACACTGGATTTATATTGTGATTGGGTTTCGATTTGTCAATTGTCATTTTTGGACGGCTTGTTTATATGATCTGGATTTATTAATTATTGAACTTTTGTGCCTGATGTGTTTATTAGCTTTTGAGTGGCATTTTGTGATTATTGTTTAGTGTAGAACTTCTCTTTAAAAATGCATTTATTTGGTTCCTGGTTGCGAAAGTTCCACCAGAAAAAAAAAGAAAGAAGAAAGTGTAACGCTCATTCGTAAGTCTAGTAGTATTCAAACACCAAAAGCTGGATAGTTTTGTAATTTTTTATAATAAAATGTTTTTAAATCGAGTTTTTCTCTTCTCAAATGTGAAATATTTTTCTCGTCAAATAATATTTAACTAATGACTATGATAATAACAAACTTATCTGCCAGTTGCCAATAATCAATAGTAATATCACAAGAGAGTGAGAATAAATTGAAAATAATTTGACAGTTTTTCAAATATTGACAAGCAACAAGGCAATAGACAAATGAGACCGTGTAGGGTTGGAGTGGCTATTGCCGATTGGCAAAACTGGAGAATTATTTTCTAGTTTATTCACGGACTCTCGAGTGCTTTATTCGAAAGATTATTTTTAATGTTCAAATACAAAATACAGCTTTTTAACTTTTTTTTTTCAACAATTAACTCAATTTAAGCTAAATAAAGTAACTTTATAGTGTATCAAAATTAAACTGTGCTAAAGTTTCGCACATGAAAATACAATTATTGTAAATGTTTCGTCCGTGAATTGTTTCCTTATCACATTTCTACTAACTGTAGTATTTTTACTTGTATTTTCTTTAATTTGTATGACTATTTCACTCACATTATAAGAACCAATGAAATAGCAAGTTTTGGAAAATTTGGATCAATAAGAACAAACTTTCAGCGAAAATTGCATTCCAAGTGAAAATTTTACATAAAATTACAGCGAAAATTGCACTGGGAGCTTAAAACGTCAGTTGAATCAATACGAAAAATCGAAGATTTTTTCTTTCTTCTTTTATTTTCCTGTGAAGATAGAAGCAAAAGGAACAAAATTAATTACTTACTTTTTAAATATTTTTGGTTTTTCTATAAAAAACAATAATTTAAAAATTCGATTTTTAAATAAATCCGTTTAAAATTGTGACACGGAAATAAAAGTATACCCAGCTGTGATTGTAATAATTTGAATTGTTAATTCAGTTAATAATAAAAAATATTTCTTGTTCTATGTTTTGTTCTGGAAATAGTCTAATAAATATATTTCGTGCATTAAAAATAATCTGAAAATTCAGCATTCAAAGCGTGTTACCTTTAAGAAACAGCATTCGTTCATATTGATGCGATTTGACTGCAAAAGTACCCTCAACTGCGTCTCGGGCACTTTTGTCAAATCACATCAAAATGAACTCAAGCAGTCTCTTTGTGACTTTTCTGAAACGTCAAAGTGACTTTTTTGAAACGTGAAAATGTGACTTTTTTAAAACGTCAAAAAATGTGACTTTTTCAAACGTCAAAGTGACTTTTTCAAACGTGAAAATGTGACTTTTTTAAAACGTCAAAAAATGTGACTTTTATTATAAACTCCACCACACGTTGAGTTTTACTACGATGAGGAAGTTCTGATCCCCAAGTAATTGACAGCGGTTTTTTAAATTAACGACAAAACTGATGACAGATGTCAAAACCAAAAAATACGTCAATGTATGAGAACAAAAGAATATAAAATATTTTCAGTAGCATTATGTAATTAGATTATTCTCACTATAATGATAACATAGTTGGAAAAAATTAAACACTTGATCAAAAATACTGCTAAATGATTGGAAAATAAAAACATTAAAAAAATAATCACGGAAATAGACTAACGCGTGTGTGGTAAACACGATTTAAATATCCGCGGTGTCACAACCTTCTGTAATTGGTCAATATATAGCCAATATAAATTGCCCACAGTATGGTAACCATGTAGTAGGGGACATGGTAATCGTATTGTATTAAAGATCCAGATCACATTAAGAAATTCGTGGTTCCGGGACACAGTAGAATCCCTAGAAACGAGAAGGCCAGTGAAATTTTTAAACTTGGAGAGAAGGAGCCCTCTCTCGGACCGGAGCCTATGTTAGGCATCACAAAGAGGTAGGTCACGACAACCCTCAATGATTGGGCTTACGGGCTATTGAGGGAGTATTGGAGAGTAAGCTGTGATTGCAAACAATCTTAGGATTTTGTGACTGGGACGAACAAGTCGCGGTCTGCTTGGCTACTTGGCCAAACCAAGAATACTGAAGAGATTGATTGAAGTCTTGGCAAGCCACTGGAAGCTTAGGAGACACCTGTCGCTAATAGGTGTAGAGGAAGACTCTACCTACCCGAGATGCGAGAGGGAACAAGAAACGTCCTACAAGTGTTTGATGTGAGTGTGAGGCGTTTGGGCGTCTGAGGCATGAAACTCTTGAGGCTGGGTGATGACTTACATGGAAAGACAACTCGCCTTTCGTTATAAGGTCGAAGAAGTTTTACGAGGGAGCAGGTAGAGGAGAGGGTTGAGTGGACGGTAAGGGGTCGGTAAATAGGTCCTACTTGCCAGGCGCCAGTCTCCCCAATTACTACTACTATTACTACACATAAATAGTTCAATTAATTTAATCATCTAGGAAAAATGGTATGTCAGATTAGAATTTACCGTATTAAAACGAATTATCGCAATATAAAGATATTTGATTGGACACGAAGTTCCTTTTTGTAGATAACTGAAAATTTTGAACGAACAATTTAAAAGAAATTAATGCATATGAGAAGGACATTCCTTCAACTTACTGTAAAATTATATTTAACAGCAATAAATGGTTTCCATGAAATTAATTAGTATTTATCTAAGTAAAAATGTCCAATTATTGTTTCTACATAATATTATTATCTCTTCACAGACTATTCATATTTTTATATGTTCTTTACTGGACTCTACTTTGCGCAATAAAAACGAATTAAAGTATATCGAATCCTGAGCTTAATCCATATAAATAATAAACATTATGCATGGTAATAAATATTGTCGAATTGGCAAGTTGTTCACAACATAACTTGCGACGGTTTTATTATAAATATCCGATTCCCATGTTTTGCACGCACCATTTTTTTCCCTATCTATATTATTCAATTATATTATAAGAACTAAAACATATTTGTTTGTTTTTGATTACTTTTATATATTTATTATGGGAATCTGGTTTAATAAAGAAACCATATTCCTTATAACTAGTTATATAGTCGTAATTTTTATGGTATTTTATATCTTCCACACAAAGAAAAATGTCGTATATATAAACTAGACTCGTTGGAATGCTGATTGATATTAATGAAAGTCAAATACATAAATCAATTAAAAATGGTAATTAATCTAAGTTTTTGTATATTTAAGAAACTTGCACAATGTTTGTTATAATTAATATTTATATAGCGTTTAAGTGCATGCTACACATTGAATTAAGTCCGTAAACCTGTAAATCTTGATAATTGATATCAATTAACTATATTACTCTTAATAAAAACTGACACAATTAAAATGTTCGAACAATTATAAAAACTTCATGACAAATTACTTAACCATATATGCCATGGCTTTATTTCACTTACCAGCAGCCTTATATTTTATTAATCTCTAACTATTCCCTGCTAATTAATTAAAAATAAAAAACCATCAACTATATAAAGACAGGTAATTTGCTGCTTACCGACTTTTTTATTGACATGCCTAATTTTCAAAACGTTACTCGGTTTCAAGATGTTTAATTGTAATACAATATGCTACTGCACCTTTTTCGTATCAAATTGCATTTTTTCGCAGTAACGGGCTGATTGAAATTCTATGGAACTTACGAATTCAAATGATGTCATTGATGTCTTAAGCTCCAGTCATTCTGTGTTTTCCCATTCTAGTATAATCAATCAATACAACTTAAGGAATTAGTGTATTGTACAGAGTGTTGCATGATTTAACTAGCAAATTCAAGGATCATATTCTTGAAGCTATTTTAAGTAGAAAATGTCATGTCCTAAATCATGGATCCGCAACGACTTAATTTTCGAGATAGATGGTGTTGAAGATAATAAAAAGGTACATGTTTTCGTAAAATATCTCAGAAATCCTTATAGATAGATAGTTGATTAATGTTGTTAAAAGATGTATGTATCTATGTTAGAAATTAATCAGGAAAGGAAATATACTCTCACTCTTCCCATTAGGGAGGAGTGGAATGAAGGGAGATATGCCTTCCTCTCAGACCCTTGGGTGGCCACTAGACCGTCCTCCGGGGTGGGAATATGTCTGGAAAGAAAAAGAGTGCAGGAGAGTTTTGTTTTAGGTTCGTGCATCACGGTCTTTCAGGCAGAGGTTTGCGCCATCCTAACGCTGGCGGGTAAGGCTGAGGTTAAGAACGGGGCGAAACAGATGGTATATATCTGCTCCGATAGCCAGACTGCTCTAAAAGCGGTGTGCTTCCCCAGGACGAGATCAGTTCTCGTTCAGGAGTGCGGGGATGCCCTAGAAGAGCTTGCCAGGGATAAACAAGTGAGACTGGTGTGGGTCCCGGGATATACCAGGAGTTCCAGGCAACGAGAAGGCCGATGAATTGGCTATACTTCGAGCCGAGGATTCCTGTCTCGGGCGTGAGCCTATGTTGACAATGAGGAAGCATTGGAGGACCAACAGGGCCCGCATGCAAATTCGAGATTTTGTGACAGGACCGAACAAATCGAGATCGGTCTGGTTACTGGACTGGAATCTGTTAATCCAAGTTCTGACAGACCACTGAAAATTTAGAAGGTATCTATCATTGATAGGTATTGAGGAAGACCACACATGTCCAGAATGTGGGAATGGTGAAGACACATCTTACCACTTCCTGGGAGTGTGAAGCGTTTGGGTGACTGAGACATAGTATCTTCGGTTCTGCGGCGCTTCTGAGGGAAGAAATGAGCTCCTTCGCAATGAGTGACATCCTGACCTTCATTAGAAGGTCGGAATAATTCGACGAGGGAGCAAGAGAAGCACATGGTTGAGGGGACAGCTGGAGGTTGGTAAAGAGGAGCCATTTGCGTCCTACTTGCCAGGCGTCAGCCTCCCCCACCATTACCATCACCATTAGACATTTAGTAGGTCTTAACATTAAAAAGCTCTGGCGTCGATTTTGGGATAAAACAGAAAAAATAGTTATTTTCCTATTTCTTCTTATTTTTTACAGATAATAAACAAGCAACATTCTGACGACAAACCGATGTTGCTGTTCGCAACTAAAAGTTGGTATGTGACGTACGCAGAACGTCGTGCTGTCCCAGATGTCCTAATCTGGTTAATAAAATATTGGTCGATTAGAAGTCGACGTCCGACTTTAGTCGTTGTGATTACAGACCAAATTTTCACCAAATTTTACGTCGTCTTAAGTTGGTCGTTAGGCTATTACCAACCTTAGTTAAAATTTGCTCTTAATCTGACTACAAAAGTTGGATTTAAGTAGTAAAACTAACCAATTTTGTTTATTATCCTATTTGTCTACCTACCTATTATATGTAAATAAATGGATGAAGCGTATTTATCGTTGAGTATGTATTATATACAAAATACTTATGCCGAATAAAATTTTAATAAATCTGGTGGGATAAAAATTGTAACGAAAGAAATTCTATTGATAAATACTTATGCATAGGTCGAAAAATATATTGACCCAAGAGCAATAATGTTTATTTTAAGAATTAAAGTACTATTTTTATATTTTTACTGTTAAAAATATTTTTTTCTCACAGCAAAAGTAATTGAAATATTGTAGAATTAATTTTATGACTAAAATAAACTTTTTTCCTTACTTTATTTAAAAAAAGATTAAAATTTTGTGTATCAAAATTATTTATTAACACATAATCATCATACCCGCCTATTCTTTCTTTCTGTTGGAAGGTTACCCAAGAATTACCTAAATATACTTAGTCAGTTACCAACGTCTAATCAACGTTGTATAATGATCTAAAGACACACCCAATATATTAAGTAGATTCCTGACGTCAAACCAATGTTAGTAAATGATCTAGAAGTAAATAGTAGGTCTGCGAGTTTCAAGCAACGTTGCTCCGACATTGTATCATAATTACAAAATTTATGGCGCTATTTGACTACTATTTGTAATAATTCTGACGTTAAAATAAAAGAAAAATAGTCGCAGTAGGCGGTGAAATGTTATTTGGGTACATTTCTGACTCTACAACATGAAAACGTTAAAAGAAGTAAAAACTTTTTTGTTTTTATTTTATGGTAAAACGAATTGCTATTTGACTACTATTTGTAATAATTTACTAATTCTGACGTTAAAATTAAAAAAAAGATCGCAGTAGTCGGTGAAATGTTACTTGGGTACATTTCTGACTCTACAACATGAAAACGTTAAAAGAAGTAAAACATTTTTTGTTTCTATTTTGTGATAAAATGAACTGCTATTTGACTACTGTTTGTGATAATTCTGACGTTAAAGTTAAAAAAAAGAAAAATCACAGTAGTTGGTGAAATGTTACTTGGGTACATTTCTGACTTTACAAAATGAAAACGTTAAAAGAAGTAAAAAATTGTATGTTTCTATTTTGTGATAAAATGAATTGTTTGAGAGTAATTAATTAGCAGGGGAATGTTCTAACATCTGTCAATTCACTACGATTTTTAACCCCCAAATCCTCGCCGACGCCTTCAGTATTAAGCTTTGTTTTTACAAATAACAATTGCTGGTCTTAGATATATCAGTAAGATTTCAGACATTTATCAATAAAGGTTTCTAAGATATTTTAAGAAAACTTATTTTTTTTTATTTTTAACACCCTCAATCCCAAAAACTAAGCCGTTACGGATACATGATATATGGCATATTTTCACTTAAAATAGCCTCAGGAATATGCTCTTTGAGTTTGCTCGTTACGTCATGCAACATCCTGTATATGCTGACTTCCAAAAAAAATTTTATACATTGTTATTAAATGATTTAAATAAAATGTTAGTTATCTCCATATTATGATAGGTGAAAAACTGCTTGAAGTTCTCTTAAAATTAAAGAAAAAAATAATATCCATTGACAATCCAATTATTTACTTGTGGCCGCTTTCTTCACATCTAGTTAAGTTTCAATGAAGTTTTCCAATGATAAATATTAATGTCATGTCAATTTTTGTTTTCTTCGCCGGAAGTTATGCTCTACCCGTTGGTTAAACTAGGTTTAAATTTATCGTCTTCAAGTTCAAGTTGGACATTTATCCTAAGGGTAATTCTAACCTTAAAATAAAATAGGTATTTGAGGGGTGTTCTTTGTTGCAAATAAAGTACAATGGATGGATGTAGATGTTTGTTTATAATAAAGAAGAAAAATGTAAGCATGTATACTTAAGAAAGAGACCAAATCACTTTGAGGTTTGGGATGATCATAATTTTTTCGTTCGATTTCAATTTGAAAAATGCAACTATTGTAGTATTATTTTGATATAACTGAAAATCAAATGTAACTTATTTGGCACTAGTAAGTAACCATTAACTTAATTAATTTCTTGCTCACAAATTCAGTAATAAATGTTTTATTTCTTCAATAACGGAATAAGTAATACTATTACTGTCAAAAATAAAAATTTATTTTCCAATTAAGATAAAAATGATGTTACATATAAGTAGGTAAGGCTAGGTTATTAAGGGGTCAAAAATATAGCATTGAACTTATTGATTAAATAATGGCGGCTATTATTGTGTCTTACAATTCCTGTGAAATATCACATTATATTCAATGGAATGACCAACGTTGTATTTTTGACACATGTTTCTGGCACTTGCAGAGCATCCTTATTAAAGAAGATAACCTTTCCTGACCCATGGTATTCCTTAAAAATGCCTTTATTCTTTTTAAGGTGGAAAAACAACGTTCACTTTCGACGGTAGTCATAGGGAAAGTAGATACACAAGATTTTTAACAGTTTGACACTTTGAGAAAAAGTATTGCACAAATTATTGTTAATAAAAGGCTGTAACAAACCAACTGCACCTTCACTATTGGAAAAATCTTCTCAGCTATATAATACTTCTAATTCAGTTTTAAGTTTCAAATGATTTATGACTAGATACTCCGTTTTAACTAATTTAAACATATCTTGAGGAAAGCTTTTTTTATAATCTTTAAATCGATCTGCGTGAAATAACTGAGACACTACTAAATGATTACTGAAGCCAAACCTGTTTTTGATATCAGATGTAATTATATCACAAACTTCTAATGAAATTCTCCTTTTGATTCTTCCGTTTTACATCTCTGGGCAGACTGCATGGATGTCTTCTCCAAATAGTTATTTAAAATTTTATTTCTGATGTCTTCAATTTTACTATTAAAAACACCAATACACTGATTTACTGTTATGACATCGATATTACATTTTTTGTAATTGATTGAACAATATATCACAATCAGGTATAACTAAATGAAAAAAATTTAACCAGTAAAGAAATGTTCATTTTGTAAGTAGTTTTTTAAACCAATAGCTTGGTTTAGAGTGTTGTTTTCTGATTCATTATGAATTATTTTTTCTAAACAATCTAATAATTCTGTTCGATAGGTATAAACAGTCTCTATGCACTTTGTATTAAAATTCCATCGTGTTGGAACCGCTTTAGGTAATCTCACCTTAACGATTTGGCGATTTTCCAAAGAATGAAGAAAAGCTATGTAAATTAGCAAAAAAATTGTTATGCTTTTATTCTGACTTGCTGCTTTTTGTAAAATTAAATTTAGTTGATAAGCGTAACAATGAATAAAATTTGCTGAGGGATAACTTTTTTTAATTAAGAATACCTATTAACTTCCATCTTTCAGTTTTAATATATTTTGTACAACACTCATATTTAATAGTAAACACCAAAAACACTGTTTTACTTAATTTCACGACAAGTAGAGATTTGCTAATAAAATGTTCACAAATAAAAACATTAAAAACAACGCGACAGAATTTACCGACCAATGCGTACCTAGTCAGCATTAAGACTGCTCTATTGATCTTCGTGCGATCGTGCGTTACCGTTTCCGTAAAATGTGTCAGGGACGTTGTCCCCGCCAGTGTTTTCTGTCTCTTTTGCTTTCTGACGATTCACGCATAAGTCTATTTTACTTTAATTCGTTGTAAATTCGATCCGTAGCTAGCCTTGAGGACAAGTTGTGGATTGACTCAAAATTTTTAAATTCTATAAATGAATAATGTAATGAATATGAATGTAGAGGTTCGGTGCTCGAAGGGGATACGAAATCCAGCGATCTAGATATTTGAATAGTATTGTGCATGGAATGAACTAGAAACTTTAATATATTTTTTTAAGAATATTAAATATATATATATTATATATTTTTAACTTCAGAAAATGAATGGCTCTATTTTTTTATTTGTATGTGGAAGGTCATCGACCAAATGACCCTATAGAAGAACCGCCAGTGGGTTATACATGATCCCCATCAACCCATGAAATACTATCAGAATAATTATTGATTTTGGTCACTTTCGCAGTTTTAGGTTGGCCTATTTCAACATTAGTTATTCTACATCTTTAGAATCAGCATTACCTGCATTTTCATAATTCTCCTAGAATTTGTTATCTCAACTCCAGCTAAAGCTCTCGGACTCATACAGAGTATAGATAAAAGTTTCATTATGTAGACATTTTTAGGAAATCATTTTTTCGTGAGGAACAGTAGAATTTTGATAATACCTCTTAGCTATCGGTGTATAAATTTATTATTATCAATTTGTAGAACAAAAGTTTACGTCTCAATAAAATCTCTTCTTAGTTAAATAAGTTATCATATTATTTTTAGTTAACAGAAGGATTAATTAACATAAAATTAATTATTTTCAAAGAACTAATTTATCCACATAACTGGCTACCTATAGAAGTAACAAAATGTATTTTGGGGTGGTCTTTTGTAACACACATATTTGAGTCACACTTAATAATAAAAATGCCTTAGGTGCAGTTCCCTGCAGCGCAACTACCTGCAAGGAAACACAAACAGGTGTACCTAAAGTGTAATCCTCCCTTTCTTTTATGCTCATTATACGAGATGTAACCGATATACTACAAATTAACGCGAAGACATGTGTTTGTTACCGTAAACAAGACATTTCAACAGATTTCATTAAATGTGTTATTCGCAGATGGTCCCCTAGTAATGAATTTAAATTTATTTTATGAAAGAAAGCCACTGTGTAATTGCGATCTTTAAAAAGCTATATTTTATGAGGTTGTTTATGTAGATTAAACGGGTTTTGTTTTTTAGTTAATAATGCTATTAATATTCAATACACGGCTTATTTAAAGTTGAAAATTGTTTGTTGATTGCCACAAAAACAATTGTATTAAACAGGTCAATATCAGGAATTCTTCATTGTCCATTACATATAGTTTAAAATTCTCCCATATACACCAACAATTGAAGAACTTACACTATTTTATCAAAGAAAATATATAATACCTGACAGTATAACTTTCTTAATTTTCAATAACATATTTTTAATATTCTAAATTCTAAAAATTATTGGAAGAAGGTAAGAAGAAATAAATATTAAAAATGTATATGTATTTTATCAAACTTTATAGTTACATTATACACTATCATTTAGTATAAATAATTGTAAACAAATAAAGCTACATTATGAATTTTTTCTGTTACAAGACAATCAAATTGACGTTACCAAACTAAAAGGTTGAAGGTGGAGATGAAGTTTTCCTTTCCCAAAGTTCAACGGTCCGGCCGAGGAACTCTCAATTAGCACTAGTCTTATAAATGGACTATTCTATTGTATAAGTGATTTGTTATATCTTGTATATGCAAGTTTATTTTCCAAACTCAATTTCTGCAAAATACTTTTTTAGGAGTAAATGCATAATTTTCTAAAACTAAAAAATATGTCCCCTATATTTATCACTAAGCCTGGCCAGGGTCATTAATCCTACAGAGACGTACTGGGTATGCATCATATCATAATACTTGAATAAGTACAATAATAAAAACAAAAATATTTTATATATTGTGATGTATGCTTTTGTACTATTTCGTTCGCTTTAAATTCTTTTTTTATGTATTTCCTTATATTTTGTAAGCTTAGTGCTGCACATTATTATTAAACTGTTAAATGACGTTCACACATGTATATTGTATATCTAAGTGATAACTAATAATAAATAAATAAATAAATAAAATAAATGCAAATGAATTTTATTAATACTGGTACACTTTATAAAAATATGTACAAAACTCACCTTCTTAAGCAGATTTATGAAGTAGCTTGGTTGTCGTCATCACAAACTGAAGCACTTCTATAATAACTGTGTAGCATCAGATATGTTTCTACAGTTGTCTCAGTAAGCGATGTTCGCTGTGGTGAAAAAATATGTTTGTATTTTGAAAAAGACAGTTCGACATCTACGGAAGTAATACAGGCATAAGTAAAACACTCTGTGGACTCACTTAACGCAGCTGTAGGTGCACCATCACAAATTTGTATTAATTTTGTAAAATCAGGGTCTTTCCGTAATACATTCTCGAATTTTTCAATAACGGGCTTATTTTTTGCGTCATTTATAGTCTGTAGCTGTGTATTTACGTCGTCCACTATTTGCAGCGATTCCACTAACGACAACGAAGTATTTTGCAATTTTTCTATTGCGTCGTGTAGTCCTCTATAATTGTTATAAATAGTTTTTAAATCTGTTTCAAGGGAAACATCTTGAGAGCTTGTCTGGCTTTCCTTAATAGCTGCAGCCTCGTTAGGGTTGAACTGTAGTATCACAGCTGTTATTTGTTGAAAATATTCAGCATAATAAAAAGCTGCCTTCAACCAAGTTCCCCAACGTGTAAGAATCGGCTCTGGTGGTTCTGGAATACCAGGACACAGTGTGTGAAATGCTCGAAGCCGTTTAGAAGATTTGAGAAATACTTTTTTTGTATTTGCTATTAATGCATCTACCTCTGGAAAACATTTTCGAATTGTTTCTGCTACAAGATGGAATGCATGCACTTTACACGTAACATGTAAAAACCTACAATCGTCTCTTTGAAGAAAACGGCCCACCAAACGCATTATCGTAGCACCGTCGGTCAAAAACATCAACACTTGACTTGTTGACAAATCAAATTTTTCGAAAGTCTCCAACACCATCCGCGTAATTGTTTCGCCAGTACACGCAGTTAGTCTTTTGCTAGCTAGTAAAAGTGGAAATGTTGGTTTAACAGGGTCGAGTACACGTACTATAACATTTAAAATAGAATTTTTTTAACAATCTGTCATCTCGTCAACACATAACCACAGCCGTGTATTTTTTAATGCACATACAATCCTATTTACAATTTCTTCACGAACACTTGGTACATATCTACGTAACTATGAACGACTTGGTAAATTCACCTGGGGATTGTATTTATTCCAGAATTCCCGAAATGCTGGTTTATCCAATATGCGCAGGGGAACATCACAGGCAATCAGCATTAATAGTAAATCAAACATAAACTGAGGTTCCAAAGAAGACACGCCATTTTTTTATTTTTATGCCGGTTACTATTGACATAAATTTTTCAGCCGTATTTATTCCAGCACATTAAGCTTTGATCACAAACTTTACAAATTATTTTACATCCATCATAGAATAAATCCGGAAATGCACCGATAAATTTATTCACTTTATCAGCGTACGGTCGTTTTCTACTCTTTACGCTCAACATTATTTATTATTTATTAGTACTCTATGCATCGACCGACAGATAACAACTGAAGTGTGTCGTGTCATCGTCATCGCAAACAAGCGCGCGATGGCATTGGTATTGCGCCCGACCCTGAATCTACCATCGCTTGGCCAGGTTTATTTATCACGTATTACTGTATTTTGCCAAAAATAAATATACAGTTTTTAAAAGAGTTCATTAAAACGAGTTAAATGTAATATATATCTCAATAAAGGTTTTGGCGGAAATTGCGTTTTAAAAATAAGCTCCTCATATATACATTTTGTTTTGTTAAAGTTACAACGAAGGTATTTTTGATTAGGAAACAAAATAGGTGAATTATTTTTGTTTTAAAAAGTGCAGTAGTCACTCTCTAAAAAAGATTCTGATGTTTACAGATTTTGTTGAATGTTAAGGAATACTCTTTTAAAGTACAATTGAAATATTGAAGTGTTTATGATACGCGCTATAAAGCAATTTTGTGTTATAAAGAATACTCTGGAACAGAAATGTATTATAAGTATAGCATTTACGATACTTATGTCACGCTTATTCGTTTAGCAATAATATGGTAGTATAAGTAGAATGGTGAGATGCAGAGAATATTATAACACGATGTTAATACTTATTTCTCTAGTTTTTACGAGCTATAGAATAAATAAACTCGTTTTTATAAAACAGTAATGGAATAACTACTGAAAAGTAGGGACAACGTGGACAAAACATAATTATCGGTGCAACTGATGGGCACTTGCCTCTCACCCCGGATCCCGGGTTCAATCCCCGGTCGAGGAGCTAGGGTTTTTTCGAAAACCAAAGACCAAACCAGAAATCAATCTCAGCATACTCGGTGTGTGTCCATTTTCTCTAAAAGTGTAGCCCTAAGGTACCTCCACGGATACAGGGGGTTGTATTATCTATGTTAATTAATTTAAGTTACTAAAAGCAATGAAAAATATTGAATAAAAAGGACTGGTTCTTTTAAAGTAATTGAGTGGTAAATTTTGTCATGTAATAGATTCTCTGAATGCACTGTAATGTTAACTTTACAAAATAAAGACTAAAATGTGGCTCTTAACATTAAAGACCTTAATAACGATCATGAGAGTAAAAGATTGATCTCTTTTGTAGAGAAACTGTTTTATTATACATTTATTATACTAATGGTCATATTTTAGAAAATAATTTCTGATTGAAATAAGGGTAGCCGTCTTGCATGATGTCTAAACATTATTCTATAGTCTTCTTAATAAATATTAAATTTTTAATTCAAAAATTTAATAACTGAAGGATTTTGAGGCCACAAGAATATTAATTTTATTTTTTTAGACAATTTGTAAAATATTTGCATAACATTTCTTCTTTCAGAATCAAATATTGCTTTTTTATAAAGTTACACCTTTTTTGAAATTTGCACAGTGAAAAATTAATCTAAAATAAAATTTAAAAACCAAGCAACTTTACAAAAAAAGCAATATGTTTGTTGAAATTTGAAATCTGGTGACATACTTTCCACCTAATTCTGAAAAAAAATGTTTTGCAAATATTTTACAAATTGTCTAAAAAATAACCTGGGGACACAATTTTTTTAACTGTTTTTCGTAAATTTCAATCACAATTTTCTTTGAAAATCTTCTCAATTTAGTCATTATAGTTATGTCTTAAAATATCGCTTGAATCCCATGTTCTAATACTGAGATATGACTTAATCTAAATTTCACCAGCCCTCACTGAATAAATACCCAGATTATTTTGCTTTTTCACTCAACTAATATAGTACGTTTTTTTTCCTGCAATGTCTTGCATATAGAATTTTTTTAACTACAGGATTACTAGAAAAAATAAACGTTTATTATAAGGTCCCTTTAGAAAAAATTGAAAATCTGTTTTTATCTTAGCAATAGTTTTGAATGAAAATTGACAAAAATACAAGTATGTTTTATTTTTAGTGTCTTCAGCATCGATAGCAAGTTCAGTATCGGCTACACCGTCAACAGTACCATCGTCTTTGGGACCAGCAGCGCTTAGGGAGCTATATGGAAGTTCTGCGGTGACACCTGGACATCCTTTAGCGTCTTTAGTATCACAGCAGAGATTTCTAGAAATCTCTAGGTTTGGATTAAGACACTATGACCTGGCTCAACATATGCTTACCCAACAAGGAGCAGTAACGAAGTTATTGGGTGAGTATTTATAACTAGAGAATCATGAACTGACTGTATTTATAACTACCTTTTCGTTAAAGAATCTATTTATATCTATCATATATATATATATATATATATATATATATATATATATATATATATATATATATATATATATATATAAACAAGAAGAAATAAAATATTTGTTAAAATGTTAAAATTCGGAAAAAAATTGTTGGGCTAACCTATATCTTTTGAGATTTATATCTTTGAATGTTTTTATAATAAAATGAGACTGATACCTTTAGAGTTTGTTTCATACAATTCATCAACGTGTATACTTCACAAATTTAACTGTATGTAATCGAGGAGAATGGCAAAATTTAGAATTTGTTATAATACCATATAAACTAAATCCTCTAGAATTATTGTATATTCATTATCTGTGTTCTTGGGTTAAGTGTAAGAATAGTACTTTTTACTAAACTTCGCCGATAATAAAGACGTTTATTATTATTATTATTATTATTATTATTATTAAAAACCGGAGACTCCAGCTGAGTACCAGAGATCTGGCAACCTGCCTGAAAACATGAAAATTAAGTAAGTATGCTAAAATCGGTTAGCAATAACTATTATTGTGTAAGAGCTTATGTAGAAATATTAAATATGCCTTGGTCGTCTAACTTTCAAAGATTGCCAGGAGAATCCACTGAGAAGTTTATCTCGCAGATAACCAAATTGCGGGATATATTCCATCTACTTTGTAATTTAAGTATTTTAAGAAACGTTGAACTTTCTCTAAACTTTCGATACACTGGGTAGTTAGGACACCATATTATGGAGACATATTCCGAGTTTTGAAAATAATTATCTACAACGGTTTTATTGTATCATCATTCTTAAAAATTATGATGTTTCTAATTAAAATGTATAGAGATTTATAAGTTTCAGCTGTTGTATGAAGAACATGATTTGAGAAGGTTAATTTTATATCAAAGATAATTTCAAGATCACAAAATGTATCAGATCTGGCAAAGATGTAATCATCTAGTTGATAGTCAAAATTTAGGGCAATTTGCCTTGTCGTGTAGGACATAATATTACATTTCGATACATTTAAAGGTAAATTATTATTGAATCACCAATCATTTTTAATATTATAATCTTATCATGTGGTATGAGGCAGTGACTGTCGCTTGATATTTCTAATCAAATTTTCAAATCGTCAGCATATAGAAGACACTTAACTAATACGGTATCAATGATATAATTAATAAATAAATTAAATAATAGCGATCACAGAATGGACCCCTGGTATATTTAGCAATATAATGTGGTGTAGTGTGTCAAAGGCTTTAGGTCTGTGAAAATTGTCTGTCTGAGTTTTTCTATCAATGGCGTCGGACATGAATTCTGTTATACAAAATAAATTGGTAACTCTCAGCCCACCTTTAAAATACTCATATTGAAATTCAGTTATCTGGTGTTTAGTATTAAAAAATGTATAATCGAATATCGCCATCTCTATGGATTTAGTGAAAATATTAATTATAATTATACGACGATAATTAGTTGTCTGAACTTTGAGGGGCATTTTATGCAGAATATTGATACCATTGTATAATCTCCTGTAATTCTGGATCAAGCCATGAAAGAATCATCATACTTGAAAAAATCTACCTAGAAAATAGAAATGTTATTAAACTACTTTTCTTAGATATATTTGCTTGTCTTAATTATTTTACCCTATTTTGCGTTGGTCCAAATATGCAATCAATTAGAAGGGACAGGTGGAAATAGAGGATTACTTTTCTTGACGCCTATGTACCAAAAATTATTAGGCCCTAAAAAAATCACAGAATTTAAAAAAATTAGTTTCTATATCTCAGCATGAGTACTTAAAAAAAGAAGTAAATACTCTCATGAGATTAAATTATAAGTCTGATAAAGTAATAAATCGAATTAGTTTATATTAATAACCAAATGAAAAATATGATTTAGAAAAAATTGTAAGGCAAAGCTATTATATGTATTAACATAAAGGAACCAGAAATATAATAGAAATGTTATAAATTCCTTCGCTTTTATTAATTTATAAAGAATATTAATTTTCGTCTGTAATTTATTTTACTATACTTGCCTATAGGGAATAAATTGAAAATTTGGGTGATATATTGTCAATAACTTTAAATTACAGTCATGGTATATCCTTTTAATGTATCTAAATATGAACAATTAATTGGAAATCAAATTGTATAAAAAATGTAATAAAGTTAGTTTCGCCTATAGTTAATGAGCTTTCTGTATGCCAGAAGTATATTTCTGTATACCAGAAATAATGTTGTTAGTGCAGTTTCCTTATACCGTCGTAAATGTATGTACAAACTGGGCGTTTCATTTGTTTTATAATAGAACATTAAAACAATAAAAAAAATAAGTATGGGCTATAAACGGATATTCATCCTGTAATTTATGAGGGCGATCGATAAGAGGCACCTTTCAGAGAAAAGACATAATGTAATTGGCACAAATTTCAAACATCTATGTTTATCGGATAAAACTTGTAACTTGTTATAAGTTATAACAACAAATTTTTTAGTAAATTATGTTTTATGATAACTTTCAATGTTATTAAGATTTCTTACATAGAATATTTGAAAGGAAGATAAACATGGTTACAGGATAATAGCTCCTTTGTTTAACTTTCAATTTAATTTGAATGAAATCTGATCTACAATAATTTTAAACAATCTTTCTAATTTAGTAAAAGGCCAATAATTTAAAATACATAAAACAACAACTTGCTTCGTCCATAGCATCTTCTTTATTTTCTTGTCAAATAATCTTTTCTCTAATACCACATTATCATTGATACATAAAATATGTTGTTTTCTGGATCAATTTTAAAAATTTGTTTCCAGATTATGTATGTCCCATCGACCAACAATGTATTTGTTTATAGCACATATTTTTAGTCGTTTTATTTTCATATGCAATATTCCCAATGTATGAATTATTTCCGAAATTTTTTCCGAGCACGCGAATATTTCTGCTGCGAAAATAAGTAAGCCGAAGACGAGGTCGATGTGGGGTATACTGTCAAAATTACGAGAAATATTTCTCAAAGTCGAAGAGATAATGAACTTCTACACACCCGTCTATATTAAAACCAACATATTAATTTTAAAATTCAAATTCCTTTTTTTTTTTAATTAGTAGAATCGGTCTGTTACAATGAAGAGAATCGTTCATCTGTTAACCTTTAAGGTGATAATGTCCACATTATAGTTCTGCTTTATATAAACACCTACATAGTATGGATTATTTTCAGCGATTTTAGGTGTGAAAAGCAACACAAAGTGATATCTCTTTCTCTTTTTTTGTTATGTAGTATATTAAAGATTGGCCTGGGAGATAAGCAATAAAATTTGCTTTATCTAATTCATGGTTGTGTTCAAATAATTCTCGCTTTTATAATGCCCATGATTAAGTCGATGGTTATCGAAGGCACCCGTAAAAAACAAAGATCTTAATCGAGTCTGGTGATATGTAATTAAAACCTATAACAAATCTCCGGATTACGTTTAAATCCTACCATTTATTACGAGTTATAGATATAAATTCTCATAACCAGACTGTATAAATTGTAGCCGCTTTTCACCAACAATTAAGGTAATATTTATAGCTATTCGTTTTTGCCCTATAGATAACAATACGGTGTTCGGGAATGAAAAAAGTTTTATAAGCCAACTGTTCGGTAGTGGCCGGTGATCTCTATCATTTTATCTTGCTATGTTGATTTGAACCAATAATTTTTGTCCCAGATACTTAATCACATTTTTTGTCAGTCCTGTTAATCTGTTATAAGGAATGAATAACAACATATTTTATAAATGCTATAATAAACATATGTTAGTTATTTTATTAATCAATAGATCTTGAGAACTGCACGAGTAATTTTTTTAAAGATCCTACATAAGTTGTTATTTTTTGATTTTTAAATAAAATTTCCTTTTCCGTTAATAATTTAAAATAATTCTATTATAAATAATGTGAGAGTTCTTCTGAAATTAAGTGGGGTGAAGAATTACTGACGACAATGCCAACAATAATAAAAGCAGACATAGTGACTCATAAATGCCAAAGCAATTTTGATTTTTAAACAATAACATTAACATTTACACTAATAAATACATTTAGAACTTATATTTTAGTCTCCTGAAATGGGTTGAATCTTTTTGATTAATTTCCACAAACATTAATCACTGCATACTGGCATGTTTCGTCAACCAAGTTGGCATTATTTGGATAGGATCACTTGTACTTAACTTAAACTAAAATAGTCGCCATGTATAAATAAAATATGGTAACAGCTCGATGAACCGAAAGAAAATTAATTCATACTGTTATTACCTATTTTACTTTGTTACTTGTTACTTTCCCAATGAACTTTAAGTTGCTAATATTTATCCTATACTTGTTCTCAAAGTATGCTGCGCAATAGTAGACTTATTTCTTTTTTCAAGTTTGAGATGGACCACACATGCTCCTTAAATCTAGTTTGAATAGATTGTTTCGTTTGTCCAACATAATTTAAATACAGCTAATTCTCTAGTTTCAATTTTGTCCTTTAAATTTCCGAAAAGTTGTTATTTATTGCTCGATGGTTGAATAACTGACACAATTATGTTTATGAAAACCCTACTAAGACTACGGGTAAATCATGACTCACACGAAAGTAATATATATTTTGATATTCTCTTTGCAATTTTAAACGTTAAAGAATTTCAAAGTGTCCTTTAATGTTTTCTATGTTTTCTTATTTTGTCAACTACTCTTCCCTTATACAATATTTTCCAAGTGTTTTTCATTACTTCAACTTAGAAGCATTTCAAATATAATGTAGTATTTATTACTCTCCATAATACACCCGAGACTTAACTGTGTTTTCAAAGAAAATAGCAACACCGGAAACCAGATTTGTGATCCTTCGTTTTTAGGTAAAAGGAGGGCGCAGAATCCAACGCCGTTAGTTTTAAAGTAAATCGCAGAATGTCTACCGACACAGATAGGAAAGAAGAAGCTTTGATACTCACCGAAGATCCAGTAAGCTCTGTCTCAGGATACTTCCGTCTACGCTGGATCTATAAGCTCAAGAAAGACCAGATCGACTAGGAGGAAAATTACATCTCGATCATTCTGGTACCGTAAAAGAAAAAAGAGCTAGCCGAATTTAACTATCACCGCAGTTTACGGCGTTAACGTCCTCTTGGGGCGAGAGTAGAGCGTCTCCTTATTGATAGACAAGCTTAGTAAACGATGACCTAAAATAAGAATCACCATATGTTTGATACAATGGTTGTTATCTAAAAGTCTAAGATTCTTTTCTATAGGTATATGAAAAACTAGCTTATTTTTACTATTTCTGATTAATATACAGTGTGTCCCAAATTACTTGTAATCAGGGGGTTTTGGTCTAATTTTTGGAAAATCATTTAACGTAGAATGTGATTCTAGAGAGAAAATTATTTTTCACTGCAAGAGACACTTGTATATGTTTTCATTGATTGTTTATAAAAGTTTCATATGAAAATTGAAAATCCATGAAATATATAATACCATAGAAATGCACGATATAGCATTTTATTGGTGTCATTAAACACCACCACAAGTAATACAACCCCCTGTGTCACTGAAGGTGCCTCAAGATACCTTGTGTGGAAGAGGGTTACACATTTGGAGAAAATGGACACACATCTAATGTCCGAGTTTGCTAGAATTAATTTCTGGTTTAGAAAAAATCCTAGCTCCTCGAACGGGGATCGAACCCGTGACTTCTGGGCGACAGGCAATGTCCTTACCACTCAATCAGGAAGCCACACATGGCTAACTATTTTTCATTGAAAACAAATGCAAGTGTTCATGTAGAGAAAATTAAGGATGCTGGGACTATTTTCTCTCTAAAATCCAATCCGTTAAAATTTTTTTTCAAAAAAGTTTTTACCGCTTCAAAAAACCTCCATAGTTAAGAAAGTATTGTCCAATAAAGTTTAACAAATCAATTTTGACAGATAGCGTGAGAACGGGAACAGATATCGGAATGAAACGTTCACTATTGGAATTATCTCAAAAAATGAGTAAAAATATGTAATCCATTTTGCTCTATCTGTTTCAGAAATATACAAAATCCCCTGAATACAAGCAATTTGACACACTGCACGATAGTAAATCTAAAAATCGGTCGCGGCTATGTGTTCCTCGATAATACTTTATCATTATTTTCCATTTGGCATGAAATAAATAAATTAAAAATGTCATTTCCTTTTTCTTTTATTTATTTATGTAAAATAATTAATATGAACGAAATAAACAAAATAAATGAGATAAATTAGATAAATATGACAAATAAGAGATAAATTAGATAAATAAGATAAATAAGATAAATTGGTCAAATGAGACCAACGAAACAAATGAGACAAATTATATAAACGAGACAACTGAGACCAACGGGGACGAAATAAAACAAAACAAAATAATTTATTTTTCATTCACTCCAAATGAGAAAGTATTTCCGAGACAGACTTTATTTTTTTCATTTAGTCATATTAATTTTAAACCCTTTTTCTCAATAACGGATAATCTTGAGAAATTGTTAAGAGTTCTTTTCGGCACATTTCCTCATTGTTAACAATTTTTATTTGAATCATTTTTTGATTAGATGCAAAAAAATTGCCCACCAATTGCACCAATTTTACTGATATTCAAGAGGGTTCGTCCTTGGATGTCACAGATATTATATGCAAAAATTCAGACTTCCACGTTAAGACGTGTTTGAGAAAATGCGGTCACAACAAATGACCTGCGACACACAGACGGCATGCCAATTCTGATAAATTTTCGATTTTTCAGTCTCAAAAAAGTTCTTTTTCACCTTAATCTGGAATTTGGTTTCTCTCACGACGCCAATAATTTCTCTGTCAGTATGGATGAAGAGTAAAATTAGCAGTTAACAGCTGTTTACAATTTCATTTGCGATTTTACTGAAGTGAAACCATTATTTTTTTTTATTGTTATTGTTACGTACATCAGCAAATTTTTTATTAAACACTATGAAAATTACATCCACATTCCTTAGCCAAATTATAGGAAAATAATAATAATAATAATAATAATAAACGGCTTTATTATGTATAAATGCATACATACATTATTATTTTTCGAACCTATTCATTAAGAGACCGACAATGAAAGTTGATGAAAAGTTAACCATTCTACCGCTTCATGTTGTTTGTTGAAACTATTATTGCTTTAAAATTAAATACTTAATTTGACACAATGAAGACATATTGAGAACTCTTCTGTTACTTTACACCAGTAATTAATTTTAGTTAAGTGTATGCTACATTTTATAAATTTATTAGCTTTTGACATTGCCAAAATGACATTGTTTGAATTGATTACTTTGGAAGTAAGTCAGTATAAATTTCTTGCTGGTTTGTATTTAAGCACGAAATTAGCAGGATGACGTCGGACGACTAAAATCAAAACTTATTTTTTACTGCTTTAATCGAAATCAGAAAAATTTAGTGTGCTTACATTTTCAAATGCTCTCGAAAAAGCAAATAAAAATGAGAAATGGTCTTTGTTTTTTAAAATTTTCACGCGCAGAAAGTACACATACAAACAATGTTCTGTCACTTCTGGGTGAATAATAAAATGCGATGAAAGGTAAATATCGTAGTTATCTTTATCAACTAGAACATGATGTATGAATACATATTAATTAAATACATATTAATTCTTAATAATTAAACTTGAAATATTTCATCCAAAGAAATCATTTAGTTTTCTTTTATATGTAACTAAGTTAGCTAAATCTGTTTTCATATGCAAATTAGTACGTACTGGCAACATAAAGAAAGATTGCAGCATTGATCCAAATATGAAATATTACAAATAATAACAGGCTATTACACATTTTTAATCCGTTTGTTCGTGTATCTGGTTTTCCGCTGTTTGTTCTGAGGCAAACCATGACGCGCTTGAAGAGATACGAATTCACCAGGTCAATAATTATCATGATTGCTCCTCTATTTTTTCTACAACTATCGCTTACGTATAGAACTTCAATGAATCTGCAAGTTTAAATTACTGCCTTGATTTAAAAACCACTTGGAGTGTACACTATTCATTATAAATAATTAGTGATGTTCAAGAAATTTCTAACTAGTTATCAATTACTTGTCACAATCCGACAACAAGGTGGTATTGTGAAAAATATACAAGGGAACGTTAGTGACTTGAACAATCTACAATGTTTTTCACAAAAAAATTAAAGATGGCATGCTTAACGAAATATACGGTTTTAGTGGGTAAAACATGTAAACAATGATTTCACATCATAAAATAAGAATAAAGATATACGCTGCAAATAAGCATATTTGGAGATAACGACCTTTCATTTGAAGTTAGTTGCCAAGTATATAAAAAATATGTATAGGTACTTGTTATGAATAATTTTAAAACAATCGGACTGAGAACCTTCTAATTATTGGAAAATATCAACTTTGTTTTTCAAATAGCACATTTTTCTGCTACGAGTGCATATAATTTTCATGGGGTTGCCTGATGAAAATTTCAAGCAAAATGAATTATTTTATGACTAATTTTTACATGCACAATGAACACCAGCGATAAGAAACCAACAAATATCATAATGAATTAAAAAAATCTAACCAATAGCAATAATTGCAGTAGATTTAAGTATTACGGTGTATCAATTACATCAAAATGTCTACCGTTGTATTGAAAACAGAGTTCCAATATTTCCTTAAAAGATCGCCTTACAAACATAATTAATTCATCTTCTATTGCTTTCATTGCACCAACAATTCGAGCTCTCTGGTTGCCTAAGTAGTTTGGTCGTTCCTTGTACACTTGGTGTTTTATGTGATCCCATAAAAATCTCAGGGTGTCAAATGAGGTGACTGAGTTGGCCACTCTACTTCTACTCTACGTCCGATCTACCTGTTTGAGGAGACATTGTGTAAATGATTCCTGACCTATAATCCAAAGTGAGGCGGTGGCCCATCTTGTTGAAACCAAATATCATCGTTGTCGTCAGGATAATCAGCTGCAATTGCAGGAATAAAATTCTGTGTTAGCAAAAACAAATTGTTACAGTTTTCTGTGTAAAAAAATTGGTCGAATTATGTGATTGCCGATAACATCTATCCAAACATTAACTTCAGTAAATAACGTGCACACTTCTTGCTGCGTTTTTCTACGGTCTCCAAATCCTACCATCGTAAAACGAGAAGTTATTTTTTATATCAAAGGATATCAACGAAGAAAAATGCTGCTTTCACGACCCTCATCCTCGTAATGAACACAGGACGTAAAAGCAGCATCATCCATCTTTGATATAAAAATAAATATATTTAGTTTTACTTACGAGAAACTAGTTTATTCTGATATCGGGTTTTGTCGGTAACATATTATATACGTATATAATCCGCAAACGTTAGACAATAGTTACAATGCTATTTGTTTATTTTTTACTACATCACTGCAAAACAAAAGAATATTTTAAACATCTTGCTTAATAATATAATTACTTTTTATATAGCATTTAGGAATGTTACGAATTAATTTTTATTAAATGATATTGTTGCCAATGCATCGTTTATTTGTCACGGTATTCTGGAGAAAATGCTTTATTTCGTTTATAGACGACAGCGCACACCTGTTTTTGACCACCCTTGCTGTGTCCCTGCAGTGCGTTTGAATACAGGTATGGAAAACTTAATAATTGGTTTAAAATGTCGCAGCCGTTGATCCAATTAATTTTTTTGTGTATCTGGTACAAAAAGGTTGGTAAAGGATAATTCTTCTGTCGATGCGTACTTATGTAGGTATGATGTACACTATGTGTAAAGTATGTACCTCAAATAAAATTTTACAAAAGGACTTATCCAAAATGGTACACTAGCGAAGTAATAAATAATATTAAACAAAAAGACAAGCACTTCTGTAACTACAAAAAAACAAACACTTATTACGATTTAGAACAGTTTAAAAGACTTAGAACTTTAACAAAACAACAGACAAATCTAGAATATCAAAGGTAACTCTCTAATACTGTCATCAATATCATAGGATCCAAAGATATTTTGGTCATTTGCATAATCAAAACGAATATCTGGTAAAATGTCATACAAAGATTTTTTTTTGCATTTTGGCTTTACATACAAAGTGTTTTAGCCATGAATTTCTTGGTAGCACGAAATTGATAAAACTCCTTTATTTTCGTCATACAAGTAACAAATAATGTACACATGTATGTGCCAGTTTATCTTCTAGCAAGTGTGTGTGACAGAGTAAAAGATCATACAAAGATAATAACTACGATAATCCACAAGATATTGTAAACATATTTGCAGACTTTTTAAGTTCAGTATATACCGCTCCATATGATACATAAGATAATCACGTGACTGTAGGCAATAATAACTTTGAACTTTTCATTATTACAAATATCTTGATGTTAGAAATTCAAGATGCTGTAAAAAAGCTAAAGAACAAAATTACATCCGGCCCAAACTGTATACCATCCTTTTGGTGAAAGATTGTGCCAATGCATTCTTAATATCGCTTTTTATTCTCCTTAATATTTCAATAAAAACATATGTCGATATGTCAAATATAAGCAATTACAGAAAAACGTATCTTTTTTTTGTAATTTTTCTAAAGTTCTTGAAATCATTTTATACAATCGCATCTATATGTCCACTGAAAACATGTTATTAATAGATCAGCATGGCTCCTACTGTGTTAAAAAAATATGGCATCTTAGGACTCAAAGTTAAAATGTAAGTACAAAGGATGATTGACTAAATGGTTGAAATCGCGTAGATAAGCTATTAATTTAAAAGAGCGTAATAGAGGCGACCAAAGAGGTTGCTATTGATGTATAAATTACGTAGGATTTCCAACAAAATTTACCTAGTTCGGTAATGACGGTATGACGATTTCTAGTCACGAAAATGGTAAATATTACCTAATTATACTAAATTATTTAAGGTAGTTAGTGGTAGATTATTTTAGTTGTTCTTCACTTGTTGCTTTGGTTAAAACTTTTAAGCAAAAAGTATATGACGCAGATTCTATTGGTACTATTTGCGTAAATTTAAATATGAGGTAAGACCACTTGATAAATTTCTATAAGAAGTGTATTTCTCCAGTCAATTTTACGTTATAATTACCCACCTCAATAAGTAAATTCGTCTTTTACCAAGTCGAGTTATAGCTAATTTTATAGAAAATGTTTGCTGGGATGTAGTAAGCTTTAATGCAAATTTGTTTTAAAATTCGTTGGGCAGATCTTTCGCTGGTACCTAACCGCTTCACTAATCTCCTTCTGATTGGAAGTAGAATTTTCGGTTGTCGCTAATAGTATGGATAGCATTTCTTATTATCTAAGGTTTCACTGGCCTGTTATATTCCACATTACTTATTTCCACTAATCTATTCAACATTCTGAAACCCCTGTCTTCTTTTAGGATATTTTTGAGCATAAATTCGACTTACGAATAAACAATTTTTTTCTGTTTCTCCTACTACAAACATCATGTCAATACATTCTTCTTTAGGATACTTTATTGTTATAATATTTTCGACAAATAATAGAACTAGCAAAGTTTATTTACGAATGTGACAAATTTTCGAAAACCAGTATCAAACCTTTTGTTTTATTTATTGCCAAAAAAAAAAAACCTAACAAGAAAACACTTTTTAGTTTACGTACTTGATATGCTCGACATTAAAAGTTACAGAGTATTGCAATATCGACCAACTTCACAATTTGATTATATTTAAGAATTTTGCTGATTTTCTCAAAAACGGCTGAAAATAGCCATAAGGACATAAATACAAAACAAGTTCATAAGATAATTCTGTATTGTGAAAATACACAGGGCGTAAAGAAATGAGAATAGGGAATTTGAAATTATCGAACTACACTCCCAAACCCTTGTGTTTATTTATCAGTCATTTTCGTTAAATGTCGGATGTATCTGAAGTTTTATTTATTAATAGAAGAATGGATATATTTTCATATCGATAATACCTATTCACTGGTTGGAAAGAATTATCAGTTGGAGTACCTGTTTTCCACATGTATATACGGGGTAGTTTCATATATTTTGACACCAACCTATATCCTTTTTAGAGATACGAAAAGGGTGGAAACAAGAGTTGTAAATTTTGGTGAGAAATGGAACAAAATGTTTTCATGTTTTTTAAATAGACCTCTCTGTAGATTTTTGCATATTATGAAAGATCTTTTTCCGCTGTATCCAAAAGTATATAATATGCTGACATTTGCTCCGGCCGTTCATAAAATATTATGCCTTTTTGTGTAAAACAATAGTGTAGACACAATAGTTTTGCTGATTTTTATACGAAATATATTTTTGGTGATAAGAAATAAAACAGAAGAACATCAGAAAATAAAGAAAAAATACATTTTTCTGTTAAAACGAAATATAAGTAGTTATATCTATAACTGCTCCACATGTCAAACTTTTTGATATATGCATATACAGATGTTTTCTATTAATCTCCTATTTACTGTATCTACAATAAAACGCTGCTTTCGAGTATTTATGATGTTGATTTCTTCTCGAATCCTATCGTTTAATACTGGACTGTTTTGGTGTTTGTGATAAAATACTTTATTTTTTAAATAACCCCATAAAAATATCTGTGGGTATAAGGTTGGGGTTATTGGCCGGCAAACTAAGTGTGTCGTGTCTTCCAATCCGAAAATCATATCTTCCATCTAAATAGGCAGTAACTGTTGACTGTTGTTCCTCAACTTCATTTGGTAACAAATATAAATATATCTCTCAATTTAGAAAATGATCCAAGAATATTAGCCCATTAACCCTGTTTCTAATAATTGCGCACACATGGACCGCCCTGAGTCCTCGTATTTTTACAGGCTGGATTCATTTTGAATCTTTAGTGGCCCAATATTGTTTACTTCCGCGATGTTTTCATGTTTCCATACTACATAGGGAAGCAGCGTCGTTCAAACTCGTACATTCAGAGATAAGAAGAGAGCATGGACTGAATGCGCTATGGCAAATTCCAATCACATTTTGCATCTAGGTGGGGCAAATAGGGGACTGATCGAACTTGACCGAACGCTTCCCTATACGGATCGAGCCAACCCACTAGATACACGACTAGCGGTATGCGCAGTTTACAGTTGTCCATCTGAATACGAAGTCCGAACAATGATTGTGTTAGGGCCCTTGCTGGAGGAGGAGCATACGAGACAATGTCACAATTCACAAAGTAGATATCAGTTGATTTCAGTTGCTAAAGCTGTGGTGAAGTGTCGTTCTACTAAAGAAATCTTTGCGTATTAACATATTTACTAAAATTATCTTCATATTTTATAGTTTCTTCCGAGACGCCACAGATAGTAAAACAATAAAATTATGAAAAATATCATAACAGCACACAATCAAATATTGATTTTTTTTCGAGAAACGTAAGTAATTCTAAAAAACAAATCAATATTCTCGTAAATAATAAAATAAAATAATGGCAACTCTAAAAAAATAAAATAATATGTAAATAAATAAGTAATTAAGTAAATAAATAAATAAATAAATATATCAAATTAGGTACCCAAAAAGACCTCCTTCTAGAGCAAGGCAATCCTACCCTACTGTAAAAGACCCTTCTGACATTTGTTTTGCGATAGTTCCATGCATCATGCTGGCAATAGATGAGTGACTGTAAACTACACATACTGCTACTCATGTATCTAGGGGCTTGGCTCGATCTGTATGGTGTCTTGAGATGAAAGTACGGTATATTCCCGCTCTACTGAAAGTTAGGTACTTTGTCTGTAAAAATTGTATTATTTAAAAAGTCCACGTTCTGCTTTAGTTTCCGAAATATTTCTCAACAAAAGTTTATTCTTTCTAACATATGATTGGCTGTCAAATCTTGCACTGGTAAAAATCGAAAAAGGATCATATTTATATTATTTCAAAATAGTGATAACTTTTTTTCGTGACTTCCAACTCCATTTTGTTTCATTTTCTATCACCAGATAGTTCTACATTATATTTTATAATTTTTGTGCAATAAGAAATAATATACATTTTCAAATGTTCCTTTTTGTAATCATTTTATTCCTTTTATGTTTTCTTATAACTAAAAACGTTTTTCCTTTTTCGAAAAGCTTTATTTGGAGACAATGTAGGTACATTAAACGTTTTGTAGATGTCAGAACAATTTCAAAATACACTGTTATTCTATTATACCTACAAATGCCCTCAATTCATTTCATCGTTTTTTTACATTGCTTACAAAATGTCATAATTTAAATAAGGATAAGAAAATATATTATCTAAATAGGAAATCTATCTGCAGGGAGTATTATACCGACACGGTATAGAGATATAAATTCAATACAGTAGCATAGAAATCTGCATTGAATGCTGTTTTATAATTGACGTTTTGCTGATCTAAACTACATAATAATTTCCGTTCTCAAACAACGTAACGCAACCGTTCAGTTGCTCTGTAAGTGCCTATTAGTTGATTTGAGTAATAATTTCAACAGTGTAGTATTGAAATATATCGCTACTTAATTATTATATAGCAAATAGCTAGGTTTGATTAATTGGATAATTGTAAATTTTATACAGTTAATTTTTAAACAAAAGAATATGTATAAGCGCGTCTTAGTAAGATGAACAATAGGTATCTACAAAAAGTGTCTCTGAATATCCAGAAAACCAGTTCATCTTATTAAACTTTTTAAAACAGGGCGGAAGTATTATCAGAAATATTTAAAGTGACAGTTTGTACGATTCCCAATAGCTCGTGAGCTAAGTAAATGATTTCGTGGAGTATGATTCTTAATTAATTATTATTTGTTGTTAACTCGATTAGAAAATTCTCCATTGTCATTAAAAGAGTCTTCAAATCTATTTCATAATGTAAAGGGTATCCCAATAAGAGGTAGCTGATTTGAAATTGCCGCCATTACTCTTGAGATGGTTTTTGAAAGTTGACACTTGACAGTTATCATGTGGATAGTATGTCATTACAAAATGCAGCGTTACACGATTCAACAACATTAATTATTGTAAAAATATATTATAAAACGGATCAATTGCGGGTGTGAAAAGAATAATGCGTGCAATTTTCAGTTGTCATTGGCACCTTCTAAGTGGTCAATTCGGTGTTTGATGGGGAAATTTAAAAATGGTGGCTATGTTTGGATACACGAACGAACACCTACACGTCACCATGAAGGATGCTCATCTAAAAATATTAAAGCAGTGCGCCAAAGTGTGACTACACCATCTCCATCAGATATTGTGCGTAACAACTAAACCTCTCAAAGACCACATTACATCGAATTATGTCGAAAGATCTTCATTTTCCTGCGTACAAGATCCAATTGACCTAAGAATTAAAGTTAAGGGATCATGCGCGGAACCCTTGTGCTCAGTAACTAGTTGTTGGGGAACATCGAAGTTGACGATAATTTTTGGAAGAAACTATTATTCAGTCATGAAGTTCATTTTCAGCTCAATGGACACGTAAATAAGCAAAATTGCCGAATTTGAGGCTGAAAATTCACGTGTCATCCAAAAAAAAAAAAAACATGCATCCACGCAGAGTCACTGTTTGGTGCACTTTGTGAACTGGTGTAGTCATTGAACTTTCTTTTTATGAAAACGAAGTAAGTAATCCGCTTACAGTTAATGGTGTAGGATACCGAGAGATGCTTAACGATTTTGTAACAAATCGATGATTTAGACTTGGGTCTCGGGTGACATCTGATTTCAGCAGGATGGTGCAACGTGCCACACAGCGAACGAAACACTGAATGTTTTGGCCACTAAATTTCCTGGACGCATAATCTCCAATAAAGCCGACGTTGATTGGCCGCCAATATCTTGTGACTTAATCCAGACTTTTTTTTGGAGCTCTCTGCATTGCAAAAGAAAAAGTAGTTTAAAAAGCAAACAAGAGAAAGTTTTGGTAAAGTATTACACTAAACTTAGTTTCGCGATTGAGACGTAAAGGTACTTGCCTCTTACTCCGCAATCTCGGGTGCGATCCCAGGTTGGGGGATTTTTCCTATAGAAGAAATCAATCCTAGCATGGTTGGATATTTTGTGTGTGTCCGTTGTCACTAAATATGTAGCATTCTTCCGCAAAAGCACCTCGACGTACCTTTAAGGATACTGGGAGTTGTAGTTTTATTACCTGTGGTGTTGAATTCGAAAAAAAAATACTAGAGGCTAATGTTGCACATGCACATTTTTATGCACAGATACCGCACCAAATTACAAAAGTAATATCTGACCATGCAGTCAGGCAGCCATGTTGTACAGTAATTGTATCACTTATGTAGTATAACTAGATGCTTTTCAACTCCTTGATAGATATTAAGATATTATTTAAAGATTTGAACTAAACTTTGAACTATAATTTTTAATAATGCAGTTGTTAAAAAGTCTCCAATAATTTAATTTAAATAAGTTTTTGTTAAACTGAAAGGTAATGGTTAATAATGTTCCTTAATTGTTAAGAATGCAACGAAAGTATTGCATCTAAGATAGAACGCTGATTTTTCGACATTATATATGTACGTACCTGTGTTTATTGGATGCATTTCTAATATATCAAAAACAAGAGAATAGAATAGAATTTTATTGCTTAACAGTGACAATAATTGTACAATTTTTGTTTGTTACATGTCCAAGAGTACAGGAAACAAAATACAAAATACGTATTAAGAGTTTTCTAATATCGATTCTGAAAATATGTATAGATTTCATCTTTTTAATTCGGTGGAGAGAATATAAAAATGCATACATTTATAAAAATAACCTTTTTCTAAAACTGTGGTGTTATTATGTATTGGGTAGGGGAGAGTATCCTTATGTCGTTTCATAACTATGATCTCTGATATTATCTTTAAATTCATTCATGTCTGAAAATAAAGCACACACATTCGTAAACAAAAAGTGCTGAAGAGGTTAATAGATTTATTGATTTAAAGTGTTGGCGACATGACTCATTTAACTATGGATTGGATAAGATTCGCAACATTCTCCTCTGAACGATAAATACTTCCTGAATGTGTGATCCACCCTAGAATATTATTCCATATGACATGAAAACATAAAATAGTCGATAATAAGCTGTAAAAAGAGTATTATAAATCACTATCTTTTTCAGTTGTTTTATTGAGTATCAAATTGTATTGAGTCCGACGCATGGTCCTCGCAATGCATATGTGCATCAATAATTACACCTAAAAATGTTCTGTATTCATTGTAGTTAATATTTACATTGTTAATGACTATATCTTTGGGCATATTCTGTTTTATTTCTACAATGCGAATGTTCAAATAAAATACAATTTGTTCTTCAGTATTTAATATTAACGAATTTTGATGAAATCAGACCCTTTGTCAAAAATCAGAATGCTGGTGCCGTCTGCAAGACTGATAATAAAAATGGAGTCTTCATTTAGGTATTGCTCTAAATCATTGATATACAATAAGAAAAGGATAGGACCAATCACACTACCCTGCGGTACAACCAGTAAAACTCTCTGACTTTTTGGTATCTCTCATTAACTTAGGAATTGTACCATTCATAAGCAAGAACTCGTATTCCTACTTTATCACATTTATTAAGAAGTGTACCATGATTAACACAGTTAAAAGCTTTCGATAAATGGAGAAATATTCCAAGAGCAACATCTCCGTTGTCTAAATGTTCAAGTATCCTTTTAACAAAATCAAAGGTTGCTGTTGTCGTAGATTTATTTATTTGATAACAATGTCTCAGTAATAATCTTATATAATTGTAAAAAGGAGTTAATTTACTGCACATGGCATTTTCAAGTTGCTTTGCAAACGAAGATAACTTACCTATGGGTCTGTGGTTTTTTATTACAGAAGGATCGCTCTTTCTGTAAAAGCTCTATGACCGCTGTTTTTAATTTTGACAGAAAAGTACTATTTCTCAAAGAGTCGTTTACTACGTAAGTCAAAAGTTCGAGTGTAATATAACTAATCTTTTTTAACATGATATTGCCTATATTATCATCACTGGAGTACTTATTTTACAAATCATTAATAATTTCTAAACATTTCACTCGGTGTTCCCATAATTGAATTAAGATTACAAGTAATATGTTTGATAGAAGTATTTGCAGGAATTTCTTCAACAAGATCACTAGCCATGTTATTAAAGGTATCATTAAAGATTTCACTTGCAAAAACTTGTTATTTTTCTCTATAATGAGATTAGTATAATAATTTTTATAATCTATGTAAGTCTGTTTGGTAATCCCACCTTTATGATATGGCTCATGTACTAAGTTTAATGTATCTTTGGCTTTATGAATATTTTCGGAAATTCATTTACTCTTTTTTATTATTTTTAACCTTAACTGTTTTTGGAGGAAATGATGAGTTAAATTAGCTTAACAGAGTTCCAATAAAAGTATTGTGTATGTCATCAACAGTTGTTGCCTCATAAGTCGATAATCATGTTTCCTGTAATAGTAGACTATAAAGAAGTTGATAATTTTTTCTGCTAAAAATGCGCCTATATTCATATGATCGGATGTTATTAAATGATTTATACATAATAATTGAGCAAAATGATCAGATATGTTCACATCTAGTAGATCTGTATCACATTCTATCATGTTTGAAACAAAAATATTATCAAGGCAAGTTAACGAAGTTTTAGTTACTCCAGTGGGTGAATCTATTATGATTCTCATATTATAAGAGTTAAACAGGTTCATAACGAGGCTTTTATTTTTTGCATTTCCGTCTAATGATATATCAATATTAAAATCTCCTGCTACTATTACTAATTTTTCATTTACAGTTGCTGTCTCTAATAAGCAATCTAATTTATTAATAAAAAAATTAACATCAGCAGCTGGAGGTCTATATAAAACACACATTACATAGTAGGTGTACTTCAGTTTTACCTCTACTACAGTGCATTCAAAGAGATAATCCATACTAACTAAAGTTTATGTCCTGGAAGATAATTGTAGATAATGAATTTAAAGTATACAACACAACATACAATGGTGGAATTTGATTAGACATGTTATTATACCAGATATTTCAAACATTGCGAGATTGAGTACATCTCCAAAACAGTATGATAAAATTTGGAAAAAATGATTTTCAATACAAACTCTTCCAGAATTTGGGAGCTCGATTCGGATGGAGTAGAAATTTGCATTGATCATAACTTAACGTTTTCTGTTCATAATAACGAAAAACCAAAATTATTGTATCATTTTAATTTATGTATTGATATGATATAGTAGGTGAAATTAAAGATAATACTAACTTGTTTTTTATTAATGCGAAATATAAAGTTAGTGTTTTTTAATTAATGTGTTTTAAAACTTTTTTTCGTACAAATAAAAAAAAGCCGTTTTTCCTGAAATTTCACCTACCATATACGTACTTATCTACACTGAAATAATTGCTCTTATTTTTGGCTATCAATAGGAAAAGATTTTGAAAAGGGTGAATTTCTTACAGTCGTAATCCTTTAAAAATAATTTCAGTGTTAGTTGTTGTATGGGGAGTGGAATGAATCAATAAATAACAAGTCTACATAAATGGTCGTACACCACGTGACCATTAGCCTCGGCGAGTCGTCCCGTCAGCAAGAGATGGTTAAAAACTATTCCTTAGACATATACGCTTGTGCAAAAATCCTCTTCGGATACTGCCATAGTATGGAAGACACAAAATCAAAAGTTAAAGGTACCAATTAATAGCATGCTTCGAAGACTTGTTATTCGAGCAATGGATGGCTCAACTTCCTAATGGTTTACCTATGGGTTTATAGTTCCCCGAACTACTCTTATGAAATTATTTTAGGTTATTGTTATTTGAAGATTATTCTACTGTTGATATAAGATTGTTATTTTAGTGCAATAAAAATCATGAAAGTCGTATTAGTTAGTACATTTTATCTTGCTTTTGGGTATGCTATTGCATTGAAACCGACAACGGTCCAAAAATTTATGAGATAAATCACGACGTTCCAAGTAAATATTATCTAAAATCGTGACTATTATACAGGGTGTTACAGAATTATCTACAACAATGCAACTAGTGACTTATTTCATAGAATAAATAAAAATTGGTGATAAATTAGTATTTCATATTTCATTCTTTACATGCCCCAATGCTAAATTTCTCTAATATTGAATAATGCACGTAATTATCACTAAATAAAAAGTTAAGTAAACGGAAGGATAGTTGAAATTGATTAATGAGAACTATACCTACAGCATATCAAAATTTATCTTTATTTTGGGTCATTCACTTCGTCTGATTAGCAGTGTATCTATCTACAATAAATGAAGTCAAAAAAAACATTAAGACAATTAAAATTTCTCCTTGTAGTTTATTATGGTCTGACAGATTATTTTGTTTCCATTATGTTGCTTAAAAATATGTTTCTTCTAATAATTACTGATACACCTAATATTTATATTATTAATTAGAGGTCGTTCCTTTCGTTGCATTTAATGTTATGTTCTGTCGTCGTCATTTCATTGGAGGGGAAATAATTTATTTATCTATATCTTTGCATGCAGATAATTGTTGCGGCAGTAATTATAAATAAAATTGCTGCATCTCGTAATTGAAAAGTAATTTTGCCATGCTCTCTAGTGTTGGCGACACATAATTCTTTGAATTGCATTTATTGCATGTAAACATATGTTGTGTTTATGCATTGTTCCCTAGTATGAAAATAGATGATAAAATATAAATAGTCTGATCACGACATTACCCGTAAAATATTATAATATGGCCTTCATAAAAGGGTGTGCTCCCAATGAAACTTTTTCATGGTTTGTGCGTTTGGCATTGAAATACAAGCCTGCTTATTGGTTCATGTTATAACGTAAAATTATCTAATGGTAACGACATGTTATATAGGGTTTCACTTTTCTGTTCTTTATTTTTAGGGTAACAATGACGAGGTCTTACATAGGTATGGAACACAATACGCTATACAATGGAGTAGGCAGTCTTATGATTGTTATGAAATAACGAAAGATAACAATACTTTTATAAAATCATTGTTAAACATTTCATTTTCTAGATTGTGTTAAGCATTATTTATTTAATTTCGAATGACAACAAAATAATTTATCAGCAGTTGTCGTCTGTATTACACTGCTCATATTTAAAGAGAGACACCAAAATACAGGTCAACTTTGGTCGGCCATATCTTTTTAACTCTTTGACCGATTTATAAAATCATTAATATGATATCATTATATCATTATTTAAAATCTCTTAGATCTCTGAAACAATTTTTTTGAAAACATTTTGTTTTTCGTCCAAAGGGACTGAAACTTTTGTACAGGATGGCAGGCTGACAAAGTAGACAGGGGTTATTTGAGGATGTTCTTTCATGTATTTTCGATATCTATATCCCTTTACAAGTTACCTTTTGGTTTTTTCAGTTTATAGTTTACATATTTAAAATGTATCAAACATTTTTTCAAAACTTTTTTTTTTGTTTTTGATTTCCTGGGTCATCGGTCTCCCGGGGGCAGGTGTCACAAGTGAGATGACCTTTCAAATGGCAAAGAACTCAACTTTTCTACATAAGACATAAATTTGGAGTGTCTGAAAAGTTCGCATATTTTAAGTATGCGCTAATTACATCTATCACAATACAAACGGATTTTTAATGAGAAAGACAACAAATATTAGTAATATACCTTTACTCTTGTGATCGCTAGTTAACTATACATGTGTGTGTCATCCCCACACACACGTCAGTGTACATGTACAGCGAAATGCCAGCTTCTGAGCAAATTGATACAATTATTTCTAAGCTTAAATCAAATGCATGTGGCACTGATGGCATTGATCTAAAAATGATTTTACTGGTCACACCCTTTTTAAGTAACCACATTGCCTTCCTTGTCAACAAATGTCTCATTAATGGCACGTTTCCCTCAGTGTGGAATGAAGCTAATATAATTCCTGTGGCAAAAGTACCTAATCCCTCCCTTATAAGTCAGTTTCGTCCCATTAGTATTTTACCTACTCTCTCCAAAATCCTTAAGAAAATAGTCTCAGATCAAATAACAACATACCTCAATGACCATAATATTTTACCAACTTCTCAATCTGGTTTCAGGGCTCAGTATAGTACTACAACTGCTCTTTTAAAAGTAACTGATGATGTATTTAAAGAAATCGATCTTAACAATAATATTTTCTTGATTCTTTTAGACTTTAGCAAGGCGTTCGATACCTTGGAGCATGCTATACTGTGTACGAAATTGCAAGATTGGATTTAATAATATAGCGATTTATTTTTTTAAAATTTTCTTGTTGCTCGGCGTCAAAGAGTTATTCTTAACTATAATGAAATTTCTACTTCTAATACTATTACTTGTGGTGTACCACAGGGTAGCATACTAGGGCCCTTGCTGTTTTCTATTTATACTGCAGATTTTAATAAATATCTTCAATGATCTTTCAACAGCCGTGTCTAAAATTAATGCAGATTTAGACACAATTTCTAAGGTATCGTCAGCACATAGTCTTATTTTAAATGAGTCAAAAACTGAAATGCTTGTATTTGGAAGTAAAAAGATGGATGTCACAATTGATCCTGAATTTAAAATTAAACTTAATGGCCAACTTTTACTACCTAGTAATTTTTGTAAAAATCTGGGTATATGACTTGACACAAACCTTAGATTTTCTAAACATGTAAATCATCTAGTTCAAAAATCATTTGCTAAACTTAAACTGATGTACACTCATAAAGAAATTCTTAGCTCGGATGTAAAGTTAAAATTATGTGATTCTCTCATCTTGTCATCTTTGTCTTACTGTGATATTGTGTATTTTCCTGCTTTACTTTCCAGAGACAAGGAGAGTTTGCAAAAAATTCAAAACGCATGCTTGAGGTTTAGTTATAATCTGCGCAAGTACGATCACATTTCAGCTAGCCTATTGGCATCGAAAAGGCTTAATCTTAACGAAAGATTTCAGCACCATATGTCGTGTGCAATATTTAAGATATTAAAATCTCAAAAACCTGAATATCTAACAGCCAAATTACTTAAAAATAATGATCGACACATGCGTTCTACTCGCCATCGTGACCTACTTTGTATCCCTAAGCATAGATCAGCCCAGTTTCAGCGATCATTTAGTTACAATGCCGCAAAGGTTTTTAATGCCTTACCTGATAATGTTAAGTCACTTTCATCTATTAATTCTTTCAAAAAAAGTTTAAAAAACTATATATTTGCCAATAGATAATGTTAAATGTAATATGTATATGCTTTAATTTTAATCTTTACTATCTTACTGTATGCATATGCATATAAATTTTTTCCAGTATGTATGTGTGTTGTATGTGGTTTTGATTTTGTTTGAATTTATTCATTATTTATGTATGATCATTGGTTTATTTTCTTGTATTTTGTATACATTATTATATCGTAATTATTGTTTTATTTGGTTATCAATATTCTTCTATTCGGATGGTTGTATGGAATAGCATATTATATGAATACCGCCATCTCCTTTTAAAATTTTTTGTAATGAATTTTTAATGTTAATAAAGACATATTTTTGTTATTATTATTATTATTATCATTTTTATTATATTCCAAAAAGGGACATTTTCGCGGGATATTTTTTTCATAAAACTAGTTTTTTATATAATAAATGGTTATACCGGATTTTTTTCTCATTTTTATGGCTTTGGGCTTACAACTATGCAGCCAAACTCAAAAAGAATATCGCAGAAGCAACCGATACAATTTTTCCCTAAGCTAATTCCTAAGTGTACACTACTAATAAAAACAATACCATTATATGGGGTTGCTATTATGTATGGAACAGAGTCGTTTATGTTGAAACAATTCGAGATATGACCGTGAAATTTTGTATGAAGGTAAGAGATGTTCAAGCGGATATTTTGACATTAAACAATTTTTTTTTGAATTTATCGGTCGAGGGTTGGCCGCCATCTTAATTTTTTCAAATAGCTACAGGGATTATATATGGTATCATTGAAAAGGTAATATTTTTTCTCCGTACAAGTGCATTATTTAAATATGGGCTTGCATAAAAATAATTTTGAGTAAATCGTCGAAATGATGGCCAATTTAATTTCAGTGAAGACCTACTTAATATGCCCATTTAAACAGAAAGTAGCAGCTTTTGAAAAGATAATGTTATTTATAAAATTGTTGTCTACTGTGTTCATTTCTATTATCGTTTCACATGAGTTCAACCTTCTGTCGAAATCATCTTCATTTAATTCAAGATGTACTTTATAAGCGATTAAATTGTTTTTTTTTCTAATAGTTTGATTTGATCGCCTACACATGTTATGATCCAATGTAAATTGTTTAACAACCGTTTTGGGTTGATCGATAATATTTAACAGTACATCTAGGGTGTTGTTATCGTTATCATCATTGGTTGCTGTTTTTGGACGTCCAGATTTAGGGAATCTTTCCATGCTACCAGTTTCGTTGTATTTCTTCAATGTTTTCGAAACTACTGGTTTAAAAATTGGTTGCTGATTAGGATGAGTTTCATTGAATAGCTGAAAGACGTCAGTATGCAAGCTTTCCCCATCACCATAGCCAATCACCATTAATATCTCTGTTCTTTCTTTATCAGTTAAATGAACCATTTCAAAATAGAAATCACAAGCAAGTTTGAATAATTTGCCACAACTAATTTACTTAAGTATGTGTGTCTCAAGTTGCATATTCTTTGTTTTTAATAAATGAAAAAGATTTAACAAAATGCCACACCAGTGGCGTATCAATAATAAAAGTGGAATGTTGAAAATTATTGCTATGTAAGCCAACCCTCAAATCATACATTTCTTTAAAGAAAAAAATTACCATTTCAGTGATACACCTACAACCCCTATTGCCATTTAAAAAAATCTAGATGGCGGCCCGCCCTCGCATAATAAAATAAAAAAAAATTATGCTAAAGGTCGAAATATCCAATTGAATATATCTATACATTGTACTGATTCTGCGGTTGGCTCCTTGTGAAACATTATTAAATATTTTAAATAAATAAAGAAAGTTTGCTTTTAAATGTTTCAAAATTGTATTTTCACTCTACACGTGTTTCGGCTTTTTAGGCCCTTTTCAAGAGTACAGATGAGAGGTACCAAATTATAATTTGTGTTCCTTGCTTATATATTGAATGTTGCATCTGGCAACTTATACTAATAAAAATGGTTTGAAAGATTTGGAATTTATTTAGAAAAGTTAAATTACTTTATCTAAAATGTGGTGACCTGCGAATATTTGTTGTTCATTTGTAATCGTTTTTTTTTTATTTTTGGAAGCTTCCTTAATTTCTAATATTTCTAGTAAGTCTAATTTTTTGCTTTTCTTTTCAGAATGAAGTAATTCTACATTATCCATATTTATAAAGTGATTGTTTTCTATACAGTGTGTTGACATGCCGGTGCTATATACGTTGTTTACAATAGACTTTTTATGCTCTTCAAGTCGCTTTCTTATGTTACGTCCAGTCTGGCCAATGTGTACAGCGTCGCAGTCACGACATTTTAGTTCATACACTCCTGTCTTTTGTAGTTTTTCTGTTTTATCCTTATTGTTTATTAACATTTTTCCTAGGTTATTTTTATTTACAGATATTGTTTTGCAACCTAATTTACTTAATTTATTGCTGACTTTATCACTAATTCCATGTCTATAATTAATACATTTATGGATGATATTGGCGTCCTGTACAGAACCAGCATAAAACTCCTTATACAGATTTTTCTTTTTGTTTTGTTTTTTTTTTAAATTATCTATGATACTTTCTTTGTATCCATTATTCCTTGCTATTTGTTTTATTGTGTTGACTTCTTTTTTAAAATTGTTTGGACTTAATGGAAAGGTTAGCAGACGGTGAACAAAACTATGAAACGATGACATTTTTATTTGGAAAGACTGGTTAGAACTATTATGTATTACTGCTGTACAGGTAGGTTTACGGTAGATATCGAATTCTAAACAACAATTATGATTTTTTATGTTGACGTCTAAAAAGTTTAAACCGTTTTCATTTTCTTTTTCTAACGTGAAATTTAGAAATTGTTTTAACTGTCTTTCCGTACCTTTCCAAATGCAAAATACATCATATACATAGCGTATCCAAAAGAACACATTTTCTATTAAAATGTTTTTGGTGTTGAATAATTTATTTTCAAAATCTGACATGAAAATTTCGGCTAATAAAGGAGAGATTGGTGAACCCATCGGTAATCCGTCTAACAACTTATAAATTTCTCCGTGAATATACCTTTGCTTCTCACAAAATTTCTCGGTCATATCTCGAATCGTTTCAGTATATATAATAGAAACCCTGAATATTATTTACTCCGTTTTTATTGGTAAAAAATAAAATTCGATACTAAAAACCCTTTCTAGAGTACTGTTTTTCTATGCCAATTAAAAAGGGAGGTTAAGCAGTTAAATGAAGAAAATTATCTAATAAATAACTTGTAGAAAACTTACTTTCCTACGTGTAGGTCATAATAATAAGTTAATTTAACTATTATTAGACCCCAGCTATTAACCCCGAGATTTCTAAATTAATAAATGTTTACATCTACGCATTGATATAAATAAACTTTCATATTTTTTTGTGACACGTTTATACCTTTGTTACTTTTAACCACGTTTTCAATATGTTGCTTTTAACAATAACAGAATAATTTAATTTGTAACCGGATTCACATACTTCCTACATAATACGACAATATATGCGTACTTTTTTCAATAATGTATAATTTCGCTAATTTTTATGGTTCCGCTGATAAAACAAATTATAATATTCGTATCTTATTATTACATGATTGTCAGGTATAATGTATGCAATTTATTAATAAAATGGATAGCAAAATCGCAATTTAATAATTATATACATGTTAGAAGCAGGTACTCACACATGTCTATCACTTATGACGAGTGAAATTACATAAATGGATGGGAGGATGAGCAACAGGAAAATTCAAGCTTAAAGTCAATTGTATGTTACTTATACATGATGCATAAACATTGTAATTTGAGTAAGAATTTAAACCTCATTTCTTTAACTCGCATTTACTTAAATTATAATATGATTATTTCATTTTGAAACGCAGATTTATTACAAGGCTAATTTGCTGCTCAGCCTCCGAGCATAAATGGAATACTATTTTTAAAATTTGAGTTATATTTGCGGTGCTCGAATATGATAGTTAAATGAGTAGCTAATTGTAAACTTTAAGGTGTGTTCACATGCAAAGATGTGAACAGGGTAATTATAAAATAAATTATAGCAAATTACCGAAAACACCATTATTTGTTAATCAATGAGTACATAAATTAAGTTATTCATTATTGTAACACATTGTTGAGCCAACTTTTTGACAGCATTGGACCAATATTGGTCGATTATTTTATTTTCTATGTTCTACATGGGGACAGTTCTCAGTCCAAATATTTTCAACAGTTGACCCAATATATGTAAACTGTTGTCGAGATAAACAATTTTATTTAAACATTTTTTACCTGTTGTTAAATTTTGTTATATGCCATAGTTGTCAAGAAAAAAAATGCTATAAAATAGCTATTTGTGTAACATGAAAGGAAAAGTGACTTTTTCCGTGCTGGGCGTGAGATTTTTGATCTCAAATCAAAAACACTCTGAAGAAAATTGTTATAAATCACTTGACAGATTGTGAATTAATTAGATTATGAATAAAGAATAGTAGATTGCTTAACATGGTAATATGGTAACCAAAAACATAGTAACGCTGTGTAAATAACCAACAAAAATTGTTTTGCAAAAATATATGCACATGCACAACTAATGGAAATAAAGAAGAATTTTCAGATATTATAGCACTAGCTTTGAGAGCTACCTTAAATTTACTTCCTGCAAAATCAAGGGTAGGGAATAGTACGTGAAGTGTTACTCACTGTTTTGTCAGTGAATAGAAAAAAAGAAAGCGCAGAGAGTTGATAATACCATACTTATTTACTTGTTTGAAAAGGTTAGGGTCTTTTTCTTCACTGATCACCAGAGAACGGAAATAGTTGCCATTTTTCAGGGCCGGCAGTTAACATAAAACATAAAACACACCACATGAATTAGAGAAATTAGATTAGTTATATAAAGATATTCTATTTTTTAAAGAACCTTTATATGATTGATACATCATTGATACGTATGCGTTTATTTATATATCTGTAATATATGCAACCAGTATTGAGGACAGGAAGCAAGGATAAACGTGTATAATATTATACGTAACTAAACTCTTGTTCCGCATTTAGCGACGCGACCGCGTAAGTTTTTTATTTCGTACACGCCGTGATTATAACATACATTTAAATTCGGTTATCTATCGACAGATTATTGCTGTATAGTTACAAATGAGGAATACTTTTTCATGTTCTATGCATGTAGTCTGTTTTGAAAGGTACTCGATTAAACATGAATTTAGAGGTTTCTTTGCAAAATACGTTCAATTTACCTAGTGGCCATACATTGCGTAAAACATATCCACCAAGTGTGTATAAAAATGCTTTGGGCAATATTATAGGGGACGTACCAAATTAATTGTTGTAGGCGACGACAATGGATGAAACAAATGACTTTAGGTGTAATAAAGTTGTTAATGTAAAAATAATGTTGAGTATGTAAAAAAGTTTTGTCTCCTATATAAATAACCAGTAAAGAGGTACAACAAACCACAGCACATACTGTAAAAGTAATAGTGATATGTGCATTATTCAGTATAAGTGTTCATAATAATAATATACTGATATAGAAAATTTAAGCGAAACCTATTTTATCTTAATTAAATGATTGGGGTATATTACAACATGAAGTCAATTTTTTCATCTTACTGATACAAAATAATAATTTTTGAAATAAAATATCTTATAATATACTACTATTTAAGCAAAACACCTACAGTAAATCATATGTATACATTTCCAACGTTATCTCTGTAACATAAACAAAACTTTAGGAGCCTACAAACCATGTTAAAATATCTTAGTTGCGTTAAAACAGCCAATGTAGTAACATGTAACAAAATTTTAAAACAAATACCTAATATTTAATAGTGTAAGTAAATTGTAATGTAAAATAACCATAACTATGTTTTTAAAATATTATATTAATTGTAGTTCTCTGATGATGGTGTAATAAACCGAAACGTTAGAAAAAAATATTAAAATTAGTTATGCCTGACCGAAATCCGCACAAAAAAAACAATCAGATACTATTTAATATACAGAGTATCTCCTGATATTTTGTTCTATGGATACAGACTTTATTTTTGAAGATACGGAAAAAGCAAAGTTGTGGGATATCTTATGAACCTTAATAATATATTTGAAGAAAAAACCAATTGAAAATCATACCTAATCGTACAAGCTAGAGCTATCTTTTTTAAAATGGAACACCCTATGTATTTTTGTATTTTTGGTTAGAGCTTTCTGATTTCAAAAATATGTAATTCCCATGTGTTTAATTTACTATTTTTTGTAACTAGTTCAAAATGAACAGCTGATACGTTAAAAAAAAATCGTAGTCGGCCATGAAAAACACAAACGCTATTTAACAATAATTATTTTAATAACACACTGCTATTTGAAAAAAATCTTAATTGTCCATGACAGAAACAAACGTTATTTTTTTATGTGTTTTTCATAGCCGGTCCTGGACTCTGGTCCAGTTTCCTTTCCCTGGTGATAACTAACAAGATGATTAGAAGTTGTTTTACTTCAATATTTTATTTATGGCTAAACTCACATTCTAACCTTCTAACCAGTAACTTATGCAGAGGTGGAAATAACTGCCCTAAAACACGGTCCAGACGCACAGTTTTTTACCTGTGCAGATCAAAACATTGCAGTCAAATCATCGTGTGTGGATGGAAAAACTGTGCAGTTTTGTGAATTATGCAAGGACAATACGGAGTTAAAAACTAAGACTGGCGCTTCAGTTTTGGGAGAGCTGCACGTACTTGTCGGTGCGTGTGGACACAAATCTATCTTATTTGCTTAGTTTTCTCCAGACAATCACAGATCGTTTATTGATTCGCTTTTTCTGGCAAGAAAAATTGCAAAAATTGACAAGACAGAAAGTTTCTCCATAACTGCTACACGTAAACTACAGGTAATTTGGTAAAAACTGTATTGTGTGGACGTCAGACGAGAACTGCAACGTTTTGAACGGCTCAGGTAAACCATTGTAAAAACTGTGTGTCTGGACCGGCCGTTACAATGACTTATGTCAGTTTTGAACTATTTTTTATATAGACCAAAATTCTAAAAGCGTCAATATTATTGTCAAATTCTATGCCGGAAAGTACCATGCACGTTACTCAAAATATGGAAAGTTTAACATATTTTGGAACATCGAAATGATGGATATGAGGCAAGAATCAAAGATTTTGACAATGAATAAAGTCATAAGGCTATTGACTGTCGCTCTTGATGATTCCCTTTTTTTGATAATGGAGGTTGCATTATCGGTTTTAATGATATGTGTCGACATGAGGAATTACGCATGTTAAATGTTGACGACATTGAAAACACTGAATCCATGTTGGTTGTAACATTGCGTGATAGGAAGACAAAGAAGGAATGTATATTTAGAGTTACTTCAGAAGTGGCTGGCCTTAATGGAATAATTCAATTTTTAAAAATATTTCAGTTCACGACCAAAACATGTAGATTATCCAAGGATCTTCTTAGACTACAAGAATGATAAATGCTCCGTGCAATCGGTAAAAATTATTAGTTTTGCCAGTATGAGAAAAAATTGCTGCTAAATTCCAGCAGTTATGGGGCATGAACATGTATCTTATAACTAACTTGCTTACTGTGGAACTGACGTCCAGATGCTGAAAGGACATGTCGGATGGCAATCGATCAAATGGAGGTGAGTGATATGTAGATGACAGCATTAGCAATTTAGGACTTCCAGAAGGATTTTCAGTCAGGAAGTAGGTGAGCAGTCTTTTTTTCGACAATTTCCTGAACAGAGCAATCAAAATTAGCATCAGACGAAGTTTTGCCTTCATTATCACTCATATTTTAAATAGGTTACGAAATTTTGATCTCGTCCCACAACTTTTCTTTTGTATTTACCGGAATGGACACCATGATTTTTGAGCGATTACTAAAAATAGTCACTTAGCATAATATAAGGAGAACATGGTGGACAGCCATCATGTTCTGATATAACGACTTGATGAATCATTTGTGGATAGAGGTAAGAGTTTAATCGTTCCATTTTGGTCTCGGCAATATGTGGTAATTTTTATTTACGGGCTCCTCAAACACTACTTGCATATTATAATCGGAAGCTGGAAAAAGCTTGGTCTGAAACATGTTTCACACCTGTCATAAAACAGCGTAGATATCTTTGTATGAAACTGCTTGTAACAATCTCTGTAAATCTATGAGTAGATACCTACCTATAGATATGTTTCTTGTGAGCACGATAATTTTTGCCTTTATTTTAAATAAACTGGTTATCGCATTTGCTTCGCATTTATGATAAATAGCTGTTGGAACCGGGGTGTTCGATGGATTGCTCTAAAATTTTTTATTTATTTCTTCGATATAATTTCTCTCTATAGTGATCTCATCAAAGATAGGAAAACGGTTAAATTTGAAAACAGTTGCACGATTTTGGTCTACCTTCAGATTAACATACTTACCTCCATTCTTAAAATATTCTCAAAAGGCTGAAATTATACAGTTTTCTATTGCATCATAGAGTTTTTACTTAGAAACGCATTTTATTGAAATTGAATATTATGATATTAGTCGACATAAAATTATTAATTTTTGTTTTGTATTTTACCAGTTTCTGGAAGAAAGACACTTAATGATTAACTCTTAAAGGTAAAATAAACTAAACTGAATGAACAAAAAAATACAACGTCTAACAAATTTAATGGATATGGGTTTTACTACTTATATTGATACTTCTCTAACGTATATGTCTTTTAACAGCCTAGATATCTGAAACCTGGCAGACTATATTTGTGTTTCAACATTTCTAATTCTGATTTTTAACACAACTAGGGAACATTGGATATGAGAATCCTTATGAATATGTATACAAAACTTTTTCTTTTTACCATAATAAGTCTTATTGATGTACTCTATATAGCTAAAATATATAGCAGCATATGCGCTTAGTATATTTTCTAAGCTTATTCTAAAATGGTAACAATAAAAAATCATGTAAAAAGTGTCATTCAGTAGTGAGATTTGTTTCATTTGGATGAATATAAAATGCCACGAATAAATTATGGTATTTATGGTATTATTCTAACGGAAAAAGTCTGAATACGTAATTGTTTCACATTGACAATGTATGTTTAGTATGTCTTGTACTGTTGTACACTTAAAAATTATTTTTGCATGCTTCTTTTTATTTGGTGGTTTATTATTATTGATTAATTTTTATCCACATAAGAAAAGCTATTTAAAATTTTGAATAGGTCGTGTAGTTCACATTAGTTTGAACAACATTTTAAACTTGCTATAAAACATCTGGTTTGTGCGCATAAAGAATGTACAATTTGCCATGTCAACTTGTTGTTATGTCACAGGCTGGATATTTCCGAAGAGAATTGATGGTTTATTAGGGGCATAACTAAGGCAACTAATTTAAAGCTGTAAAAAGAATACACCTTAAATTATTTTCATTCATAGATATTTTTTAATCTCATTTAAAATTTACAGAATCTTATAAGCGCAATCGGCATTAATTTAAATAATGCGAGTGAAGTTTGGTTATGAACAAAAGGGTAATTTTTGTTGACACAAATTTCCTCATTTCTTCTTCCATTAAACAAATGGGTTTTTGGAATTCTGCAATAATAAATTTGAATGCGGTAAATAATCTGCTAGGGCAAGAACGAAAGAACACCTATCTAAATGTTTATGGTGTACAAATCCATAACTATCCATAACATAAAAAAGTAAAAAAAATACCATGAAATAGAAAAAATTTTAAACTAAATCCAACTACCACCAATCGATAATATGGATGTTCCTTAAATTATAAAATTTTCTAGGGAAAATACGATTATCTTTGTTTAACCAATGTTAAGCTCTTGATTTTTGTATGAAAAATATGTACCTAACCTATTTTTCTAAAAAAAGATGGAATAAGAAATAAAAATGCTGTAAATCCGCATAATTACCAGAAAAACTATTATGTTTCATAGTAAAACAGTTACGTTTCCAATATTCTTTTTTTAAATCTTTGTTCAGGATAAAGTACTTACTCCATTTCTCAGAAAGAAAAAACTGAAATAGGTAGTAAATATTACAAAAAAAAGTGCCTGCATGTAGCTTAGTTATAAGCAAGATTCCTTATAATTTGGTTATTTTAAAAGCGAAAAGAAATTTCTCCACTTTTACTTTAGACAATTTATCTCTCTATTATTTTAGATTTAACGTACTGTATAACATTTACGATAAGGGGTTCTCACACCCTAAAACTCTGTGATCCAAACATACTAACTTGGTAGCTAATGGGTTTCTACCATTACCATGGAATATTGATGTTCAAAAAATAATTAATAATACCATATTGGATCCATTTTATGCACAAAGAAATATACACGGTTGAAAAATATATATTAAACTCTTGAAAAAAACAAACAGAAATCAATTTACTGTACCCAAAATATATTAAAATCATAATATAACATATTAAATTCATCAGTCTTTATAGGGGTCTTTATTCTTGAAATTTATAACACGATTCCTGAAAATTGCCCCTCATTGTCAATTCAGATTTGTGTATTTTAACACTCATTTATTTCGAGGATCTTTCGAATGTAATTTTATTAGAGAGATCGTTTGTTTATCTGACACTGCTGATTGAAATTGAGAGCACAGGTTAAATAATTTTTAGTACATTAATTTCACTAAAAATGTGGCACCATTTTTTATAAATACTTGGCAGGGGAGGAAAATCAGGTATAATTCTGTTTATCATATTTATCTCATCGGACATCACAGTCAGAGTCATTAATTACACCAAGTATTTAAAAAAACATAAACATAGTCGTACTGGATGAGGTTTTAAATTCAACATACCTAAATATTTATTTGCAGAGCTGTTGAAATTGTAGCATTTATTTAGGTAATATAGTACCCTCTTATATATAGAAATAAAATATTGTTTAAGGTGTCCTTACCGATTTTTTGAAAAAAAGAGTATTTTTCACCCAAAGAATCAGATTTTCGCTGTTCAAGTTACGTCATGTAACCTATGTACATGATATTTCAGGTTCTTCTAAAATCAAACTTTTGGTAAATTGACTTAATGTGTGTGTGATGTACAACTGTTCTCTGGAGATAATTCCGGGTTGAGTATCTCCCAATATTTCGTTTTCATTTGAATTTATGAATTCGTATATAAATTTATTGCAGTCTTCTTCTCTTAATTGAATAAAGTAGGTTTTTATGGCTCACCAAGATTTAATAATTTTTTTAACACTAACTGTTAATGATCGCCAACGCGTTGAAATATGGTACAACATTTTCTCCTAGGTACTCAATATCTGTCAATGCAAAGCATTCCTTCAGAACATCATTGAACTCGCTATACATTTTTAATACCAAATTATCCAATCACATCTTAATGTCTTACACGTATATTTATTAATATTGTGAGCAACATGGCATTGATAATTTTTTGAATAATTTTAGATTATCATCACTGTTATCAGATTTAACATGTTTTTTAAGTTTTGAGTTATATTGTCCGAATTACCAGATGCCTTATTTGCAGTGAACGTAATAATTTAATCAACTGATAAACTGTTATAGAAAATATTTTATTTCCATTACTAGAAGCGTCAGCTGCAAATGAAAATTTTAGGGCTGTTTTCTATTTGAATTAGTAGAGTCCAAATCTTTCAGACATTAATTTATTTGTTGTATTACTATGGATAGGGTATAAAATGATTTGTGCAATAGATTCAGTCTTGGTTCATCCACCATGAATTATTGGTTTAGCAACAGATGAATCTGGAAAATATGTCTTAAATAATTTTGCGCCGCAATCTGAGCTGTTATATAACTTATGTTAATGAATGTTTGATTCGTGGTAAACATGACAAACTTCAACAGCACTTACTTGAATATTTTTTTCTGAAAAGCATATCCAACACATGATTATTTTCAAGTGTTTTAAATATTTTTTTTACGGCTGGAGCTTTTAAGTTGTGTTTCAATTGTTTTTTAATCAACATGCTTAATGGTGAATTTCATATGACCATATTTGCAATAAGCTGTAATGTTATCAACATTTTTTAACCAATAATTATATTAATAATAATAATATTAATAATAATATTTTACAAGAAAATAATACATTATCTACAAATTAGACTAGAAAAAACATATCTCTGAGAAAGCTTGCTGATGTTAGTTCTAGCCTAAGTAATAAAAAAAGAATTAAATTTGTGTTTCATCTGTATGCATATGTAAGACGTGAGTTTTTAATTTGTTAGACAGATTTACTACCCCATTGGTTATTATGATTTATTTTATAGGGCAGTTAATATAGTTGATGTAATAAATATTTTTACACAGTTTTTAAAGTTTACCGTTGATAATTATTTATATACAAGGGGTAAATGATTATGTATATCGTAAATATTATATGAGAATGTATATTGTAAATATATGAAAATGACCTACGATAGATAACAGTTTTATGAGCAGGTGATGGGATTGATTTTTTGTGTTAGATTTAAAGCATGAACATCTGAACAAAATCTAATTTTATTACCCACATATGGAGGACTTTTATTAACAATTATATCGTGAAAACGTGTCAATGAGTGAAGTTGCCTTCGAACAGTCATAGTTAATCAATTGTAGGATACTCTCTCATACTTCTTAATTCCATATATAAATCTCAGATAAGATTTTTGTACTTTCTCCATTCGATTTATATATATAAAACATCACAGTAATTAAAATGACACAAGGCTAATGTATCATTTAACTTAATTTTTAGTGACTTAGAAAGCAAATGATGTGGATACAATAATTTTGAATTTAAATAAACTTTTTTGTGTACATTTCGCAATATGTTTTTGAAGCGTACAAGATTATTTGCTATATTAATTGGTTTCAAAATATTATTATTTATATAGATATTAATGATATTTTTCACAAGAAGTCGATTTTTACCAAAGACTAATACATTTGACTTGGTTGGATTTATCTGCAAATTGTGTAACCCTGATATCGATGCTAATGCTTTTAAATCACAGTTTATTTTAATATTAGCATTTACTATATCTGTGTGATCAAATGAAAATAAATCTGCGTGTCATCGGCGTCCATATGCGCATTACAATTTTGTACAACATTGATTAGATTATAGGTGTAAATACAAAAAAGAAGGGGTCCTAAAATAGATCCTTGTTAGACTCCAAAGCTAACATTACCATAATATGACTTGCTTTCGTGGTTTCAATAAATGTTATGCAATTATGTAGGTAATTTTTTATCAATATTATTGAATATCAAGAAAATCCGATGTAGTGTAATATAGAGCGCAATAATTGATGACTAGTTGCATCAAATGCCTTGGAGTAGTCGATAAGCACCAAAGCAGTTGTTTTTTCTTCATTGGTTGGAATTAAAATATCTGTTATTTTTAATAACGCAGTTGCACAGCTATAACCACTCCTGAGTCCTGACTGATTTATAGGTAAAATATTACATATATTTAGATAATTCATAATTTTTCAATTACTTTGGAAAAAACTGAAAGTAAACTTATAGGACGGAGGTCATTAAGCTAATAGGATTATTACTTTGGCAGAGGTATTGTTTGAGCCACTTTCCATATATCAGGGAAAGCTTTTTTTGGCAACACAGAAATTTATAATATGCGTCATGTAGGGTAAAATATGTGGGCAACATAATAGCAACATATTAATCTTATCTGCATCTGTGGCTTTGCATTTTATTATTTTCAATAGATATTTATAAACAACATATTCTAAAACTGTTTCAAAAGCAAAAAGTGAGTTAAAATATGTTTTTAAGTTAGTGTCATAAAATTGTACCAAATGTCTATCTGGAACAAATTTGCAATTACTTTGTTGCAGAAAATTATTATTGATGTCATCTGGTACATTCAAGATGTCGGGTAGTTCCCTATTCTTATTTTATTTATTATATACTTTATTTTTATTTCATAACTATTTTCTTGAAAATTAAATAAAATTAAATTAAATTAAATTAAACGCCACACAATGCCCTGTATTCCTGAAGGTACCTCATGGTACCTTATGTGGGAGAGGGCTACACATTTAGATAATATGAACACGCACCCAGTGTCTGAGTATGCTAAGGTTAAATTCTGGTTTAGAAAAAATCTATCTCCTCGACAAGGGATCGAACCCGGGACTCCAGGACCACAAAGCCACATTTCGACCACGAAGCCACATTTGCCTTGAAATTTTTGATTCCTATTTAGGAGAACTAAGACAAGCATTATTATTTCTAGTGGTAGAAGACTGATTAGATGTGGAGACCAGGGAGACTACCATATTTTCCTAATACTAACGAGACTTGAGAAGTAAAAATATACATGAATTCAATTATTATTTGAACACAATTCATACATTAGCACATTATATTTTACATTCCTATCAAATCGTAATTGTGCAGTTGACCCGAACATTGTTGCAACCCGATGCAGACACCGAATATTACTGTTGAAACCCAAATAGGTGGCAACCCTATGTTACGGTTTATCTACATCGAATTAACCAATATAAGTCGGTTAAAACATCTACCAACGAGGGGCCATTTTCATATATTGTTAATGGTCACTACCGTGGGTGATGCAATCCGTTAGATGAAAAATTATTTGTTTCCTTTTCGAATTCTCTTATAGTTAAAAGGAATACCTATTTAATAGAAAATACTTTGAGCAATAATGCATAAAATCTAAAGTATCCTTTTAGTTAAAATATATCACGAAAACAAATAAGAAAAATCCAAGAACCATAAAAGAGTATTTTTTGTTATATTTAATACCAGCGGATAATTTAAATAAACCTTGTACATTCAGTACAAAGAGTGTTTGAATCTTTGAAAGTATGAACACAGATGGGGTGTACTGGAGATTTATTTTTAAAGCGGGGCCTGAAATCTCATTGTAGATCCACCACTGACTATTAGGGCAGCTATATACTAAAACAATTCCAGAAGAAAAAACAAATTAAGCGACCCAAACAGGCAAGTTTGCCAGTAGATTAGAAAGAAGAAGTTAAACTGTTATTGAAAATACAACCAATCGATTTATCACCTTTATTTTCAGATTTAGAGGTCAAAGAACCTTATATAAAGCAAACCGTATCTGAATAAAGAATATAGGAAAAAAATCATGTCAACTAACTTCAGGTTGACTAAATTTGTCGTTAAACCATTAATAATAATAATAACAAAGCCAAATTACAGACGGAGGGTAAAATATTTTTTGGAATAGCTTTATGGTCGAAGTAGCCTGAGGAAGTATTTTGTGTCTATTATGTGGTTAAAGTTAGTAAAATTGAAAGCACGGTCACACGAATGCAAATTAAACAACATTAAAGAAATTGTCCGATCTGTGGGTGCCCAGGCAAGTCTCTGTTGCGTGAGAGCGACATTGCATGCACAGTAGACTGCTCTGAGTGTAGTCGCAGCACTTAGCCCGAAGCTGGTCAGCTACTTGGAAGACTTCATGCAAGAGTAATTAGTCTTTCATAATCCTTTAGTGTTCGTTACTTATTTCCGCGGGACATTTTAAATGCACAGTATTATGTTATTACCTCTTTTGTATCCCACCAATTATATAAATATTTTTTCGTTGTTCATTGCAAATCATGTACAAGAAATTTTCTGATATTATCTGTGTTTTCCGAGTGGTAATATTGGTACTGCGTGCACATTAATCAACCATAAAGAAGTTAAATCTATAATTATTATACTTCTGTTCGTGTTTTCTACAAATTTGAATGAATTATACGCTTTGCACAAGTGATTATACAGGGTAAGTTAGTTCCAACCTGTCAAAGTTTAGGATTCGATTATTTTCGAAATTTTATATACGAAGTGCCACAATTCGCTTTCTAAGTGAGATACAGAGCGTTAAAGTTTCGAAGAAAGCCTCATATTTTTTAAATAAGACAAGAACTGGGAAAGATAGAGAAATTAAACTTTCAATATTCAGTTGTACTTGAAGAGTACTTTTAATGATAATAATATACATCCTATTCCTAGACCAGTGGCGTAGAAATGAGGTTAGTTGCACTCTTTTTAGATGAATACATGTTATGCCATTGGGTTATTAAAAATATTTGTCCGTTTTTTAAATATACATTCTATTTGGTACAAACAATATTTTTCCAGATAAAGGTTTGTTTCAAAAAAATTAAGGAACAGTGGAGAATTTAATCTAATTGTAAGATGTAAAAAAAATGTGGACAACAAATGGAATTACTCTGAATTGCCATCCAAACATTTACGCTAAATTTATTTTGAAAAGAAGATAGTCAAATTTCGTGGGGATTTTCATGACCATATTAGCAAATTATGAAAATGAAAAATTTTAAGGTAAATTTGGAATGTTTAAATTAATAAATAAATGTTAAATAAATACTTTGTTTTTCAAGGTCAGAAAAAAAATATTTTATAAAGATACCTATTTATTATTTCACTCATACTATATTAAGCGATTTTCTATAATTATGTCATTTTCAGTCAATGGCATAGGCCAATTTTGCTACGATTAAACATTATAAGTAGTGATGGGAACTATCGAATAAAAATCATCGAATAATTCGATAGCTGAATTACGAATGAATGTATTTAAAAAATGCTAGATTTAAGAATGGAGGTTATAAACATGCATATACGGAGACGGTATTTTATCCATAGATAAGAGATACATTTTATTATGTGATGCGATAAATAGTGTAAACAACAAAATAAACAAAACGAAACTGCCAAATAACTGATGTTGACATGTGACTGATACGAGGCTGTCGGTTCTGATTCTAAAGACCCATTTTTCATGAAAGCTGAAACGCAGTAGCAATAATTAGCAACTTAACAATATCATTCAGATGATGTTTTCTAGAAAAGTTCAAATTGAATGAATTTATTCGAATGAATTCATTCGATAGTTGGAATCATTCATTTAATAATTATTCGATAGAACAAATCATTCGATAGTGCCCATCACTAATTTTAAGCTCGAATTGAATGTGCGTCGACATTCCAATACGAATACAAGTAAATAAATAAATATTTTCTAAAAGTAATTAATAATTAAGTTATTCGAGAAAACACTTTCGTGAAACCGTCGACAAATTCATGATTAGGGATATAAGCAAAAGTGATTTTTTAAATACCCTGGTACACAATATACTATTTTCCACTCCTGTTATATAGTACCATATTATTTTACTCACTTGAGTTAGGTAACTAACTCCATTATCACATTCGCTGAAATAATGAGATCATTATTTCGCTGAGTGCGATAATGACATCTTAAATTTTTTTTCACTGAAAATAGGTATAATACTGCATGTATTGAAACAATAATTACAATGGTAGGAAACCTCGAAATATTTATATTATTTATTAAAATTTAAATATGTTTGGATTCGCAAGTTGTCTAAGTTCTGAGGTGTTTATTTCTTTACTTATTATCATATATTTAATTAATTGTTGTTAATTATTAAGTAATAATAATTAATTATAGATAAATTGTTTATTCGAGTTTTCTAAATTTATAATTTTTATATTTAAAAGTTTTTTTAGATAGTTTTTATTCTTCATTGATATACTTTTTTATACATATTATTTTTGTATGGTAGTTTACGCCAGTCTGTTTTTGTACCGGGTGATCCAAATAAGCCTCCCACCCCCATTTTCTCGGTTATTTAGAAAGATACGAAAAAAAGTGAAAAATGCTTTTTGTAGGGTTTTTAAAAAGGAATCCAGACACATTAACAGAAAAACAACTGAACATCAAATAAAAGAAATGGCGGCCTAAGTTATATTTTTTTTAAATGGAAGTACCCAAATATTTTTCCATATTTGAATAGGGCGTCTTATTCTGATTTCAAATATAGTATATACTTTTTATATAGTATCTTCAGTAAATATTCCGATAATCGATTATTTCCCAAAAGAAAATACGTTGCTTAACAGATATCAAGAAATATTTTCTAGGAGGCCGTGATAACAAAACAACAATTAATATTTTGACAGTTTTACTCATTTAATAATTCAACAGTTTGCCAACAACTGTTACTTTTGAACGTTGCTTTGTTAGCCAAAAATAACCAATATGAATAATCATTATACTTTAGGAGAAAAATACGATATGGTAAACTTATATTTTAAAAATAATAAAAACGCTTGTGTTGCCCAACGAGAATATGGACAAATATATCCGAATAGGAAATTGCCTGACAGGAAAACTATTAAGTTGGCAGATAATTTATTAAAACATACAGGAGCAATTCAAAATAAAAAGAAACGAGGAATAGTCAACGAAGATAGAGAATTCAGTATTTTACTCTATTTTCAAGAGAATCCAAGAAATTCAATAAGAGACGCAATGAGGTATTTGAATTTTTCTTATGGAACCATACAGAGAACTTTAAAAAAAACATAAACTTAAGGATTATAGTATATTGCCTGTTCAAAAATTATTCCCTCAAGATAATGAAAAGCGGCAACAATTTTGTAGAAATATGGTCAACAGGTATGACATTGATAATAATATATTTAATAAAATATGTTGGACCGATGAGGCATCATTCAACACATCTGGTATCTTCAACAGAATAAATTCACAATTTTGTTCTTCCGAAAATCCTCATATTTCTGAAGAGATTCAATTCCAAGGAAGGAAATCCATAAATGTTTGGTGTGGAATAATCAATAAAAAAATTATAGGGCCTATTTTTCACGAAGGCTCTCTTAGAGGACCATTGTATTTAGATAAGTTAAGAAATGATGTAAATAATTTATTAGAAGTAATGCAATATATTTGGCAGCAGGACGGGGCACCCCAAATAATATTAATGATGTTACAAATTACTTAAACACAACATATCAAGAATGGATAGGAAAACGAGGAACTATTGCTTGGCCACCTCGTAGTCCGGACCTAACTCCATTAGACACGTTTCTTTGGGGCCATTTAAAAAATATTGTTTATAAAGAAAGAAGCAACAACTTGGAAGAAATAAAGGAAAAAATTAGAACAGAAATACGAAATTTGAATAACAACAACGCTGTTATGGCAAATGTAATGGAAAACTTAAGAAAACGATACGTTCTATGTATAGCACACAATGGAGGGCACAAAGAGAATTTTTTGTGATATTTTATTATTAATTAACTAGCAATAAATTATTGTTAATTTACTGCATTTCTGTAGCCGTTAAAAAAATTTAAATATTTTCATTTACCACTCTTATTTCAATGGATAATATTATTTTTAATAAATTATCTATCTTCAATAGTGTTCTTTAGTTATTTTCTATATTTGTAGTTTTTCTAGCTGGCTGGGCAGCATAAGCGTTTTTTATTTATTTGTTTTTTTTTTTTTCAATATAATAATTTAACTAATAATTGAGCATAGTTTCATGAGCATAATAAAAAAGAAATTAAATATAGGTAAATTAGGCAAAAAGTTAAGTTATAATAGTCAAACTGTCAAACTAACACTTTTGTTTTACTATCACAGCCAGCTAGATAGTGGTTTCTTGATATCTGTTAAGTAACGTATTTTATATTGAAAAAAATCGATTATCGGAATATTTACTGAAGATACTATATTAAAAGTATATATATTTGAAATCAGAATAAGACGTCCTATTCAAATATGGAAAAATATTTGGGTACGTCCATTTAAAAAAAAGTAACTTAAGCCTCCATCTTTTTTTATTTGAAGTTCAATTGATTTTCTGTTAATGTGACTGGATTCCTTTTTAAAAACCCTACAAAAGACATTTTTATTTTTTTCGTATCTTTCCAAATAACCGAGAAAATGGGGGTGGGAGGCTTATTTGGATCACCCAGTACATATAGCATCGAAAACTTGATCTTTAAAATACAAATTGTTTTAAACAGAAGGATCTTAATTTACCCAGTATTTTCCGTAAATATCTGCTATATTTATAACTCATTACAGTTGTGTACATTTAAACCATAATAACGCACAAAAATTTTGACGAAAAGCCAATATAACATTTTGAAGTTTTCAAACTAATGTGTACAACTGTCATAAAAAACGATCGTAGAAAAAAGGTGTGACATGCCTAAAGAAAATAGATCATTATCTCACATATGCGACTACAAAACTCAGTTAGCATCTGGTTTTGCAATCTACACATACCTACGTGAAATAATCATCCCCCCATTTACTTACTAGTTTCACAAATAGCTATTACTTCACAAAAAAATGTTTTATTTAAATAATAATCATTTTGTTATTTAATGTAGATAAAATAAATAACGGTGTTTATTGACTATCGCTCTAATATCCATTTAATGAGATGTGTAAAATATGGGGTCCATATTTAAATTTTCCCAGTGGACCCTTATACCATCGGCATGACCCTGATAGTGTAGATGCATGTTTAATTTTTTTCTATGTATAGGTATATTAGGCAATAATATATTTCCGTTGCTACATTTTTTCCTAATCGGGCATTCAATTAACGTAGTTTATATTGAGAATACTCTGCTGTTGAGTACATAACAGAAACAGTAAAAATAAAAATAAAACATGTGTTTCTTTATGGCTGCACTTATGGGTCAAGTAGTATCTGGCTAGGTATTTTAGATTCCCTATAATTTGTTATTTTTGCTGTCATAGGAATAAAATCACAACATAAAGTCATAGCATGGCCAATAACATTGTTTACGTCGTTTCTACGATCAAAGGTTTACTTTTGTAAATAAGTAATGTACGAATGTGACTGGCAACTACAAATTATATTTTCTGCGCAAGTTGACATTTTTATAGCTTGTATTAAAATGTTTGTCATTTGCAGTGGACGGTTTGTGTTCAGCGAAACCGTGTCACATCTAAAACATGAACAATAAATATTAGATCGATATATAATTACAACTTAGAAGTTTGTTAAATTACAGTGAATAGTGAAATGGCAAACGTGCTTAAATAAATAATCCTCATAGCATTTTAATGCGATATGATAATTCCAGTTATTAGAGATATTAAGTGCTCCCAGACAGTCGGCCATTTTGTAGATCGCATGTTAGGTAAAACCTTGGCTGTAAGTAATAGGTAGTCTGCTCGCACAATGATAACTTGAAACTTTGTGTGATGTACTCGACAACTTTTACAGTACCTACCCGTTATTAGCCAACCTCTCATATGTATTTTTAAAACTACTATAAATTATTCCATACAGGACTTGAATTCATTTCTGTACTAACATCACACAGGCAATTGTTTAAAACCCATTGTATCCCAAGCATCGAAAAATTCAAAAAAACGAACATTTTTGTTTGTAAATATTTATTTCGTTACACTTAAGAATACATTCCTTGTGTCAAAAAAAATTAAAAATATTTACGTATATAAAAAAATACTGATGCGTAAACGAACCACTGGGAGGACAAATGAAATATTATTTTGATTCACATAAGAAATAACTAATAATTTTAACGAAAATATATCATAGAAAGTTTCAATCTTACATAAAATAACTGAGCGTAAATTATTTTCTACATAGAACTTTACTTAATAAAAAAAACATTATAATATTTCATGGTGCGTGAACGCACCACTGGTAACACCCGGTTTCATTTTTGGTGATACTGTACAAAGCATGAAGTATGTAAATGTACATTACATTTATTACAAATGTAAATTGTGTGGCTATGGCAAATTCTACACCTCCTTCGTGCTTTATTGGCATGAGAAATCATGAGGTGATCTGTATTATCATAACGCAGTTCATCTATAGCAGGAGCAAGATTCCTTTTAATTATTGTTTTATCAGTTTTTAAAAGTCGCAAGGCTACGTAAGATTTAAAATTTACCTGAGAAATTTTTTTTCATTGACATTATAAATTTTCCATGCGTTGACGACTAAGCTATCCAATGAATTACAAAATAAGGCCACCACCAATTTTTCCCAAATACTTGGCATCTATAATTAGCAATTCCGTTGTCGTGTAAATCTACCCCACCCATATATTTATTGTATTGGGCAATTACATAAGGTTGGGGTATCTGTACATCTCTTCGTTCTTTTCTATTATAGCTTTTAACATTTTGAACAGGAGCTACACTATAAACATTACTTGCCGCCGTTACAACCGAATTATCGTGCCAACGGACAATAGAAACTTTTTATTCAGAATCATATGCTGAAATATGGGACTCGTGTTCTTTTTTACCAAATGATTCACAATTTTCGATTGGACACTTATTTGTCCTATTTTCGCGGATGGTACCGGTGGCAAAATAACCATTATTTTTGTACGAAGAGTTTGAATGACGAAAAAAAGTTGTCGAAAAAATTTGATGATTCACTGGCTTATCCACAATAGAAAGTAGACTCATGACAACGTCACCGCTTAGACCAAGGCTAGAATGAGTTGTATTACTATAAAATATAAGAATACGTAAATACGAGTAATACGAAATTCATCATATTCTCCAAATCCGTAACGATCTCCTCCAGAGCCGCTTCTAATTTCCTTTGAGTCAAATCCCTCGAAAACGGCATATTTTACTGATTTCAATTAAATATCACGTGTACTGCACAAGAAACAAACAAATACTAAACAACATACTAATCGGCGACTGTTTACGCTACATGGGTTGACTTATCGAGACTGGCAATAGCTTGGTTTTATTTCATAGATAAAACCAGTGGTCCGTTCACGCACCAGTAATTATTTAATAAAAATAAACCATAATCTATATTATATTTTAAATGTATTTTTTCTACCATATAATCTACATATTATAGACCTACCAAAAATGACAATACTTTCCAAAAATAAAATATTTTACTGTTTTAGATTCACTTCAACCTTTGACACAAAATTATGCAGCGTTTTTCTTGATTTTTGAGGTGTCATAAAATTTTTGTTTTAAAATAAAAATCAACAGTTCGTACGGTACTAAGTTCTCTAATACTGATAATAATAAAATTTATAAATGGATATGCAAAAATATTTACTGAATTTAACAATAAAAATCATAAAATATGTGGTGCGTTAGCGCACCATTGGGACAAAATGGGTTAATAAAATAAATTCATTTGCTATCTTGTCTAGCCTTTCATTTGTATAAACACCTACATAAGACCACCCAGAGCTGGAACAAATCAAATTCTTAAAGAATTCAAACTAGAAATCAGAGCCTGAGTTTAAATCAAAATTCACACGCATGATTTCAAATGAAAATTAAATTAATTGAAGTTAAATAAATAAGTAAAACTGGTTTTAAACCAAGATTTAAAGGCTTTAACCGTGATTTCGAGGCGAAATAAATTAATTAGAACAAATTGTAGTGTATACAAGCTTCAGTTCGTATTTCATGATTCCAATTAAACTTAATTGAATTCAAACGTAAAATGATCAATCATTGAATCAGATTCTCCACCACAACATACAGATTTTAGCGCAACTTGAGATAATATTTTTATGGTTTTAAGGTAATATTTCCATAGTTTTAAATGAAAATTATCTCCCACCGTTAAACCCGCATCGCTTCACAGAAAAGTGTGGTGATAGCGGGACGCATGCTATAACAAATTTAAAACAACAATATGTATGGCAGTTCTAACGCATATTACAAAATTAGAGGTTTTTTTACTCTAGTGTGTAAATTCCTATAAACAGTTTGTCAGTTGTATTATCGGTAAAAAAGATGAATTCTAAATGGATATGTTTTTGGATACATATATATCTAAACCGCTTGATTGATAAGATCACACACATTTACAAAGTTAAATGCTCTTGGTGTTCGTGGTAATTTAAATGAATGGGTTCACTCATTTGTTACCGAAAGAAAATTTATTGTTAAATAGACAAACATTTCTTCAAAGAGTGAAAATGCATTCACTTCGACACATTTTTGATATCTTCGAAGCATCGAATTTACGGCAGCTGAAATCATGTGGCGATTATTAAGCAAATTATTGAAAGCCTTTTGAATCCTCAATCCCAATTCTTCCATTGTGTACACTGGTGTAGCATATACTTGGTCTTTTAAGTATTCCCATATAAAAAGTCTAAAACAGTGAGATCTAGGGATCTAGGTGGCCAATTGATTGATCCTGATCGGCCTATCCAACGTCATGGAAAATGAGCGTTATACCATTCACGCACATTAATTCTATAGTGAGCTGGAGCTCCATCCACTTAGAACCAACATTCATGTCTTATAATAGGGGGCACATCATCGAAAATATCTAAGAAATTATTTTCCAAAAAGTTCAAAAATAAAGCTGAATTTAGCCCATGTGGTACAAAATATGGACCACAAAGGTTGTCATCTATGATTCCTATCCAAACATTCAAGCTAAATTCAGTCTGAAATGATTTAGGACGAATAGCATGGGAATTTTCTTGTGCCCATACATGTAAGTTGTGATAGTTTACCACACCTCTCCGTGTAAACGTAGCCTCATCTGTCTACAAAATTTTTCTCAAAAACATTGCATCTCTACGGGTAGAACCTATAAACCAATTACAAAATTTTTTTCGTCTAGGTCTCAGATTTTGTACAGGCTGTAAATGGTATGGTTGGTTTTCTATGATCTTTATGCAGTGTGCGTAGAATTTTGAATATTCGTAAATTTTATGCCCGGAGCTGCTCGCTAGCTCTACGAGAACTTAAACGGTTGTCATTATCGAAAACATTTAATATATCATTTTTATGTCTTTCGTTTCTCACATCTACTTCCCTATGATTATTTTTTAACCCAAACTCTTGAAAACGACGATGTGTGTTAATAAAAACTTGAGGATTTGGTTGTCTTCTATTTGAAAATCTTATTTCGTATTCTCTTGAAGCTTCTTCTGCATTTCCATCACAATAACCATACATAAAATGTATATCAGCATACTCTTCATTAGTAAATAAATTCGGCATGATAATATAAAAGAGAAGTAAATCACAAATTAAAAAGAAATACGACACTAATTTAAAAATGTAAATAACAAGTTTATAACTGACAGTTTTGTCACAACGCATGTTTGCACAGCCAACTCTTTTTGATTTCCACTTTCAAATTTAATGCTGCGGAAATGCATCGTTGTAGAAAATGTCAATTTTATCAAAAACCAGAAGAATTTCGAAAAGGAGCCAAAAACACTTTTTTGCTTTAAAGGGAACGTGGATTAAAATGTTTCTATTAAATTTGACCAGTGGCGTACAAACAAAAAGTTGTGGTTTGAGTGGTAATCGATCAGAAAAAAATAATCACCCAGTGTAATATTTTGGACAAATTTATTTCAACTGATGTGCATGCCTTAATTATACCTGTATATCAAATTTCCATAAAAAATCTTTATTCGTTATTGAGATATTGGGAAAAAAAATTTTTCCCTCTAACTTCAACACCTTGTATCTTGAAATCCATTCGTTTTTCGATATATGTTTATGACAAAAAGTTATTATTTTTAGGCGTAGTATCAGCTGACGAAGTTTGCCAATTTAAATTCGGACCACCCTGTATATTCTAAGTGCCCAATTTTGTCTGTTAGAAAGTGTCTTCGTTTGTCTACATAACTTTGTTAGGGAAAAAATGTCCAGTCAAATGAACAAAACCTCACCTGAAAAGTTTTGTTACATTGCATTATGTTCACACAAAAATGGTACGTATTAAGACTTGTTCGATATTTTTTTCAGTTAATAGGGAGGTTAACAATATAAAAACAGTAGTGTGAACTATGTTACAAACATTTTGTAGACCAGTGTAATTAAAGAAGGTTGAATATGCGAATTCCAGCGGCACACAGTGATGAACAAATGTCTAATAGCGGCAAAAAAATTATTTTTGAAATTATTATATTTTTTTTAGTGTAAATGTTTTAAATGCAATTATGTAAGTATGTTACTGGTTCCCTAAGTAAGAAACATCAAGTTATCTATATAGGATATATCAAAAATGGGTGGTCAAAGCAAAATTAGTTGAATATTTGCTGTTTTTTTTTAATAACTCTAAAACTTATAAAACTGTTCTAAATCTCCAAAATGCCATACAAAATAAGTGTAAGTATATATATAAAATAATAGGGTTAGACAAAGGATTGGACTCTGTCAAATAACTCTGAAACTATTTTAATAAATTAATAGTAATATTAGTTATATAATATTATTATATAATGCTCCACTGTATTGTATTATACCGTTGTAAAAAAATTATTCAAAATCCTGAACAGCCTCAAATCTAAATTTTCATTAACATTGAAGCGTTTGATATTCCAAAGAAATGGGTTTTCTGCATTAGAAAATAAATAAATATGCAAATTTTGTTGAAACTTGTCATTTGGGGGTTTAAATGTTTTCGAACAATTTTTGTTTATAGTTTTTCTTATCAAAAAAAATTAAGTAAACTACAAGAGAATTTATTTACATAAGAATATAGGTACAGAAAATGTCAAGAATGTGAATGAAAATTAAATATACAAGCTAATAACAAAAAAATAAAAGAAGTCAAAGGCATTTGTGTTTCCAGAAGAATTAATAGCATGGTTTTCAAGAAAAATGAGTGGTACTTTCGCAGAATATTTGCATTTTCCACATTATTAATTTCTAGTTAAAATAGTATTAGCAGAATTGAAAGTACAAGGCATACTTTTTTATTGGTACTTTTGAAGGCCACGTATCTCGAAAACTAGTCACAGGATTGAGCGGGCCTGTGGACACGTTTCATCGCAATGATGAGAATTACATCATATCAAAAAATTATGAAAATTTATCGAGACATTTTCCCACTAAAAGTATTCCTTGTCCTTTTGTATGTATGACACATATTAATTTCCAGACACTTCGTTGAAATAATTATTTATTTCTACTTTATTGGAAAGATTTGGTCATGAAACTTGGCAAAATATGAAGAAGGAGTAACAATTATAACGTAAAATATATTTTTTGAAGTAATTTGGAGCATTTAGTACAGACTTGCCTGCAATTAGGTTTTAGATTAAGCTGCTCTTAATTGCATCAAAGTTATAAGGATCTTCTGTGCTTCCAGTAGGATTAAAACCGCAATTACTATGAAACATAACAAATAAACATATTGTACTTTCCCAGGATAATGTTAATTTGTAGATGGTTTATTGTTTACGTCAGATGCAATAACTTTAATTAAACAAAATGTTACTGTAAAACTGGAACATCTACTATTACTTTTGCGAACTCGATCTTTTTTATTAGTACTTATCGAGGGAGCAATATTTGTTGAAAAAACTTCATGACTGAAAATATGGACTACTAGAACACTTACGAGTGAGATTATAACTAGAAAAAAATGACTTCGGGAATTCTGACTTTTTGCCGCTATTAGACGTTTTGGCATCACTGTGCGGCATGCCGAGTTACCGTGGCCATTTAATGTAAGTAACTACAACTAGTTACAAGAACTTACTTCTTATTTTTTATCAATGAATGGCTATTTGTGGTTCTGAGCATACATCTGCATCATTAATAAAGCTTCTATAGTATTCTCTGATTAATTTCTATGCGTTGCTACAAACATCGATGCGACGTGAACGTTCTACATCCATAGATGTAATATTCGCGTATGCAAAATATTGTAGAGAGTCAGTAGCATTTTCATCACTTAGGCACTTTTTAAGGTCACGCAGTTTTTTAATATCCGGATTATTGCTTAACACGTCTTAAAACATGTGCAACACGAACACCAGAATCATCATTACCGAGCTGAGTAGCGCAGTGGGCCAGAGTATTAAGTGACAAACGTAGCTGATTTAATGCCTATCGACTACGGGGTCAAATCTCGGTTTCGACTCTGACAAAGTCGAAGTGATTGGTTGTGTATTTCCGCGTTTTTTTAACTGTGTAATCTCAGTCCGTGCAGCTCCGGCTTTAGTTTGGGAGTTGTCTAATTTTTGTCGTGTGTTTATCTGTTAACGTCTGTAATGCCAAGTTTACTTTGCCCAATATTTTCAAAGATTGAGATAAAGATAAAACACTTTGTTCGATAGCATCTGTTAATAATATATCGTCGCTTCAAAGCAACAATAGGATATGTCAAAAAAGTCAATTGTATTTATTTCTGTTAGATATTTATTTATTTATTTATTTATACACCACCTAACAATACAAAGAACATTTATAAGATGGATAAAACACATTTAGCACAAAAAGAAAAATTGAAAATAACAAATTACATACATAATATATACACATACTATAATACACATAAACAGATATATATATATAAAAAAACATAAAACATACCACATAAATTAGATAACCCCCAAACCAAAGCAGAAGCTGCACGGACAGGGGTTACACAGTTGGAAAAACGCGGACACACACAACCAAACCCTTCGACTTTGTCAGAATCGAAAATGGGATTTTAAAACGGGGTCGATAGGCAGTAAACTACGTCTATATACATAAAAAAAACTGCTGCCAATTACTTGGGGATGAGAACTTCCTCACCGTAGTAAAACTCATGGTGAAGTTTATAATAAAAGTAATTTTTGACGTTTCAAAAAAAGTCACATTTTTTAACGTTTCAAAAAAGTCAGATTTTGACATTTCAAAAAAAGTCACTTTGACGTTCAAAAAAGTCACATTTTTTGACGTTTCAAAAACTTCTCATTTTGACGTTTTAAAAAAATCACATTGGTGGAATATCACTAATATTTTTTTTAGACCGATTTTGCTCATCAACGACCTCAATCTCTTTCTTGACTTCTAGAATGTGTGTACCAAACTTGAAAGCTTTATCTCAAAAACTGTAGCTGCTATCGCGAACACAGACACACAGACATACAGACAGAAAATTTTTTCTGTCTGAAATTTTGTGTATCGTCGAGATTCGTCCAGAAATGCAATAAAAATTTTCAAAATTTTTTTCACTTCCTCACTTTGAGGGGTGAGGAAGTAAAATAATAACTGTAACTGAAACTGTGTTAGATAAAGTCTCCTATTTTTTAAAAAATATCAATGTCATTCTCACGGTTATTGTAGTTAGAGCATTTGTTATGAACAGATGAAAACTTTAGGACATTAGTCCGAGCTCTAGGTAGATGACAAATGTGTTTATGTCACGAATTTACTCTTGAAACATGAAAATTTAATATATGAAGTATATCGCTATAATCTGTTTCATGATGGACGATTTTCTTTAAGAAATTTATATCAAAGTTGTTGCGTCTATCACTTAAGTTGCTCATAGAGAATATATCAAGCACATCACTACGTGAGAAACCAGTAGGTGGATATATTCCATGAGATTTAAAATAAAGGTATTTAAGAAAATTGCATGGAAAATTTTCTAATTTATTAATATGAATATTATAGCATGGTTGTCACACAAGGGACGCATACTCAAGCTTTGACCGCAAAAATGAAAAGTACAATAATTTTAAAGTTGCAATATTTGAGAAATCTCAGCCATTGCGTAAAGTCTTATTTACGTCACCTATTAACTTATCAATATGATCAACAAAGGTTAGATTTCTGTCAAAACTTACCCTCAGGTCTTTAAACTTGGATGGTCGAGTTAGCAGTTTGTCGCTAAGTGTATATTCGTAGGTATAATCAGAATATTTAGTGGAATATGTCATTATATTACATTTTTGCACATTTAATGTGAGACTGTTTTCGAGAAATCAAGAGCTAAGTTAGGAGATGTTGTTTTGTAATATAACACAGTCATTTAAATTGGGTATTCTATATAGGAGTTTTATATCATCCACATACATTAAAAAAGAGACATCTAGCATATTTCATGTCATTTACGAAAATATTAAAGAGCAGCGGCCCAAGAACAGATCCTTGAGGAACATCTGAAGATGAGATATTATCAGAAGACTTGAACCCATTATATGCGACATATTGTAGTGTATTAGTTAACTAAGATCCAAAGAAAATTGTCAATTAATCAGAAATATAAAAGGAAGAAAGTTTTCTAATAAGTATATTATGATTAAGCCTATCGAAAGCTTTCGTGAAATTAAAGTGTATTACATCTGTTTGAACATGCATGTCAACGGATTCAGAGATATATTGCATGACGCATATTAAATAACTAGTTGTAGAGTGGCTTTTCATAAACCCGTTGCTGAATAGAAATACTATTTTTAACATGCTGATAGATCAAATTATGCAGTAATATCACAAAAGCTTTGCCAAAATTACAAATGATCGTTATTGGTCGAAAATTGGTTATATCATTTTTATTGCCCTTTTTCTATACTTTGGAGTATTTCAAAATATCAGGAAAGCAATACCTTTTAACAGAAATATTAAATAGAATCATAAGGGGAAGGGCAAATATAACAGCACAATCTCTCAACAAAAATACTGGATTACCGCAGGTCCCATGGTAAGTTTAGGTTTTATTTTTTTAAATTCCTTTAATACTTCATTTTTCGTGAAGGAATCGAGATTAATGCTACTAGTTTCTAAACCATATTTATCTACGGAGATGTTTTCTGGTTCTGCAGTAGAATACGATTGTTTAAAGAAATCTGCATAGGCATTTACGATATTTTTTTGGTCGGCCAAATGCTCAACATTATAATACAAATCTTTAGCAATATTAGTTACTCTTTTTTTTTGCTATTTACATCGGCCCAAAATTTAGTAGGATCGTTAATAATATTATTTTCAGCCTGATATATATATACCGGGTGTAACAGGATCATAGTACACCCTCCTTTTCTCCTTTAGTTTTGAAGATATTTGATTGAAATTTAGATATTCTATATACATAATAAGCGGCACTTTTTTGACATATAAGTGAATTTTTCACTTCCGGTTTCGCCGGAAGTGACACTAACTTACAATTTTTAAATGGAACACCCTTTATATTATTGCATTTTTGAATTCTGCATAATTTTCGGAATCCAACGATACCAAATAAGTGACATTTGAAACGTCAATATTTTTTATAATATAGTTTTCCATTTGTGTGCCATGACGATTCCGATTTATTCTAAATGACCCGTGTAATGCTAGAAATCCCGTCAAAACTCAATTCTTTCAAATGGAACCATATTGGTACAGTGGTACCATTTATTTGTACTACTAATAAGGAATTTATTCATATTACAGCTAAAAGAAAATAAGAAAATACAATTTTGTTCTAATTAAATGTTAAGAAGTAACTAACTAAGGTGGCTTTGAAAACAATGTAATATTTAGCTTGTCAAACATTTGTTGGTTTACCGATGTTTTTATTGTGTCTTTAAAAATTGTTTAAAATTTTTATTAATTGTTCAAAATGCCGTAAATTTATACAAGAGATATTGGACATGTTAATTATTTATGGGAATGTAGAAAAAAATGCCGTTGCGGCTAGACACTTTTATGCCAAACGATATTCTGATAGACAATGTCCAGAGAGAAATTATTTTAATCGTCTTGAAAATCAATTCCGAAGTGAGCCCAACAATGATCCCGAAGAAAATCTCATTCTTGACGAAGGAACGGAAATTAATGTTTTGGCTCGAGTAGAAGTTGATAAGACTGTTTCTTTAAGGCAAATTGGATTTGAATTGGAAATTAGTCACCAAACAGTAAGCCGAATTTTGCATAAATACCACTATAAATCATTTAAATACCAATTGCACCAGCACTTGTACGAAAATGATTACGAACGTAGGATGGAATATTGCAATTGGATTTTGCAGAATAACGTGCAGCCAAACAATGATTTTTTGGGAACGATTTTATTTTCGGACGAGTCTGGGTTTACAAATTTGGGATTATTTAATCGACAAAATACAAAATATTCGTCACAAGAAAATCAAAATTTATTATGGGAGGGTAACTTTCAAGTGCGGTTCCGTTTCAATGTTTGGCTTGGAATAATCGGTAGTAGAATCATTGGTCCAGTAATATTTGAAATGGTGCCAGATACTTGCAAAATGAAATTGATGACAGTTTAGCCGAATTACCATTCCATTTACGACAGGGAATGTATTTCCAACAAGAGATGGCGCTTGTCCCTATAATTCAAGGATAGTAAATGATTACCTTCAACGGATTTTCAGAGAAAACGTAATTTCGACGAATGGTCCGGTGAGGTGACCTCCAAGGTCACATGATTTAACACCCCTTGATTTCTTTGTTTGGGGTAATTTAAAATATATTGTCTACAAAATCGCCGTTACAACCCGTGAAGACCTGGAGCTACGAGTAAGATGCGCAATTAATAGCATAACGGCCCAGCAATTGGCGAACGTTCTTCGAGAAACAGAGATGCGAGTTCAGAAGAGCATTGACGTTAATGGACAGCATTTTGAACAACTGTTGTAATATTTTGTGTTAATTTTTTGTATTCCAAAGCCACCTTATGTATAACAAGGTAATTAGAACAAAATTGTATTTTCTTATTTTCCTTTAGCTGTAATTTTGTTTGTATTTATCGCACATTGTAATACGACATATGAATAAATTCCTTATTAATAGTACTAATAAATGGTATCACGGTACAAATGTGGTTCCATTTGAAAAAATTTAGTTTGGCCCCAAAAACCATTTGGATGAAATTTATTTGCTCATAAATCACGTAATTTAGTATTTTTGACGGGATTTCGATTTTCTAGCATTACAAGGGTGATTTAGAATAAATCGGAACAGTCATCTCACACTTAAATAGAAAACTAAAAATTATATTGTAAAAAAATATTGACGTTTAAAATATCACTTATTTGGTATCGTTGGATTCAGAAAATTATTCAGGTTTCAAAAATGCAATAATATACAGGGCGTTTCATTTAAAAATCGAAAGTTAGTGTCATTTTCGGCGAAACCGGAAGTGAAAAAAAATCACTTGTATGTCAAAAAGTGCCGCTTATTATGTATATAGAATATCCCAAATTTCAATCAGTTATCTTTAAAACTAAAGGAGAAAAGGGAGGTGTACTATGATCCTGTTACACCCGGTATATAATGTTTGTAGGCAGATTTTAGGTTAAATTTAATTTTTGACCTAAGTCTCATAAATTCAAGTGGCATATTATTATCTCCGATTCGTTTGTGAATTTTTGCATATTTTGCTTTAATTCTTCTGTCACTAATAATTTCAGCATTAAACCATGGAAGTAATTTCCTTTTTATTTTTTGGAATTGTAAATTAGGTACACAAGCTGTAAAAATTTGCGATAATTTATCGTAGAAATGTTGGCATTACTTAGTATATTCCTAAACACTGTGTGTATGTTTTTGTCAATTTTCACTGTCAAAATAATTTATTTGTTAAATTGTTTTATTAATTTTGCTTATCTAAATGAAGAAATTAACAAACTATTTATAATTTTTTGTAAACAGTAATTTGATTAAAAGTTTTATCAATATTTCGTGTTAAAAAATGCTAAAAAGGACACAAAACACAAGAAAAATGTGTTAAGAAAACAAACAAACAGTGGATTAAAAAAATATTAAATTATAAAAACTAGTCAGAATCATCATTAGTGGTTGTGACGTAGCAATGATATACAAAAATTGTCGTGTTTCTTTGGTATTAGTTTATTGTTGCACAAACTAAGTAAGTTGTCTTTTTTGTTAATAGGTATTGGTGGTTTGTGTCGTATGCAGAAATTAAAGTCAGATTTACTTGTTGCGTTCTTGTTTTTTCTAATGTTCATGATGTTGCCTTCATAAAAAGTTTGATTCTCTAACCACTGGGCTATACTTTGAATTCTTTTGAAGGACTTCATTATGTAAATCTGATGGACTCCCCGATTTCAATTTATTTTTTTTGCTTATGCAAACTTCATGTAGATGTTTCATCCTCAATTTCTAAAACTAAAAACAATACACTTAATTAATAACCGTATTTAAAGAAAAATATAAATTTGACGCTAGAACTAAGTATTTTTATATATTTTTTAACATGGAAATACTGCAGTGTAAGATTGATTGTCTACAATAGTTGGTACTAGATTTGTTCCAACTAGCGAGGAAACCATACGGCGAGCGATCAGGAGCTTGCGCCGTGAAAGAAAATGCACAGTTTTCTATTACAGCGCAAGCGCATGACTGCCCCGCTCATGGTTTCCTCGCTAATTGGAACAAACCTATTATCATTAAAAATAAAACGTTACTATTTCCACAAAGACAAAAAAATGAGGCATTGTCGAAAAATTTAATTTGAATATTTTACAATAAGCATAATTTAAAAATCAACTAAGTTCAGTTCTGAGTCAAGTAAAATTAATCATTATTGATGTAGAACTTACTTTACCAACAAAATGTGCGGGCGAAATCGCTGCATGTAAATACAATAACAATATTTTACTTACAGTTTTTTTTCTTGCTCTTTTTCTTTATTTCTATTAGATTTCTTCGCTAAATAAACTAAACATTGACTTCTGCTAAATACTTTATATTCTCATTCATTTAGAATTTTCGCATTTTTAGTCAAAAATAGATCCGCTCACAAAAATAATTGTAGGATAACTGAACAGCGTGACAAGAAGAATAATCAAGACATCTTTCGTTTCTGCGCAATAATTTTAATGAAACACTACAATATGTGTATTGTAACATAGTGTGTTGCATTATTTGTGACTAGTTTAGCAGAAAAAGTTTAGTGGAACACCAGGATATGTGTGGTATCATAGTGTTAGATTATGTAAGGTTAGTTTAGAGCAATTAAACTACACAAAAATGATTTTAATTTCTTCGACGGCCCATTTTGATTTAAAATTCGTATTAACACATTGTCTGTTTTGTTATTTCTTGCATTGAAGGTTTCATCCACAGTTAGCTATGTTTGTTTATCAAGTACTTCATTCTTTATATTATTCTTGTCTATTTTTAGCATGGGGATATTGTGATCTTGTTGTCTAGTAGGTAATGGCCCCTTAGAATGATATTTTTTCCAGAATGAACGAAAATGTTCTTTCTCTAATACCCAATATGGAATACCATACGCATTTAATATGAAAATTAAATCGAAAATAAACACCAAGTATGGATACATTAGTTTACTTTTTGTATATGACACACTCGCGATATGTAACCTGCATTCATATGCACTCCATCTATTCAAATGGTCCTGGCAAACACAACAGTATAACTGTTCCGGGATACCTAATTTCAATTGGAAAATTCATACATAAATTTATTTATATGCGATGAGAAAGGTAAGGTCATCTTATTCTTCAATAAACAAATTATATACCGGAAGAAAGTGAACTGATGTAATGTGTTTACATAAACCCACATAATCACGAGATTGTGTGAGATTGCGCATGCGAGGCTCCCGCGGTCGCTACACCTGAGTTTCACACATTTAACTGCCTTCAATCATAATATTTCTTAATAAATGTTTTTTAATATTTTAAGTGAGTTAAAAAAATAATAATTTAGTACATGAATATTTCATTAATTCTGTACATCGTTAATTGGTAATGTTATGCATGTCAATAACAAATATACCAATAAATATTGAGGGTGTACTAATTTATTTATAAGCAGAAGTTCAACAAGGCGTTGTTTCAAAGAGAAATGTGTATTAAGAAAACTATTGCACCTTGCGATCAAATATTAATGTACATGAAAAAATGTAACGCTAATATTCTGCAAAGAGAATTTGCTGAATAATGTAACGTGGACAGATGCAGGACACGTGGCTGACCAATTGAAGAATATCTATAAAAAATTCATACACAAAAGCTGTAAATCGAAGCGACCACTTTGACTGGCTTGTCTATAAATTTGTTCCATGCAATACTCGATATTTATCAGGCGATACATTCTTAAACGTACGTTGAAAAGATGCCGGGTTTTTGCAGTCTCTTCAGATTTCATGATGTATTCTGTGTGCAAAAGTCTTATTAGCACTATTTAAGGAAACCATTGTGTCAATGCTTAGCTTTTTGCTTTTCTTTCAAAAGCAGGAATGTTTACCTGCGAGTAACAGTAAGCAATAAAGTTTTTCCGGCGTACAACTGTACAAGTTCAGTACTTTGCCAAAAAAAAATGTTATACGACTGGTACTCGAACAATGTTTACATCGGCATAGCTATAAAAATCAATGGTAGTGATTTGTCACTGACTTCGAATATTTCTCTCAACTCTCGAGCGTGCCTAAATAAATAAATGCATCAGAGGAATGTATCAAATAAAAACAAACATGATTATAGTTGTTTTGTAAAATTTTGTTTCTTGTTAACATAAGAAAAAATGTTGGATGATCAAATAACAGATATACAAATTTCATGTCCAAATAAGGACACCACATTAAATATTAATTCTGTTAAATTTTGTTCGATTTTCGTAACCATAATGCCTAGATAACTAGTTTTTAAAACAGCACGTACGTATTCTTAAAGTTTGCAGACGTATTTTCCAGGTGAATGCAGTTTTCTCATAACCGCAAGCAGCTTTTAGTATGAAATAAATCAGAAAAGTTTGTTGGTATTTCCTAGTATGTCTGTTTCTCTATATACCGTTGCCTTAAAAAGTTCGTAAATCCATTACCTTTAACAAACATTTTACAAACAATGTTTTCTTATTAAAATAATTAATTAAATGATCAAACTAATATTGCAGCAACAGTCAGAGGATTTTAGTTTTAGGTAAATTATGTCATACAGGGTGTTTCTCAAATGTCTGCTTTCTTCATGAGAAAATTCCTTAACAAAGCATAGGATACAAGAGTTGACTTTCCAAATTTTGTTTTTAGGAGGCGGATGGGTCCCTAAAAGGGGCGTCAAAAAATATTTCTTTTCTGAATATTTGAAGAGCTTCTTGACCGATTTTGATATCTGATACAGAGGCTTGCCAAGAGAATGCATAATTGACAATTTTTCGTACGTAGGTAATTGGAACGATTTACAGGAGGAGGTGGAAATAAATTAGGTTATCCCCAATAATCCCTGCTCAAATAGTACAAGAAAATGTTTGCGTTATTGCATGCTGATTTTCTTGGGTCCATTGATGAGTATTATGGAAAATCTGTTTCTTGCAAATTTTGCTTTATTGATGAAAATAATACAAAGTTTAAAATTAACTTGCCAAATAGTTACCTGTGATATGTGCAGTTTATTAGCTAATTGAATTGTGCTAATTCCTGGGCATTTATCGATTTCTAGGACAGATTTCTCCAGCTGAGTTATAGGATATTCCTGTGTCTCCCTCGATTAATTGTGACACAGGATAATAATCTATTTTTCTCGAAAGCGACGATGCATGACAATAAACGTACGATGAGAAAGACAAGGTCTTTGCGGAAAGTGTGCCGATAAAGACGCTGAAGTTCACGGCAACTTCCTTTAAAATAAATGACTGTAATTTTTGAGTTGATGTAAATCATGATCAATAGCACACACCATATATATTTACTGAGCAAAATTCAAAATTATGGTATTTTACATTTAATAATGAGTGCTAGGAAAGCAATACGATGCTAATAATCATAAATATAAAATAAGGATAAAAACGACCAAGATATCAAATTACACGACCTTACGACCCCCTGGCCAGAAAATGATTTAACAATGATCGGCGAGTCTTATGTAGTTATCTAAATAGTTGCCATGGTAACTAATTACTTTCATTTTTTTGTTTACATGTCATATCAGATTCTGAAAAATTTGACCATGTCCTTCCGCCAATTGGAAAGTGCATGTGGTCGTACTTCGAACTCACCCATATAATTTGATTTATTGACTGCTTCTATATTTATTTTATATTTATAATTATCAGAATTGTAGTGTCTTCCTCGCGCTCATTGTTAAATATAAAATATCAAAATAAAAACATGCTCAATTTGCACAAAGAGAAAAAAGTGTTGTCATAAATACTACAATTGTATGGACTTTTTCTATAAATTACGATAGAAATAGGGACAACAAATTGTAGTAAATTTCAAGAAGAAATTGTGGTAAAATTAATCTTCAAATTATACATATACTTTGCAAACGAAAGAGTGACTGGCTCAATTTAGACGTTCAAATTTGTACTACAAATTGTGGTTATAGTCAGTGAATTGTGAAAGGTGCTACGAAAATTTGTAATATTTACTATTTTATGTTTGGGGCATGTTTAGGTTTTTGTTGACTATTCTACTACAATATTGAAAGTTATATTGTTAACTTTTGTAGCAACATTTTCTACATAAATGAGTGAAAAATTAAGTTATTATAACTATTAAACACAATAGTAGTAAATTTAGCATGTTATAAATGGCAAGTTAGGGGATTTTTGACTACGAGGGAGTCATCGGACATGTACAATTAAGTAATGCCACCCCAAATATTTTACGAAGAGGATATTGATATGTCACGTATTGCGATTTGATCCCTTTGTGTTTTACCAATATTCGTTGAAGTTTGTGGGTTAAAACCACATGTGATGCTACGTGCCATTTCTTAATGGAAAGACTGTAGTCTAGAATAAATCTGTCCATATCTCAATATTGTTATTATTTAACGGAATCAATTGTTTTACATTCATCACCACAGTTAATGAAATGAATCCTTCCTCTTCAATTTTTGCCTTTCTAAAAGTTATAAATAAAGGTTCCCTGTAATGTTATGCAGTATTAAAGCTTACCTCGGAATGACTCAATTAGTTCAAGCAACACCCAACTATTTAAGATTGAGTAACAAAATCGTCCATGGTTAGGTATGTTTATAAAAATCACCACGCATAGCACTCACATTATAAATATCACAAAATCACAGGGTTGGGTGTTAGGTTTTTTGGACTGGACGTCATTTGGAATGAACTGAATGAGGGCTACTGCGCTTGAATTCACCACGAGAAGCGCTAGTGTAGGGTCAGGTTTTTTAACGCGGGTTTTTAGTGATTTTTATAAAAATTAGCTGAAAAACATTTAACACAATGATGACAGAAGGAAAAAGTAGTAATTTACTTGCTCAAAAGGGAAATTATTTCCTATCTCCTTTGGTAACGCATAATCGTCATGATTAAAATGTTTCTTACAAACACACGAATGTTTCAAAGGAGTAAAGTTATCCCTGCGAATCGCTACCAACCACTGTTTTAGGAAAGTTTTGTCTCTCGGAACCATGTCCGCCTTTTGTTTCCGAACAAAATGAAACTGCACAACAATGAGGCATAATTAACACGTTTTTTTATTTACTGGTGTACGAAATAATTATAATAAAACCTTATAAACTTGTTTCGCGCCTAACAATAACTTTTGACAGCTACCTTACTCGCCAGTGGGCGCCAAATGGTGAAACTAAAAACGGTAGCGCTCATACGTATATAATTGCATAACGCAAAAGCAACGATCTGATGGTAAACAAATCTGATGGTGATTTCTTGCTTGCGTACATACATCTCTAAATTAAAACTATTAGTACAACTTGAAGCAGATTTTGCTACCTATTATTTCGTAATGCCACACAATTTGTAGCGAAATTTTTAGTTAATATTTTTATTAAAATTCATACAATATGTAGATATTTTGTACAATAGAAAGTTTTTAGACCGGCTTATTAATAGTTGGAAAAAGTTTTATTGGATAAGGATTTTAAGAAAAACTACTTCATCAACTTGTCGACGTTTCGGTAAATTTTATTACCATCCTCAGGGTAATTAATTCTGAGTTTTTCCTGGTCATCATGAAAAGAAGAAGAGAAGAAAGAATCTCATTCGTGTCATGACCAATAGACACTAAAGTTCTTATATTTGTAACATATTATGTTAAGTTAAAGAAATCGTTTTTTTCAAAACAAGGACCCTTACCCAACAAAATTTTTTCCAATTATTTTGTACAATGTTTATATGAGTTCGACAGTTACCGTGTAGTAATTTTCAGTATATTATAGTTGATTTCTTACTTTGACGTAAATGTTTACTTTTACCATACTAAGAGAACAGTCAAACAATATTTATTTGTTGTTTATAACAACAATAATTTTACTGCAAATATTTATTGTTCTTTCATATGTATTATGTGATAATAAATTACGAATTTTGATGAAAACAACTACAATTCTCATAAAACAATATCGTAAAATAATTAAGGCGTTTTCTTTCCATGTTGGCAGCGAAAAAACATGATTTAAACCCAATCGAAAACGGTTGGAACGTATAGCAAAAAAATAGCTATCCCAGTAAACATACATACGTTTTTAAAACGTATTCTCAACGAGTCATTGGTTGATAAATCGTGTTACGTTAGAAAATCAACCGTTCATTTATTGTTGGAAAAATAACGATCTATCGTAACGTTATAAATACGTGATTTTTTTCACGAAAAATGTTGGCTGTCCTTTTGATAGTTTTGACAACATTAAATTAACGTTATTTAAAGCGATTATAAAACTGTTGTCTTAAACGTTAATAAAACGGCCATATCAACTTAATAGTTCATTGAGGTCGAACAGAAACGTTTTTAAAACGTTTTGGAATTACGTACACTAGTAATACATTTTAAAATATCTGATATATTCGTTTCACATATGGTAATATTAAACGTTTATAATTTCGGTATCTAAAACGTGTAAAACCGTGATATTTTTAAATTGTTTGTATGTACAAAGAAACCGGTTTTTAAATGGTATTTGGACATTATAAACGTCTTTCTAACGTATGCGTGTTTACGGGGATGAGTTCAGACCTAAATAATAGAGAACAGCTTTTAAATGCAATCAAAAACGAATGGGAAACATAACTACAACATGTAAAATTTGCCTAGAATATTTATTGCAACAGGTTTTGGATTACAATGTTCTACAAAATAGTAAGTTCATTTTGGATTATTTATTAGATACATTTTTAGGTTTATAGATTTTCTTGGATTGATTTTTTGACACGATTTTTTGCCGAAATTATTGCTTTTTGCCACAAAAACAATATTTTTTTACTGCTTGTAGAGACTACATTTGTTTCCAGTTTTATGGTGACAAAGCCCTGTGCGTCTAATTATATGCCATATTTTATAAATTTTGTTTCAATTATTTTTTAATATACCTAAATCATACATCATGTTTTTTGTAAACAAGTGGTACGCCATTGACTTTCACCGAAGTACCAAAAATGATAAAAAGTTAGATATGCCCTCGGCAAATTTAGAGAAAACTAGGTAACTAAGATCGTGCGAAATTTGCCGGCCGCGATAGTATATACTTGATTATATCATATTTTATTAGATTTTTGTTAAGTAAAATTTGTTGCAAAATAATTATAAATAATACAAGTTTAAAAATAATAATTGACTTTTATTTCAATTAATCCATATTATTGGAGATACACGCGAAGAGAACTAAAATAAATATATCTCAATCGATGTTAAGTTTTATACTGGCTTGATCTAGCATTGAAGTCTCCTCTACAAAAACCATATAAATTCAATTAATGTTCAATTGTCTCCAATAAATTCACAAATAATGCAAACGATGAACTAAATGCCACCTGCTTTATACTTTATTGTTGTATATTTACACTAAAGAACAATAAATTTCGCGGAGGACATCTGCCATGTCTATAATTTAAGAAGGGTACATTCATCCAAGTCCGTCACTTCCCTTGTCGTGTGTTTATAAATTCACGACACACTTTAACATTCCTATAGGTTTTAGCTAACAAAAACTTGTGTCATTATAGTGATATAAAATTCTTTTATATGGACATAGCATTTCAACAGGTCTTATTATATTACCGAAAGCGAAGCACCAATGATTTTCGAAGCCCAACTCTGATTTGTTTTGCCATACGTGATTATATCCCGCAAATGAAATTGTACAGCTATTATTGTTCATGTCAAATTACTTACGTTATTGTGTAATTTTATAATTAAATTTCTATTCGTTTCATATTACAGACCACACGCATAACAATATCCTGAATTATTGTACTATAAATAATATTGTAATAATTTTTGAGTTGATGTAAATTATTGCATTGTATAATTCCTTCGTTTGGGAATTTTTTCGGTTTTTATAATATAATAATGACTATGTATATTTTGTGAACAATTTGTGATTTTCTCTAGAGTAAAATGATAATATACAGTATGCGGTCGAAATGAATGGAATAAGTTTAATAAAATTATTCAGTTCAATAAAATTGGTAACAACATTTTTTTTTAAATCAGACGAGCTCGTTAGTAATTTATATAAAAACATACTTTCTAAAACTGTGTTCATAATTTTCCAACCATACTAAAAACAAATTATGATATCATCGATATATTTCTTTTAAATTAAAGACAACTTTTATTATAATTATTTAATAGAGTTAAACCTGAAGTGAAGATAATAATGAAGTAGTTTTCCAGGAAATACCAAAACAAATATTCAATTGCAAAAAGGTGACATTTTGATCTCCTTTGAAGTTTATTCATTGTTTCCAATTGTTTCGATACGACAATCTCAGTTATGATGTAGTAAAAGAGTATATTCAACTCACTAAACTTTGCATGCAACAAAATTGCTTTCGTTCAACGATAATGTCATCGAACAGCATGGAGGAACAGCAATGGGTAACTCTTTATCATCATTTATTGCTAATCTCTTCATGAGTAGATTTGAAACAGAAGAAAAGAAGAATTCAAGTATTTCCCCTGGATTTGACTTAGGTATATGGATGATATTTTTGCAGTGTTTGATACTGACAACTTTGTTTCTAAATTAAACAGTCGTTTCGCGTCAGTTAAATTCAGATATGAAATTAAAAACTGTATTAATAATTAGAGATAATAAAAATTAGTTAGAATTTGACGTATACAGAAAAGATACCAGTAATTTAAAATGTATCCCTAAGCACTCTTACCATTTTACTCATCACAAAATGGCGAGATTTAATTTTCTAGTTCATCGCCTATTAAGCTCTATAAGGAGAGGTTTGAAAAAGAAAAGGCATCATTAAGGATATAGCTGCGGATAATGGATATTGTGCAAGTTCAATTGATAAAATAATTAGAAATCGTAAATTTAAAGAAACACTTCGAAATTCCTCAACCTTTTAAAATGAAAGAGAAAATCCAAAATTTGTATCGATTCCATTCGACCCTTGATACACGCACCCGTGGTATTGGTAAGATTTTTAAAAAGACATATAGGTATAACGGTAATTCATTCATCGAGATATAAACTACGACAACTATTAGGCAATCCAAAAGACACAATTGAAATAAACGAAAAGTGGGGAATTACGAAATTAGCTGTAAGGACTGCAATCAAAAGTATGTTGGACAAACTATACGATCAATTCAAATAAGATTCAAAGAGCATATGATCTATCTCAAATATGGTAGAAGAGATAAGTCTAGTGTTGCCCCAACATGTGTTTGAGAACAACCATAAAAGGATATTGGCAACTTAAGATTAATTAGGAATGTAACAAATACACAGCTGGATGCATTTGAAAGCTTGGAAATTACAAAGTGTATAATAGTATGAATAGTCTGCTTTATTGGTCAATGGGCCACAGTTCACCAAACCCTTACAATAGTAGGTATAAATAGGACACATTGTTAGCATAAGATTGTTTTAATCATCTTCAGATTATGCCAACTTGGTTGGTGAAAAGCGCGTCGAGTGAAATAAATGGTGTTTTTGTGTTTCGTGGAAAACTACTCAATGTTATCTTCACATCAAAGGTTCGAACCCGCTTCAAGAGAAAGAAGAAAATCAAGTTTAAATTTTAACAAATTTTAAAACATTTGTCCATGGAGTTGTAAGATATGGAATCTAAGGACGTGAAACTATAGCTTGCTAAGTATTTCATTACAGTCAATATTTTCATATTGTTTAATTCTCCACTTACCTCAATTAAATTTTAAAAACGTACCTTGAAATGTTTCATAAAATTATTTTAATAATTAATTTTCAGCGTCCGTCGATACTGTCAATAATAATTCATGTCATATATTTTAAGAATTTCTTCTTATTGACATTGACATTTTTGTAACTAAATTAAACATTTCAAATATCAAACTGTTAAATTTATCATAATTTTTGTAACTAAATTAGATGTTTCAAATGTTAAACTGCTAGATTTATCCTAACCCCATTTTATGAGATCAAATGCGTAAAAAATTTCAGTTTACATCAGCTTTATTTAAATACTTGGAATATATATTTTATTCGCTTGATATAGTAGACTTATTTATAACATTTCATCAAGAATACATTTTTTTTGTAAAGTCAAATACAAAAAAGTTTAGGTCCAGTGGACCCCCTTTCAGCTGGCCAATTTTGTTTATCACCGAATTTTTCATTGTCTCTGGCCTTTAGAACATGTGTACCAAATTTGAAAGCTTTATCTCAAAAACTGTGGCTGCTATAGCGGTATTACAGACAGGCAGACAGATTTGTTTCCATAAAGTTATGTTTTTTCATTATAATTCGTCAAGATTTGTTCAGATATGCAATAAAAATTTTAAATTTTTTTCCCGAAATTGTACCTTTTTTCCTTTTTTCATTCACTGTCTCTTATGGTGGTACCACATTCACCAAATTTAATGTGTCACCTAAAATGTTGTTGAAAATCTAAACTGCCAAATTTGGGAAGTCTTCCATTAGTATTTTTTGAGTTATCTCGGACACACACATACACACATCCACACACACGCACTGACAGATATCATTTGGAAAATAATCAGAATGGATTCAAAACGTATAAATGAATCAAAATCTCGAGATTGAAAAAATATTATGATTACTGTACTTCTTTATATTAGGTATAAGAAAGTAAAAAGCAACGCTGCAACTTTTAAAGTGAGTTTGTACGAACATCATAGTGGGGATTTCAAACAATTATTGAAGCATATTCAAGTTTGGAAATAATTAATGGAAAATACAGTCTTTTTAACGTCTCAATGTTAAAAAAGTCACGACTATTATGAACTATAGAACCTAATGTTTTATACACCTCAGCTTATAATGTGGCCAGATAATGATAACTTTCGATCAGAAATTATTCCAAGGACCTTGGAATAATTTATGTTGTTAATCATCTAGAAAAATAGCACCATTTGTATTATATTCATATTCATATTGAGTCACATTGGTGTCATAGGATAGGATGTTACATTTTCCCATGTTCGGTAGCATTTTCTTTTGCACACACCAATCAATAATTTTAATAAGGATATTTTGAAATTTTTCAAGCCGTGCACATATTCAATTCTGCAAAAAATTTCATCCACATATCATAAACGTTTTATGTTTAAGTTGTCGACTAGATCAGTTACAAAAGCTTTAAAAATATGGACCCCAACATAGATCCTTGTGGAACCTACGATGAAGCCAGGAATTCTACAGACTTAAAACCACTATATGCAATAAAATTTCTTTTAATGTTAGTTCACCTTTCTAATAAAATAAAATAAAAATTAAATTAGGTATACGAGTTTTTTGAAAACTTGTGCTTATTTTAAGTCACTGTTTCGAAATCCTGGCGCCAAAAAGTTGAGTTGGAAATTCTACAACACTTGTGGTTTAATTAATTGTAGTGTGCTTTATTCAATGGTTCAATGGTAATATAATTCTTTATCAGTCATATTAATGCAAGCTAATTTTATGTTTAGTTTAATAAAGATATATATTACATCAATAAATAAATAAAATTAAAATTTTAGAAGCAATTGCAACATATTCTTTTTTAGTAAACCGAATGATTTGTTATCTTTATTTTTACCATTTAAAAGATGTCAAATTAACTAAGTTTGACAACAAAATATTTTCTTTCTTTTGGAATATTAGTAGTATGTTGGATACGTTGTTTTAAAATTTCTTTTTCTCGCTGTATTATTACGGAACATAAATAAACACTTTATTTCATTTAGAATGGCTAGAATTTTAGTAGTTTGAACAAATATATTGTTTCAGGCACATTAAGACCTCCAGGACTCATTGGTGGCAGCAAACCAAAAGTAGCAACACCCGCAGTAGTATCAAAAATTGAACAGTACAAACGAGAAAATCCTACAATATTTGCCTGGGAAATTCGAGAGAGATTAATATCGGAAGGTAGGTTATTTAAATTTCAATAAAACTGTTTAGAGCATGTGTGCGTGTAGCGACACTCTTCTTCTATAAAATTGATATAGCTATAAAAATCACTAATTTATAACCGCAATAATTACATAGGTATAAGTGATTCTTGGAGAACTAGAGAAGTAGCGCAAACGGTAGTAATTATTCCACACGGTTTTTGTGCGTGTCGTTTAAAACACAGATGATTAAATAAAATTAAAAGATACTTTCCGTGACGAGCACATGACTTCTCTGTTCTGCGTGTGAATAAAAACACTTTTTATATTAACAAAACCGCAGGTAAAATAACGAATCAATGACAATGTTTAGGGTTTTATATATTGTTTGGGTTGCAAGACTGGTATTGTGTTGTACATCCTTTTACCACAAACCGACACGTAATTATAGTTATTAGAAACTAAGAAACGGAAAAGTTTAAATGTGTTTTGTATGGGTCGCGCTGTAATTGTATACAAGAAAGAAAAATGGCAAATTAAAAATTAAAGCAAATGTAAGCAATATAAACCATATGTTTTACTGAAGTATAATATAATTATGCCCTTTGTAAAGACATAAACATTTTGTACCCATAACTCAAAAAACCAACTTGTGTTGTAACAATATGATTACATTATCATGTGTAACATTGACATGGTAAAAATATGGTGTATTTTAATGTAGAAAATTGAATATTGTAATATAGTAATTCATAAGGGAAACGAATTAGGTAAGTAAAAATGGTCGCAATCAAAATATGTTGAGGTATCACATTTAAAAGTTGGTTGTGTTATTATTAGTATTTATTTTCGAGGTGTTGTTCTTAGGAATTGGATAGTGATCACTGATCGCCGTTCATGAGAGACGCCTTTGGTAGCAAACATAACGTCACTACTAGTTTCGACATTGTCTATTAGTTATTTATTTGGGTTGTCATTTAATATTTTTAAAAAATCTGTACTGTCAAAATTTAGCTATCCGAAAAAAAGAAGCTAGTGAGAGTTAACTTGATGTGTATTGTAGCGAAAATTATTTAGTGGTATCTTATATTATTGAGGGATGAAAATGTAGAACTCGTAATTTTCAGAAACTTTTTCGTTTGTATAATTGCCTCCTTATGCACCGATACTGAAGTAGAAGTAGTCAAAATCGAAGACGGCAGTTAAATTTTAATTAGGCAATTTTATTGCAAAAAAAATGTTACACCTTCAAAAACTTCGACACATGTGTCTAGAGGACATCTAACATTGAGGTTGTTCGAATTTTTAAGTGTGTATTTTTAAATTAAGAGAAAGTGTGGTTCGAAGAATTAACAGTTAAAGGTAAAACAGTAAAATAACCAAAGAACTTATGCAATCCGTACAGGGAAATCGCTTTTCCGTAGAAATGCACCGAAAACTTATAGTTCAGAGTATCGTTAGCAACTAGAATATTAGCTAGAAAATATTGATGGTTGTTTTTGATCACTCTGCTAAGAAGCCAATCTTTTAGTTTTATTGTAGATGAAAAGTTCATTTTATATAATAATTTATAAAAGGTGTTTCAATAAGGGCACAAGATTTGATTTGCGCGCCAGTTTGGCTGTCATAATGTCACGAGATTTTGACATGCCAGGTCGATAGAAGACAGATGGCAGTTAGTAAACATGGAGCATTACACGATAGAACAATGCGACCTGATTGTTGAACATTATTATCTAAATGGTGAAAGCTTGATTGTCACAATTCGTAAAGTGCGTCCAATTTTCGGTCGAAATAATGTTCCTCGTTCATCTACTGTGAAAAGAATAGTCGAAAAATTCGAAAGTACTGGTTCTGTCAGTGATATGAAACATACAATACGAGCCCGTAGAGGTCGTTCAGAAAAAATCATCACGGCAGTTCGCGAGAGCATGGCCGAGTGTCCAGGGACGCCGACTCGTCATCGTGCGCAAGAATTGGACGTTACAACAGCAACTCTTCCGCGTATTCTCACTAAAGATTTGCATCTCTATGTCTACAAAGTCCAATTGACTCAACAAATTCTACCAACAGACCATGCACAGCGAAGAGAGTTCACCAATTGGACCCTTGAACAACAAGAAGTGAATGCCACTTTTGCCGACAAAATCATTTTCAGTGATGAGGCCCATTTTTACCTCGATGTTATCGATAATAGGCAAAACTGAAGCATTTGGGGCTCAGAAAATCCACGAATGATTCATGAGAAGGCAATGCATCCAAAACTTGTCAGGTGTGCATTGTGGTTTGGAGGAATCATCGGGCCGTTTTTCTTAGAAGACGCTGCAAGTAAGGCAGTAACGGTGAATGGTGAACGTTATCGTGCTAACGGAATTGGCCGCCACGCTCTTGCGATTTCACACCTTTGGACTTTTTGCTGTGTGACTATCTGAAGTCACAGGTTTATGCCAACAAGTCCGCAACCACCGAAGCATTGAAGGCCGAAATCATACGATATATCATCGAAATATCGCCATATGTATGCAACACCGTTATTCAAAATTTCGCCAAAAGAGTACGCATGTGCCAGCAAAAGCCGTGGCGGCCATTTTCCAGATATGTTGTTCCAAATATAACTTCCAAATGTCTACATTATAACTAAATAAATATTTCAATACTTTGCTATAGAAAACCATGTTTTATTGAACATTGAAATATTGCGCTCTTATTGAAACACCCTAGGTAAATAAAATATACAATGGTATTTCAAGTTAGCCGGACTAAGAAGGATATCCTTTGGGCGTTTGGAATTGAAAAACAGCATTTTTTTTGCTTTCCTCGGTTTTTAAAGAAAGTGATTTCTGACCGTGCGTATGTTAAGGCGAATATGTTTGAGACAACATTAATAAACAAATTACATTAATTTTCAATTAACATTCTTCTATTGTTTATAAGTCATGTCGTCGACTAGTTTAAGAGAAATACAAATAGTAGATATTCGTCATTACTAATAATACAGATAATGAACTTGAAAAGTATTAATTGCAGTAATAGGGAACTTGCACATTTTTTTTTACTTCATAAAAATGTTCTACAATACTAAAAAATAAGATATGCAAAATATGACGCCTTAATTCCCAATAATAAATTTGTTATAAATTATTAAAGTTTCGCGCGCGAGCGAACCGTTTCAAACAGGTTCAAAAGCGCGGGAGTAGTCGTGACATCACACCATACAATTTACAAACGACGACGGAGATCCCAGCACTCGACCGCTTGATTTCAGATAAATTTTAAGTGTATACTTAAAATGGAAAAAAAACTCCTTATTTTAAATATTGCATTATACCGTTGTGTAAGAATACTACAATGAAAGTGCCAGATAAAGTATTTATAATATTGCCAAAAGATAAGATTCGTCGATCAAAATGGCAAAAAACGTGTAGAAGAAATGAAAAAGACATTTCACAGAGCAGTAGGTCTCTACATGTGTGTGAAGATCATTTTAATGTAAGTACATTATTAAATACTATATGTCTATCTACAGTTTTTCGCAGGCGGGCAATAATATATTCCGAATTCCGAATTATTGAATTTTAATTAGGGTAGGATTAAAGAAAGAATGTGTATACAATGTTAGAAAATAAGATTAGTAGATACAATATAATTTAGTGATACTAAGTAAAGGTAATTTCCTGGTGTGAAAGTAAACAGCTATTTATTGTTATACTCTTCGCAAATACGATTACGAAGAGTATATTGCATTTGATCGGGACATTTCTAAAATCGTTAATATTGCTCGCAGAGAAAAAATTATTTCGTTCATCATCGAATTCTGAACAACTTTCAAAATGTCCCTCTGTTCATCTGTCCGTCCATCTGTTGAGAAAGAAAAGTCCGATCGAATTGAAATTTGGGCTATAAGTTAGTGTTAGCTAGAGGAAGAAATCCATTGTTTTTGAAAAAAATCAAATAGTAAATAAAAAAGTTATAGGACATTTTATTTAAAAATATGAATCTACAGAGGGTTGCAATTTTCAATGTGCTACTAAAATTGAAGTAATTTTCTATAGACACCAGAATGCTGTAAAATATACTACCACAAATTTCGCCTACGCAGTTGGCATCATCTGGAGATGAAAAAAAGTTGAAAATTAAATATGTGATCAATATATTAGGTATTGTAAGAATGAATCTTAGTTTATACTATAAAATATACTGCCACGCGTTTCGCCAATACAGTCGGCACCATCGGGAGAGAAAATTAAATATGTAGTCAATACATTAGGTATTGTAAGAATGAAGTTTATAAGACAAACACAAGAATCTTGTCAAAAAACTGCGAAGAGTATCCTACAGAATGTGCAACAATTATATAAAAGTTCAATAACACTACTGTCTGCGAAGAGTAAAATGTTTACATCTAGTATATATAGTATATTGCAAATACCTTTCCCTTGCCCTTTAATTTATTTTATTCAAATCTTACATTTATCTATTATGTGAATAACACGACACAATCACTTATTTCCCTTGCCCCAAAACATAGTACGAAAATACCTACGATAGGTAATTATACATTTGCGCAACATTTCCTTTGCAGCAAAGTCTTCTATAGAGACACTTTACACGTGTGTACAAAAAAAAACACGAAAAATATAGAAGTGGCTGTTGTAAAGAATTACCCTAAATTCTTTCAAACATAAGACTAAGTCTGCTAAAAATGCTTAGTTGCGACTAAGCATTTTGTAGTTATTTCATTTTATTCCGTGATCAAGTCATAACTATTTTATGTTTATAAATTATTACTAAAAGCTAAAAAAATACATACTTCTCTGCCTTGACCCCGCGGACCTCTCCAAGGGAAAAACTTTCACTCTTTTGTATAAAAGATGCCACCATAAACATATTCACTTTAGGCAAATTATCAGATTGGCCTTTTGAAAAACCTTGTTCAGTCATTTTAAAATATCTGTACAACTACAATAAGCGGTACTATAAAACACAATTATATATTTATATCAGAACAGTCACTAACAAATCAACCACAGTCTAATAACACCATATTGTACATATATTTATATAGAATGTCATACTTTGTTAATTTGTTTGTATTATTATTTTTAAGTATTTTATGAATGAATTGATTTTTAGTTTTCTTTTTTCTGTGTATAATATATGTATATATTAATATAAATCTTACTCTGTAACCCATACAAGTCGTAAATAATCTACTTAATTGTGAATAAAGATTTTAAATTGGAGTTGGAATTGGTAAACATCTGATTGTGTTGCATCCCGGCGCGACGACTACCGAATATTGTATGGTGTGACGTCACAGTCAATAGTAGCTCGTTTCGGGCCACTTCAATTTTATCGCTGTTTAGATCCTTCATACTGATCGCGTGAAATTAGAAATCTTATTTTTTTTGTGAAGTACACGTTTTATTACAACGTTACGCTATGTTTTTTTAGTATTATTTTTATTTTTAAAATTATAGGCAAGTTCCCTATTGTAGTCACATTGTGCATGGTACACTTTACGTCTATCTATAATCAGTTTAATTCTAGACTACTGGATAAAAATGTTTCTTTAAATATAGTCTGAATATTATTTGTGGCATTCTCTTAATTCTTCTTTTTTTCTGCTTGGGACTTACTACCGCATCAATGAATTCTTGTAAGCTTGACTGTGATAAAAAATACAGTTACCCAGTGTAATACTGGGGCAATAAACATCTGCGTCTGTGTTTAACGTCAGAGGAACAGCCAATGAGTGTTTTTTGACAATTGGAATGAAACAAAAAAAATAATTCAAGCATAATTCCCTAATGTTTCTGAAGCAAAATCTGTTCCTTTTTCAAAGTTTTTAGCTTTTGTAAAATATATGTGCACTAAAACTTGACATATGTATTATTATTTCTATGATATCCATAGATACTTAATGTTGATAGTTAAAAGTATACAACAATAATTTTGTTCAATTCTTTTAGCATGGATAATCACGTTGTAGCTAATTACTGAGCTATTGGATCAACATTCCTCTTATTTTTAATATTATTGCTGATTCCTAAACTTTTCTTCTTTTGTTGTCAGTTTCTTGTGTTAAAATTTTCACTGAAACCCAGTTTATAAAATTAACCACAACAGTATTGACTAGATTCTATAACATGTTTGATCATGTGATCAATCCCCAAAACCCCCAAACAAATCCCTTCTATATTGGAATAAAATAAATTATTTGCTCACGGCAAATAAAAAATTTTGTTGAAGTTATTATAAATTCCATTGAATAAAAAAAATGCTGTTGGCGGATGAAGAAATATTTTATTAATTTTAAACGAAATGGCTTGTAATAAAAAATGCAGATTTTATATTAAATAAATTCATTTTCGATCGAAGAATACTTTCTATTGATTCAAATAACAATTTAGTAAATTTAAAACTTATGTTTTGTTAATGTCATTAAAATTCATTTAAATCAAATAGATATCAAGACTTAAATTCTCTTCATACAAATAAAAATTTTTTTGCGTATTTTTTCTTTGGTGTTAATAATTTTTTGTTGCTTTAAATAATTTTTTTTAAGTGTGTAGTTTTCTTTTGAATATATAAAGTTTTAAAGATTTATGTTGGCCATCTGCTGAAAACACCATAATAGTAATGGTAAAATTAGTAGTCAATTATAAATCCACACGAGATTACGGTAGGCTAGAAACTAAGTGTGAAAGATACTGAAAAACGTATGTCATTTATAAAGGCGTGAGTTTTAGACAAAGGATAATACAGACAATTACTATTATCGGCGCGTGTCTAATTTGAATGGTCAAAGCCAAATAGATAGTATGTTAATTTATGGTTATGGTTATTAATATAATAATTATTTACCCGATTATTTGCATTTGAAGCCCACCTAATATGGAAGCGCGAAGTAGTTAAATTATATTCTTTAATATCAATTTCAATTATGTTTCGTTCACTAAAGCTATTTGTGGTTTAATATTATATACGAATGCCTTCAACTTCAATTAATTTTTACATAAAATTTTTAGGGCGAGTCTCTAAGAGCAGAAATGATACTAAATGTCAATGTTGTAAATTATCGACTGAAAATATAATTGACAGGCTTAGAATGAAGGCTGCGCGTTGTGTTCTGGTATAATTATTTATTAAGAAATTAAAGTAAGTATGGCAAAAACAAGATCACTGATAGATAAAACTACCTAATTAAATGTACCTTTAGCGCTTCCTTGTTTTTAGATCGTTATCGGTAAGAATTTAAAATGTTATATGGTGTAAATATATTATAATTTAGTCAAGATAAGGTATAATTAAGATTTAAGTATTGACAATCTTGATATCCTTAAAACATCAAATAATTTAACTATATCATCATGAAAATTATTTTCCCTAAACTTTTGATTTTGGTTTATAATATTTACCAAATGTTTAATTGAAATCAGATTAAATCATTTAAATACTTCATCACAAAGCTACAACTCCTGAACACGTCAACAATGTTACACTATACATTACATTAAATAATAATACTGGCGGACAAAAAAATATATTTTTATTGTAACATGTGCCATTCCAGTGATATGCTAATCCCACTGGAATAAAGCCTTCTGATTGCAGAAATGACAAGCAAAAAGACGTAACACGTCACGTTTTATTGTTACATTAATAAAACATTATGGGCAGGAATAACATTACTGTTAATTTTACTAATCTATTAATATATATGCATATATATGCATATAGGTGTATATATATATATATATATATATATATATATATATATATATATATATATATATATATATATATATATATTATTAAATATGATTTGAAGGAAACAACTACTCAGCGGGCAAATACCCCGACCTGCATTGAATTACACCTTCAAATCATGATAGATGGAAAGCCAATATCATTTGTCAATTCCTAACCAGACATAGATCGATTTCGAACTTATTTGTTCTCTTCAGTATGCCATAGGTTATGGAACAGACAAATGATAGTGGCCAACCTGCTAGTTATATACTAACTAAGGTGAAGTGAATAGTGGTGAGAGGTATGAAACTTCTCATATGGTCTGAATGCTACTATCCGACCGACATCCTAGATGTCTCTGTGGCGGATAGCGACTTGCATCACAGCAAGTACCGAGAGCGGCGACCCCTAGCCCAGGTGGACTAAACTAATGTTATTAAATATGATTTGAAGGAAACTACTACTCAGCGGGCAAATACCCCGACCTGCATTGAATTACACCTTCAAATCATGATAGATGGAAAGCCAATATCATCTGTCAATTCCTAACCAGACATAGATCGATTTCGAACTTATTTGTTCTCTTCAGTATGCCATAGGTTATGGAACAGACAAATGATAGTGGCCAACCTGCTAGTTATATACTAACTAAGGTGAAGTGAATAGTGGTGAGAGGTATGAAACTTTTCATATGGTCTGAATGCTACTATCCGACCGACATCCTAGATGTCTCTGTGGCGGATAGCGACATCCATCATATATATATATATATATATATATATATATATATATATATATATATATATATATATATATATATATATATATATATATATATATATATATATATATATATATATATATATATATATATATATATACCGGGTGTCCCAGCCTCGCGTCGGCCAAATGTCCTGGCTCTCTTATAAGAGATATCGAAAAATTTCAAAAACGGGGTGATAGAGGGCGCAAACGTGCATAGTTTAAAAATATTTTTAAATATACAGGGTGATCCATTTAGGCGCGACGACATAAACTTATGTTTTTTTAAATGGAACACTAGGTATATTAATACATATTTGAATTCTCCTTTTAAAGAAGACTCAAACGATATGCCACTTGATGGGTCTGCGATGGGTCGGTACCATGATATGGGTGAGTTTGTACCAGAAACATGCCAACTTTGTGAGCTCACTGTGACGTAATGGAAGAACATTTTGAGATCTAGATTGTGTCAAAAATTGTCAAACACCCTGTAGTTTACGCTACTGTTATCGGATCTAACGAAATCGGTCATTTTATACCGGATGAGTCAGGAAGCGCTAAAACTATTTTTTCTCATTTTTATCAAATGGAATGCCCTGTATATTATGAATCCAAAGGAAAGCCCTTTGAAAGAGCTTTCCACCGATATAAAGGTTCAAGGGTCTATCTATCATGGGTGCCAAGAATTTGAAGGCAAGGTGCACAATTCGAGGTTTATTAAAAAATTACGCTCAATTTTCAATTGTTTTGTGAATTTTCGCTGAAATCGGCTCTTTTCAGTAAGACAATTTCGAAAATAATGATATCAACTTATCTGCACCATGATAGTTCTCTGCAGACAAAAAAAAAATCAAGAAAGAGAGGAAACGAAAACTTTATTTGGAAAGAAACTGGGTGGAAGCACTGGAAATTAAACTAAATGTTCAAAAATGTTCCCATTCTCCCTGATACACAGCTGTAAACGATTTTCAGTTGTTCTTCGAACATCGGCTAGTGTAGCTATTGAGACATTGCGAAATGTTGCAGCGATTCTTTCCTGCATATCCTCCCTGGTTGTGGGCCTCACCCTGTAGACCTCCTGCTTCACATAACCCCATAGGAAAAAATCCAAAGGAGTTAGGTCTGGAGACCGTGCCGGCCATCTTATGGGTCCTCCACGACCAATCCATTGTTCCCCTCTCCAATTAGTTAAAAAAATCTTTTACTATTCGATGGTTATGTGGGGGTGCACCGTCGTGCTGGAACCACATGTTCTCTCTAACGTCTTCATCTACATCTTGAACCAGCCCCTCTAAATTCAAACGCAAGAAATTGTGATATCTTCGGCCATTTAATGCCCCATCCTCAAAAAACCACGGTCCAATGACATAGTTGTCTAATATACTACCCCATACATTAATTGACCATCGATTTTGGTGATCCACTTGCCTGACCCAGTGCGGGTTTTCAGTCGCATAATAATGCATGTTATAGCGATTTACTGTCCCATTACTGCGAAAGGTAGCTTCATCGGTAAATAAAACCTTTGATAAAAATTGGGCATCTTCGTTAATTTTATTTAGCATTATATTGCAGAAATTAATACGATTTTGAAAATCTTCCCCATAAAGGTCTTGGTGTAGTTGAATGTGATAGGGGTGATATTTGTATTTATTGATGATACGATTTACAGAAGTTTTACTTACATCGGTTTGTTGTTCAATTTCACGACAACTTATGTGAGGATTCTCTTGCACGTGAAGCAAAACTGTCAATTCGTGTTCTTCATTATTTACAACCATGTTCCTAAATTTTCTTTTGGTATAACACACATTACCAGTGTCCTCAAATCTTTCTCTCAAGTTTTTGAATGAGTTGGGATCAGGAGTTCGTCTCTCGGGGTATTTCATTCCATAAATCCTTGATGCCAATAAGCAATTCCTATCAGCTTCTCCCAAACAATATATCATATCAGTTAACTCTTGTTGGGTGAATTTCATTGTTACTCGTTCGTTTATACTAAGAAAAATATCAACATTCGAAATTTTACAACAATAAAGTAAATTATTGACAAGACTGGTACTTTTATGACAGGTACCTACTTGATTTTTTTGAATTTATTTCGATAAATTGAAAGTTGGAAGCAATTTGAAATTCTCTACAATTTTTTTTTATTTATTCTTTCGATGATAGTACGTGGAACAACAGCTTTCCAAACTTAACAAAAATTTTACTATCTTTCATTGAATTGAAAATAAAAGTATTTTTTGGTCTTATTTTAGAAGAATGAATTACACCATTTTAAAGCTGAGAAAAAAATACTACGAAAAGCTACGTTTTATTAAGCACCGTTCTAAAATAATAAATCATTTCGCGACAAAATTACGTCGGGCTAGAAAAGACTTGTCATGACATGAATTTATACACGCATTTCAGAAAAAAAAAATTAAATTTATCAGGCGTTGACTATTTTATACTTAAGTATTTTTCTGCACTGAAGTACGGTATTTTTCTCCGAGTATAAGGATAATTATTTTTGAAATTTTCTTACTGAAAAGCGCCGATTTCAGCGAAAATTCACAAAACAATTGAAAATTGAGCGTAATTTTTTAATAAACCTCGAATTGTGCCACTTTGCCATCAAATTCTTGGCACCCATGATAGATAGACCCTTGAACCTTTATATCAGTGGAAAGCTCTTTCAAAGGGCTTTCCTTTGGTGTCATAATATACAGGGCGTTCCATTTGAAAAAAATGAGAAAAAGTAGTTTTGGCGTTTCCTGACTCATCCGGTATAAAATGACCGATTTCGTTAGATCCGATAAAAGTAGCGTAAACTACAGGGTGTTTGACAATTTTTGACATAATCTAGATCTCAAAATGTCCTTCCATTACGTCACAGTGAGCTCACAAAGTTGGCATGTTTTTGGTACAAACTCACCCATATTATGGTACCGACCCATCGCAGACCCATCAAGTGGCATATCGCTTGAGTCGTCTTTAAAAGTAGAATTCAAATATGTAATAATATACCTAGTGTTCCATTTAAAAAAACATAAGTTTATGTCGTCACGCCTCAATGGATCACCCTGTATATTTCAAAATATTTTTAGACTATGTACCTTTGCGCCCTCTATCACCCCGTTTTTGAAATTTTTCGATATCTTTTATAAGAGAGCCAGGACATTTGGCCGACGCGAGGCTGGGACACCCGGATATATATATATATATATATATATATATATATATATATATATATATATATATATATATATATATATATATATATATATATATATATATATATATATATATATATATATATATATATATATATATATATATATATATGTCAGTTATGTATATGAAATATATTAGGATTACATAGATATATCTACAAAGATAGATAATAAATTGTTGAAACACAACTGCTCAGATCATTTTTTCTTTGGGGGTGGGGGGAGATCAAATCGTCTCGCTTTAAGAACAGTAGCCGTCCATCCAAAAAAAAAAAAAAAATTTACATTAAGAAAAAAAAAATAGATATTTTAAGTTAAGCTAAATAATGTATATATACACACATATATACATACATACGTATATTACATATATACACATGGACGTAAGTTGTGCAAAAGAAATTAAATGATAGCCCATGTAAAATGAAATGCAAAAACAAAACATTATTGAATGTACAAAATTTGAAAGCATATATAAAAGACAAAAGAGAAGTTTAAATTTAATACTTAAAACGTTAAGAGTACTGTACGAATTTAATTTAAACAAAGAATACTATTTTTTTGTTGGAAGTTGAAAGCAGTAGCCTTGTTCTCTTCCATTCCCACTCATTTCCAAATCAATATGATTATTATCATTTTACATTTACAGTTGTTATTTCTTTATCATTACTACCTGTTTTCAGCGTATAAAACTATTATCAAATATTAATTGAGTCATCTTTTTTTGAATAAATTAATGTTACAATCTTTAATTTCAGGAGGTACATCATTATATATTTTACAAATATTGTATTGAAATGATCTTTGAAATAATGACGTACGGTGCAGAGGTGGCGTCAATATATATATGTGTTGCGTGTATTAAGATTATGTACGTTATGTCTGAATTTTATTTTTTTGTATAAATAAGAAGGATTTTTCTCCGTGATAATTTTATGATAAATTACGCTGCAATGAAGCAGTCGCCTTTCCTTCATATTTAGCCAACCCAACTCTTTAATTTTATGTGAAATATGGTCATATTTTTTAAGTGGTAAATAAGGCGCACACATGCATTCTGAAGCCTTTGAATTCGTGAAGCATCATAATTAGTAAGACATGCATGATAAATTACATCACCATAGTTGAAATGTGATAGAACTAGAGAATTACTTAACATTGTTTTAGTTTTGTCATTAAGAAGATTGCTACATCCATAAATTAATTTTAAATTACTATATGCTCTCTTAATCATTAAATTTACATGGCCGGTAAATCTTAGAAAACAGTCAATATGAAGTCCCAAATTACGTGCGTTATCACTAAATGTTATTGTTTCGTTGCCTATGTTAATTTTTAAAATATCCACATATTTTAACCGTAATTTCTTAGGCCCAAATAGCATGGCCGAGCTTTTTGAAGGGTTTACTGTTAAACAAATATTTTCTGAGGCTCTAATAAGAAAGTCGAGATCATTATTAATCATTAGGGAAGCGTTGTCTATATCATTAAATGAAAATGAATAATAAATTTGCGTATCGTCAGCATAGAAGTGAACTTTACAGTGGCGCACACAGTTTTTTAAATTTGAGGTATATATAATAAATAATAATGAAAATGAGATCCAATTCTAACCTAAACAGTAAAAAATATGGTTTTATTATTTCTTATTTAGAAAGACTCAAAAGTAGATCTCGTGCGAGGTGATAAACTTAATTAATTCCTAAAAAATTTTTCTAAACTTCTGCGTGTTAATTCCGATATAAGGCTTTATTTATTTGCCAATAATTATAATAAATTATTCGGGTCATTCCTATGTGAATGAAACTACCTTATATAAATGTAGACATTTTAAAACCCGTTATAATAACAATAACAATACGAATGATTAAAAATCAGTGTAGATACGTTTTCTATTTTAATGTAATAAATAATCACCACTGTAGTATGGAATATCAAATGATGTACAGATGTAGCTACTATAATTTAACAAAGTAACTTGTGATGGAAATAAATTTATTGATAGCTTTTTATACATTAGCCAGAGGGTTGAATAGAAAATTAACTTAAAGATAAATCAAATCAATTGATGGTATCTGAGAGTCGAATCCAAGTGTGATCATGATCAATGTTTCCAGATGATAAATATATGATTATTAATCATTCTTCAGTCATATTATAATTACGCGAGTTGGGCTACGATTACCCGTGGGCAAATTAAGTTGATACTATATTACCATTACTTATGCTTTGACAAAGCCATTTTCTTTTAAAGATTATATAATGTATAAAATAATATAATTGTTAGCTAACAATTTTTCTAAAAAATATGTACAAATTTAAGATTGACTTGTAGTAACTAACAAATTGATAAAATGTGTAGTTGTATTTACGTATGGCGATGAATTTCTAACAAATAAATAAAAATATATTTTAGGACAAAAAGTTGTCGTCGTATGAAGTATTATAATAATTATTATGACTACATAAATAAGTACAAACAACAGTGAAAAATGAAATTCTTTATTGTACGATATTAAAATCGTTAATTTAGGCTTTTTTTTGTTTTCTTTAATTGAAAAATACAACAACAATATTGTCGAAAAAAATTGCGGTACCTCACCGAATGACATTTCTAATGCTATATTTTCATTAAATATGGATATACTATTGAATAAGATTTACATGAAACCACTTATTTGGTAACTAAGGTCATTTGTCAATTCCTTTTGAACTTGTTATGTTCTCGTCAGTATGCCATAAGTAATGTATATAGTTTAGCCCACCAGAGCTAGAGGTAGCAGCTCTTGGTATCTGCTTTGCAGATCGCTCTCAGTCACTAAGACATCAGTGATGTCTGACGGGTAGTAGCACTGACCATTAAAAGGATACACTTATCACTCACTATGTCTGCGTTGCTTAGTTTGCTTTAGCCCAGCCTAGTTTGTTATTATTATTTGTCTTTTCCATTACTTATGGCACACTGACGAGAACATAATAAGATCGAAACCAGTCTATGTTTAGTGAGGAATTGACAAATGATCTTAGCTACCAAACAAGAATTGCAGGTTTAATTCAACGCAGGTCGGAGCTTTTGTCCACTAAGTAGTTGTTTCCTGTAAATCTTATTCAATATATAATTTAGCCGACCAGGGCTAGAGGTCGCTATCAGTCACTAAGACATAAATGATGTCTGACGGACATCGAACTATATCTACGAACGATATAGTTCAATGCTGACGGATAGTAGCACTGACCATTAGAGGGATACACTTATCACTAGGGCTGTCAAAAATGTTCCGTGGGACAGTGGCGTACGCGAAATTAACATACGAGAAACAATAAACTGTTACAATTTATAACAATGTATGTAAAACTTACCCTCTTAACCAGCTTGATGAACTAGCTTGCTTATCACAAACTGGAGAAGATGTGTAGCCATTTTGCAGCATCAGGTATGTTTCTATGGTTGTCTCCATGAGTGATGTTCGCTTTGGTGAAAATATATCCTTATATTTTGAAAACGACCGTTCGACATCTACTGATGTAATACACGCATACGTAAAATTAGTCTTTGAACGCACTTAACGGATCTGGGGCTGCACCATCACATATTTGTCTTATTTTGGTAAAACCGGTGTCTTTATTTAACACACTTGCAACGTCACCTATAGCGTGTAGCAGTAGATTTACTTCGTCCACTATTTGCAGTGACCCCGCTAACGACAACGCACTGTTTTAAAAATTTTTATGCTTTCGTGTAATGGTTTATAGTTCTTCGCAATATTTTTTAAAGCTGTTTCAACAGAAATATCCTCGAATTTTGTCTGGCTTTCCTTAATAGCTGCAGCCTCATCTGAATTGAATTGTATCACAGCTTTTATTTATTGGAAATATTCAGTATTCATAAAAAGCTGCCTGCAAACATTTTCCCCAACGTGTAAGAATCGGCTGTGGTGGTTCAGGAATACCGGGACACTTACTATGAAATGCACGGAGACGTTTAGGAGATTTAAAAAACACTTTTTTTTGTATTTGCTATTAATGCATCCACCTCTGGAAAACCTTTTCAAAAAAGATTCTGCCACAAGATGTAAAGCATGCACTTTACACGTAACATGTATAAACGTACAACCTTGTTCTTGCAAAGAACGGCCTACCGAACGCATTGTCACGGCGCCATCAGTCACAAACATCAACACTTGACTTTTTGACAGTTCAAATTTTTCTAATGTCTCCAGCACCACCCTGGTAATGGTTACGTTGACTTAGTCTTTTGCTAGCTAGTAACAGTGGAACTGTCGTACTATAACATTTAAAATACATTTTTTTTTACAATTTGTTGTCTCATCAACAGATAACCTGAGCCGTGTATTTTTTAATTCACATTTCATCTTATTTACCATGTCTACGTGTACAGTTGGTAGATAGTTACATAACATTGTGCGACTTAGTTACTTCTCCTAGGCATTGTATTTATTCCAGAACTCTCGAAATGGTTGTTTATCCAGTATGTGCAGCGAAACATCACAGGCAATCAGCATTAATACTAAATTAAACATAAACTGTATTGTCGAAGCCACGCCATTTTTTTTATTTTTATGGTGTACACTATTTACGTGAAGTCCATAATCACGCTTATCCCAGCACATCAAATCTTTCTCGCACACTTTACAAATTATTTTAGCACCATCATATAATAAATCTAGGAATTCACCTATGAATTTATTCACTTTGTCAGTAAATGGCCGTTTTCTACCCCTGCGTACGTCTGCCATGCTTTATTATTAAATTAATATCAACAATACAGTACAACAAATAAAATAAAAACACAAAAACAAAATGCAATACGCCCAAGTGACTTCACGTGTACACAATTCAAAAGCTAATAATAGACTGGACTGGAGAAAGAGTTTCGCGGTCAAGGTGAATACCGGCTACAGTAAGTACATCTGTACTCTACGACCATGATACACAGAAACGATTTGCAGCTTTACTTATCACCCACTATGTTTGCCTTGGTTAGTCTGCTTTAGGCTAGCCTGGTTTGCTATTATTATTTGTCTTTTTTATTACTTATGGCATACTAACGAGAACATAACAAGTTTCGAAGCCGGTCTCTCTCTAGTGACGATTTAACAAATGATCTTAGTACCAAACAAGACTTGCAGGTTTAATTCAATGCAGGGCAGTGTTTTTGTCCGCTGAGTAGTTGTTTCCTTTATGTCATATTCAGTATATAGTTTAGCCCACCAGAGCTAGAAGTCGCAGCTCTTGCTACCTGCTTTACAGGTCGCTGTCAGTCACTAAGACATGAATGATGTCTGACGGGTAGTAGCGTGACCATTACACTTATCACTCACTATGTATGGATATACTAATTCAACTAACGTAATGAAAATAACATATATGGTGCGAAAATAGTTTTACAACATTATTTACACCAACGTTAAACGGTAAATGTTTTCAAGCAGCAGCGATAACTAGAGCCAACATTTATTTTGGACTGGAGTTTGCAATTCATGTAAATTTAGCCTCAAAAGTTGCAAATTGCACTGTTGACTTAACAATATCCTTATCATTAGAGAACGGCTACTTGTCCCGCTAACAGGATCGTATTCAGGACCATCAGAACAGTCACATCAACTGTTGGAAACATTTATTTAAACATAATTTATACATTTTAAAGCAACAAAGTTTTAAAATATTTCATTTACTTAATTTATAATAATTTATTATTATATTATGTAAAAAAATACAATGCAACATTCAAGTTTCTTTTCACCTTCTTTGGGTATCAAACCACTGACCTATAAATTATTTAATGGTAATAGTGAGGGAGGCTGACGCCTGGTAAGTAGGCCGCACGCGGGCCCTTTTTACCAACTCCCAGCCGTCCCCTCAACCATATACTTCTCTTGCTCCCTCATCGAATCTTTCCGATCTTCTATGAAGGTCACTTAATTCGAGGGAGCTCATGTCCTCCCTCAAAAGCACCTCAGAACCGAAGATGCTATGTCTCAGGCGCCCGAACGCTTTACACTGTTCAAGGAAGTGGTAAGACATTTCTTCATCATTCCTGCATCTTAGACATGTAGGGTCTTCCTCAATACCTGTCAATGATAGATGTCTCCTAAATCTGCAGTGGCCTGTCAGAACTCCGATTAAAAGATTCAGAACCTTCCGACTCCGGCCCAGTAACTAGGCCGATTTTGACTTGTTTGGCCCTGTCAAAATATCTTGAGTTTGCCTAGAGACCCTGTTGGTCCACTAATGCTTGCTCACGTATAAATTATTTAAAAAATTGTTAAATAAAGTTTGTGCAAAAACAAACCAACATTTCGCTAATCCTTTTGACGCAAAGGTTTATATATATATATATATATATATATATATATATATATATATATATATATATATATATATATATATATATATATATATATATATATATATATATATATATATATATATATATATATGTTCTGTTCCATAACCTATGGCATACTGAAGAGAACAAATAAGTTCGAAATCGATCTATGTCTGGTTAGGAATTGACAAATGATATTGGCTATCGATCTATCATGATTTGAAGGTGTAATTCAATGCAGGTCGGGGTATTTGCCCGCTGAGTAGTTGTTTCCTTCAAATCATATTTAATCATATATATATATATATATATATATATATATATATATATATATATATATATATATATATATATATATATGTATGTATGTATGTATGTATATATACTAATTTGTAGGACAGTGGTTTAATACCAAAAGAAGGTGAGAAGAAACATTATAAGATGCTTAAAATAAAATGAAATATTTCATAACCTATCACCATTAAACGTTTTATATTTAAAATTAATAATAATATGTAAGAGAAACTTCTTTCAGGGTCTGTCGATCTAAGTAGGCAATTATTTAATAAAGGTGCTACTATGTTCTTTATGTTCTCCGTAATATTGTCACCTTGCAAATAATCGCATATAGTTTTCAACTTTACCAGATTGGGATTTTAGACCTTTCTAGTGTCAAACTGTTAAATTTATCTTAACCCTATTTTATGAGGCCAAATGTGTAAGCTACGAGTCAAATACAAGAAAGTTTAGGTCCCGTGGAGCTCTCCAATTTTGCTCATCATCGAATTTTTTTGTTGTCTTTGGACTTTAGAACAAGTGTACCAAATTTGAAAGCTTTATCTCAAAAACTGTGGCTGCTATCGCGATACTACAGACATGCAGACAGATTTTTTTGATAAGGTTATATTTTTTCATTATAATTCGTCGAGATTCGTCCTAAAATGCAATAAGATTTTTTAAATTTTTTCTCGAAATTGTACCTTTTTTCTTCTTTGATTCATTATGTCTCTGCTGGTGGTACCACATTCACCAAATTTAATGTGTCACCTAAAATGTTGTTGACAATCTTAACTGCCAAATTTGGGAAGTCTCCCAATAGTATTTTTTGAGTTTTCGCGGATACACACACACACACACAAGCGCGCGCGCGCACGCACGCACGAACGCACGCACGCACGCACGCACACACACACACACGCACCGACAGACATCATTCAGAAAATAATCAGAATGGATTCAGGAGGGTTCAAACCGTATAAAACAATCAAAATCTCGAGGTCGAAAAAATCACGATTACTATACTTCCTTGTATTACGTATAAGAAAGTAAAAAGTGTTTCTTAAATCTCCGAAACGCATTTCATAGCAGTGTCCCGGTATTCCCGAACCACCACAGCTGATTCTTACACGTTGGGGGACATGGTTGGAGGCGGTTTTTTATTATGCTGAATATTTACAATAAATAAAAGCTGTGATACTACAGTTCAATCAAGATGAAGCTACACCTATTAAGGAAAGCCAGACAAAATTCGAAGATGTTTCTGATGAAACAGCTTTAAAAACTATTTACAAGAACTATAAAGGATTACATGGCGCCATACAAAACTTACAAAATAGGTCGTTGTTAGCGGAGTCACTGCAAATAGTGGACGAAATAAATCGACTGCTACACTCTATAGGTGGATAAAAAATGAGCCCGTTGGAGAAAAGTTCGCACATGTGTTAAAGCAAGACCGGTTTTACCAGATTAAGACAAATTTTTGATGGTACTGATGGTGCATCTGCAGACCCGTTAAGTGAGCTCAAAGACTATTTGAAGTATGTTTGTATTACATCAATAGATGTCAAACGGTCGTTCTCAAAATACATGCATATTTTTTCACCACATTACGACAACAACCAAACATACATGATGCTGCAAAGTATTTACCGATCTTTTCCAATTTGTAATAACCAAGCTAGTTAAGAGGGTAAGTTGTGCATACATTGTTACAAATTGTAATAGTTTATTGCTTTTATTACTAGTTAATTTGTTTTATTACACTTATTATGATCCGTACGCCTATGTCCTGCGGCGAATTTTTGCCAACTCTAGTTATCATCAATCATTCATGGGAATGGAAATACTAAAAAATAATAATAATAAAAACTTCACTACAATTTTTACATATTTAGGTGCGATAAATTTATTTGTAATATAAATAGATGTTACTAAATATCTTGTTGAGTTTCCAATGCATTTGGTGTCGGTAATTGAACTCACGCTACAAAAAATTCTATGCAAGCAAAAATTAGTAAACGGCAAAATTATTTTAAAGTCGAGGGTCACATTTATTCTTATCTAAAATTTGAGGTTCAATAATTTGTAACCTTGAAACTGACCAATTTTACGACAGAGTTCAAATTTATTCATAAATAATCTCGACCATTGCACGAATTTGTAAAGCAGTTCAACTGTTATCATTCTACTTTTACTATGTTCAACGGTTCACTAGGTAATCTAGTGAATATATAATCTCGTTCCATTTGGTACAGAAAAGCAATCCATTGAGGAAACGAGAGCAATCATGTCCACTGCAGTGCGGAAAAAATCGCTGAGGGTAGTTATTGTAGGTGGTCATAAGATCAACCACCAGACCGAGTAAATTTGTCCTTGCCGGAATTCCGCCTAGCCGGGAGATATAAAGTTTCTGTTAGGTCTAGCAAATGCTGTTATTAGATAATCACGGTTATGCTGCGGGGTAGATAATTAGGTAGGTACTTGAAAACATGAACAATAAGTTAATAGACCATTACACATAGTACGAAATACCCTTTATTAAAAATGTCAAACGTTCACGCTGACATTTTTGGTGTATGCCACAAAAACATACAACATTCAACCACTTTAGATATATACAGGATGTCTAGAAATTCCTGAAGGAAAATTCAAGAGCTGATTCTACATGCAAAAATAAAAACATTTTTTGCTATGAGCACACAACCGGAAATACTAAGGGGAGCATGTTAAATGAAAAATGGTTTCATTTATTATTTTCGCAACCAGTTAAGATACAGTACATGATATATGGTTTAGTACACGTTTGGTTAAGTATCCTTTCCAGCAAATATCAGCCTGTGTGCGTGCAGTGCAATGGTAATAGACAACGTTCGCATCCAAAGGCACGCTGGTGGTCGTCCTAGTCATCAAATTTTGTAGCATAAATTAGCATAAGACTGTCAACATTAGGAAATCGATACATTAGCAGATAATAGCTAGCTATGTTGGGAATAGGCAGATTTACGCTAATTCCCATCAGTTCATATCGAATTTTCAAAATTCGGGCACAAATAGCCCACAGCAAGTACAGTCTGGCACAATAATATTCACAGCTAGCACATCTACAAGGGTGGTCATATAAAGGAGCTAGCATAATTTTGCTCTAGAAAGCTCTAGTTAACTGTGATACTGTGTCAGTATTTATAAACGTCACTATACTTATATGCCCTAGCCAGGATTTGAACCTTTTGAGCAGACGTTCTAATTTATGAGCATGGAACCGCCCTGTTAGGTTTGTTCTAATTTAAAATATAAAGGTTTTAGATCTTCATCTGTTGGAATTATCAATCCACAAATTCTTAACCATTCTGCACATATTTTTAATAAACATTCTTGTTGTAAGTCGTAAAAGTATTTGTTATAAGTTTTCCATTGGCATTTTATATGAAAAAGAAATTTCGATTTTATAAAAGCGTTATATAACGACGACATGAACTGCTTAAATATAAATGAGATTTGTTCATGTGATTTGAAAAATTGCTATAGTTTCAGTAGTCGTTTGTTGATGGAATCAATTCATTGCTACTTATTCACATAAAACATCTTTATAATTCTAAACAAATATAGTTTTAATAGTCTAGATACTAACATATCTAATCATAATTGTTTTAACATCTTTTTTCATCCTTTGTGTTCGTATACATTCCTTGGTGTAATTATCCATTCCAAATCAAATTATTTCATTGTCCCGGAGTGCCTTACACATGCATATAACGACTATTGGAATAACATGAAGTGCACTTGACTAACTATGGGGCTTAACATTGATGCCATTGTAACCACACTTGACTTGAAGCCAGTTGAGTGGGCTTAACCTGGGATTTTATTAATCAAACCCCTTACTTGAAGCCTAAACAAACAGTTGGGTAGACTTTACTGTTCGATCAGTGACAATGATCTTTATAATATTGTCCTCTCTTAGATTTAAAATTATAGTAACATCTAACCAATACCTGATTATTTTTATAAGGATTACTACTCGAAACACGTCTTGATGCTTCTTAGAATTCTGGTGTAATTGATGCACTAATAAGCAATATTAACTTGTCAATTGTTAAATGAACTTCTTCTGTATGTTTCAATTAAATTGGACAAAATCATTATGTCTTTGTTCTTAAAAAATCTAAATCTCATTCTTTGCTTGTTCATTTTAAAATATATTCACCTAAATGTAGAATATTTCTTTCTGAATAATTTGATAGTTAGACATTATCCAAACTAGTGGCAGTAAAGTGCTGAACAGATGCATTCATTGATTTGTCTTATAAGTTGCTGTTCTAAAACAACTCTAAAATGACAAATGTTTAGGATTATCGGGTTCAAATATTGAGGGAGAGTAGAGATATCCAGTGGATATCCAGTGGTTGCAAAATGAAACCAACAATTTAAAAATTAATTTCTGTTTCTGCTGGTATCATGAGATGAAACCACAAAATTGATGTCATATCCTACAACACCGATTAGAAATGTAAGTTAAATGCATCTCCTGTGTTGTAGGAGGAAGCATGGTTGTTTACATTTCTATGCACAAGTAGTTTCTTGCTGCTGTTTATGGTTATTCAGTTTAAGTAACTATTTAAAAAAACTGCTCCAAAAAAGTTAAGAATATTGCGAGAAAAGACATTTTCAGTGTAAGCTGCAGTATATTTTACTAATATGTAAAATTATTTTTCATTAAATCGAGCATATATAATTCCATTTTTCAAATTTATTCTCAAAAAAAAAAACCAAAATAAAAAAATTGCAATTACCGTTTGAAGCTGTAAATCGGTTTTTGTATATCCCCCCGCCTGCATCAGCAATAATTTGACATCGACTATACATACTGTCAATAAGATTATTGATGTAATCTATTATCCCTTATTCCTGGAAATCGGTTCCCTTATTGTTTGTGGATGAGGTTGATGATCACGTATGGTTCTTTTGGGCATATCCCACATGTGTTAAATGGGCATGAGGTTTGGTGCGCTTGGTACGAGTGGAGATGCTGAAATTCTAAGGTTTTGCCGCGAATTGGTGATGATTCTTGCACAATGAGAACGGGCATTATAATTCAAAAAAAAAAGTTCTCACCGATGGCACCATGAAATTAAAGAATAATATTCTTTATAATACTGCCAACATACACTTGAGATGTCATTGTTCTTTCAGCAATAAACAAGTCATTTTTTTGGATTTCAAGTTCAATACGTTAAATATGAAAAAAATGATTATTGCGCAGGTGCATGTAAACTCTCTTATGTGTACACATTTCCTAAAACATAAAACGCTTCTATCTAAATGGCTCATGAAATAAGGCGCGATGTATGTCTCTTGGAAAATTATAACTTATTGAGTTAGGACAATTTGCCAGATCTCCAGCGATATGCCTCTTCACACCATGATTGAATCACCTCCATAAGAATAGATTTCGTGAACTTGACGACGATTTCTGTTTACTCTTGGTCTAGTCCATATCCTTACTCTGCCATCAACAGAGAATCTACTTACTTGATTTTCTTATGAATAAAACAAAACGCAACTTATCTGAATAATGTAGATGTCCATTCCAACCTCACCCGTTTATGATGTACGGTCAAAGGAGCTCTCACCAGGCGTTTTTTTAGAAATCATACGAACAAATCATTTCTAGCGACAGACATATTCCTGGCATTGTCTAGTGCATCTGCTATATTTCGTGAGGTATAGCATGTCTCTATTCGTAGTCAGACGAATGTAGCGATCTTATGCTGCCTTGGTTTTTCTTGTATGACCAGTTTTAACCATCTGCTGATCCAGTGTTTTAGTACTGTCGAGAAATTACACTTTGAGACATTGAACTCCGCAGCGATTTCAATTTGATTTGAGCAGCACGAATTATTGCATTAGCCATTTTTTCTTTCTTCATGAGTTAACTTTCTTCGTGAGATATTGTAATTAAAAACAAACGTTATTTCGAGTTCATAGTCAGAAATATACAACTGGTCTGCTAATGACAAGTTGACGACTAGATTCAAAAAATAGCAATATTCATCCAGCAATTGCAAAAAACCTATATTTTTCTATAGTTTTTTACTAAATTGTTTTATGTCTACCTAGTGGACCAAAAAATATTTCAAAACACCTGTGGCATATGTTAAAATTTGTAATATCCTTAACTTTCTTTAAACAGTTTATGTAAAATCCCCTACTTCGCACAATAAACGTTAATCATTATGGAATATAAGTAAAGTTTACCGAGGAAAATTGCTAAGAGACATGTTTGAACTGTAGAAAGAAAAATTGAAACTATCGGAGAACGAAAAATATTAGTCATACTATAGATTAAGTAGTTTATATAAATGTTAGGATGTCGATGTGAGCAGTGTCTATTTAGGATGTTGTTAGTTTTGAAATGTAAATACGTTATAATACAATATTTTTATGCATTTACAATTTCATAGTTAACAGTATCCTAAACAGGCGATGCTAGTGTCGATATAAAAATTTTAGCGTCCACATTTTTGAGAGATAAATATTTTATACGGATGAACTATCTATGTATATTTAATCTATGATCATATTGAATAAACATTCACCAATGTGAATTCATCAGTCAGGTCTAGTTTCTTGTACAGGGAAAATAGGGAACTTGCACATTTTTTTTACTTCATAAAAATGTTCTACAATACTAAAAAATAAGATATGCAAAATATGACGCCTTAATTCCCAATAATAAATTTGTTATAAATTATTAAAGTTTCGCGCGCGAGCGAACCGTTTCAAACAGGTTCAAAAGCGCGGGAGTAGTCGTGACATCACACCATACAATTTACAAGCGACGACGGAGATCCCAGCACTCGACCGCTTGATTTCAGCCGTAAAAATACCAGCATCGTCATAAATTTTAAGTGTATACTTAAAATGAAAACAAAAAACTCCTTATTTTAAATATTGCATTGTACCGTTGTGCCAGATAAAATATTTATAATATTGCCAGAAGATAAGATTCGTCGATCAAAATGGCTAAAAGCGTGTAGAAGAAATAAAAAAGACATTTCACAGAGCAGTAGGTCTCTACATGTGTGTGAAGATCATTTTAATGTAAGTACATTATTAAATACTATATGTCTATCTACTAGTTTTTCGCAGACAGGCAATAAAATATTCCGAATTCCGAATTATTGAATTTTAATTAGGGTAGGATTAAAGAAAGAATGTGTATACAATGTTAGAAAATAAGATTAGTAGATAGAATGTAATTTAGTGATACTAAGTAAAGGTAATTACCTGATGCGAAAGTAAACAGGTATTTATTATTATACTCTTCGCAAATACGATTACGAAGAGTATATTGCATTTGATCGGGACATTTCTAAAATCGTTAATATCGCAGAGGAAAAATCATGTCGTTCGTCATCGAGTTCTGAACAACTTTCAAAATTTCCGTCTGTTCATCTGTCCGTCCGTCACGTTTCTTGTAAGCACGATAACTAAAGAAAGAAAAGTCCGATCGAACTGAAATTTGGGCTATAAGTTAGTGTTAGCTAGAGGAAGAAAACCATTGTTTTTGAAAAAATTAAATAGTAAATAAAAAAGTTATAGGACATTTTATTTAAAAATATGAATCTACAGAGGGTTGCATTTTCAATGTGCTACTAAAATTGTAGTAATTTTCTATAGACACCAAAATGCTGTAAAATATACTACCACAAATTTCGCCTACGTAGTCGGCATCATCGGGAGATGAAAAAAAATTGAAAATTAAATATGTGATCAATATATTAGGTATTGTAAGAATGAATCTTAGTTTATACTATAAAATATAGTGCCACGCGTTTCGCCAATACAGTCGGCACCATCGGGAGAGAAAATTAAATATGTAGTCAGTACATTAGGTATGGTCAGAATGAAGTTTATAAGACAAACACAAGATTCTTTTCAAAAAACTGCGAAGAGTATCCTACAGAATGTGCAACAATTATATAAAAGTTCAATAACACTACTGTCTGCGAAGAGTAAAATGTTTACCTCTAGTATATATAGTATATTGCAAATACCTTTCTTTTGCCCTTTAATTTATTCTATTCAAATCTTACATTTATCTATTATGTGAATGATAACACGACACAATCACTTATTTCCCTTGCCCCAAAACATAGTACGAAAATACCTACGATAGGGAATTATACATTTGCGCAACATTTCCTTTGCAGCAAATGTCTTCTATAGAGACACTTTACGCGTGTGTACAAAAAAAAAAACACGAAAAATATAGAAGTGGCTGTTGTAAAGAATTACCCTAAATTCTTTCAAACATAAGACTAAGTCTGCTAAAAATGCTTAGTTGCGACTAAGCATTTTGTAGTTATTTCTTTTTATTCCGTGATCAAGTCATAACTATTTTATGTTTATAAATTATTACTAAAAGCTAAAAAAATACATACTTCTCTGCCTTGACCCCGCGGACCTCTCCAAGGGAAAAACTTTCACTATTTTGTATAAAAGATGCCACCATAAACATATCCACTTTAGGCAAATTATCAGATTGGCCTTTTGAAAAACCTTGATCAATCATTTTAAAATATCTGTACAACTACAATAAGCGGTACTATAAAACACAATTATATATTTATATCAGAACAGTCACTAACAAATCAACCACAGTCTAATAACACCCTATTGTACATATGTTTATATAGAATGTCATACTTTGTTAATTTGTTTGTATTATTATTTTTACGTATTTTATGAATGGATTGATTTTTAGTTTTCTTTTTTCTGTATATATGTATATTAATATAAATCTTACTCTGTACCCCATACAAGTTGTAAATAATCTACTTAATTGTGAATAAAGATTTTAAATTTGAATTGGAATTGGTAAACATCTGATTGTGTTGCTTCCCGTTGCGACAACTACCGAATATTGTATGGTGTGACGTCACAGTCAATAGTAGCTCGTTTCGGGCCACTTCAATTTTATCGCTGTTTAGATCCTTCATACTTATCGCGTGGAATTAGAAATCTTATTTTTTTGTGAAGTACACGTTTTATTACAACGTTACGCTATGTTTTTTAGTATTATTTTTATTTTTAAAATTATAGGCAAGTTCCCTATTATCTGTATGCATCTATAGATTGTACAGGGTAACTCCGACGGTAATCTTAACTTTGTTACAATAGAATTTGCTTTATTAGATGGACAAAACTAAATAATACTATCCATTATGTGAAAAAACAAAATGTTTATCCAATAATTATTCTAGAAAAAAACTGTTTTCGGTTTAATTGGATGCCATAAATGTAAATAATCCATTTTCTTAGTCATAGAATTTTTTTCTACCTAAGCGAATTATATGGTCAATGCCCATGAATTATTCTACGAATTTCAGTAAGTTTTTGACGTTGGTTTTATCTGAGACCACCCAATATAGCTATAACTATTGAAATGATTGAGCATTATATCTAATAATGCTCCAATTGTAGATGCCGTTACCTGTGTGGGAGATTTTAATATAAATTTGTTAAATGTTTTTGACATAAATGTTAATAGAATGTATGGACCAATGTAATTTGGGTAGTTGGGTACTATGAACTGAACTAAATTATAGTTACTAGTTTCTCACATCGATCTATTTCTTGTATCTCTGAAGTATCACTGAGAGACGTTTGACCGCTTACTGCAGGATTGTCTAAGGGCCGATACTTTGAGTCTTGGTTAACACTAATTGGATGATAATATACAAGGAAATATTCTTATAATAATGAGAGAGAGAGCAAGACATTATCATGCGATTAGTGTTAAGCGAGATCCAAAGTACCGTCTCTAAATCATCTAATTTCTGTTTTCTGTCTATCACTTATTGATCACTTTAAGAGTGTTCATATATAAATGACTAATTAGTACGCCTAACTATTTTAATAAATATTGTTTGAAATTCCGTCATATTGCTCTTGAAATTGTTTGCAAGTAGTGATAGGTAAATTCCCAACAACAACAGCAAAACAATTTTATTTAACTTAAAATGAAGAACATTCTATATTGCTTTCACCGAACACCCGGTCCGTTGCCGACCCAGCATCCACGCATATGGGGCAATTGTTGGGTTAGGCTGAGCAGCTCGGTCCGGGCTTGGACTAAAAAAATCAATTATAACAATACAACTCCTAAGAGAAACATTTTAGATTGTATAATTTCAACAAGAACGAGAAAATCAACGACGTAAGCAAAATCATACGCCGTTGATACAAATACTTGCCAATACAATGCAGAAGAATAAAATATATAAAGTGTAAAAGATTGTGTATAAAAATTTTGAATTTTGATAATGCTATTTTGAAATAAATTATTGGAGAAATTTCCAGGAATATTCCTGAAAAATTTTTCCAAAAATTATCCATGAAACTCTTGAAAGAAGATTTTCTTTTTAAGTTCGATCATTTCCACTCATAAATAAAACATACCACTTCCTTAGGACACACAAACTCACTAAGTATCAGAAATATCCCGGAGGCCAGAAATTTTCCCTGGGAAAATTAACGGCTACCTATTACTATTGGCAAGTCATATTAGGTGTTAAATCAAACTGTATTGCAATTAATATTAACTTCCACAAATACACAATCTGTGTTTACCGCATCGTCTACAACTCACACATCTATCTTGAACTATGAAAAACTGTCAGCGGTTGTACAATTTCATTATTTGAAAGCGCTTGAGACAATCTACTTTAGTCCTAAGTTATAATTTGTGGCTTTATTTTGTATATTATTTTTTACTCTTTTCTGAGTAACAGAAATTAATGATTTTTTTTTATCTGCAATGAAACGTAAAATACTTGAAGAGTTATCACTCTTATTTTTATTGTATATCATAGACCTTCATAGGTGACTTAAACCTGCACATCTATGCTAATGACATATTTTATAAAAGCTTTATAAATGTTATAATGACATCTCACTAAAATTGTCATGTTTTGCAAAGTGCCTATTATATGCAGCTCCGGTAACTCAGAGGAGCGAGACGTGATTTCGCTGGTGAAAAATCTATTGTTTGTTAAAATTAATAATCAATAGGGCGCTAGGTATTTTGTTTAGGATGAAAATACCTAAGCCTGATGTTTACCAAAACAAATAAATTAAATAAAATTGTATTTAAGATAAATTAAAGATACGAAAATAAAATTATCATATATAACGCACAGGTCACAAATGATAAAAGTCAAAATCAAACTTTTAACAACTATAATGAAGTCAATAAGAAACTTACAATAATTTAAATATTTAAGCCAAATACGACAGAAAAAAATTGATTTGGAAAAGAATAAAAAAAAATGAAAATATATTTACTATTAACAAAAAAAAACAAGGAAAAAAAAATACTGGCTACAAATTTGTTTCTGATTACAGTGAAAAGTTAAATGTCAGTAGAAGACTTATGTAACTGTGTGTGTTAGTTGGAGATGTGACCCTGCTAAGGCTTCCGGCAATTGTAAGATCCAACGAATACTCTTGGAGTGGTAAAATATCCAGGAGAGAGGTTTAATCCAAAAAACCTAGAAGGTTTGTCAACTCTCCTGGTCCATAATATATGACGACTGTCCACTCTCCTGATCCCTAAGGTGTAATGCCTGCAGAATCCACCAGGTATATTCAGCTAGTACAGTGTCTTTGATCTTCGAAACATTAGGAAAACAGTGTTGGGAATATTTAAATTAAGATTTTTAACAAATGAGTTGCTACAAAAAATTTAATGACGGCAAAATTAATGAAGCACAAGTATGATCTAGAGCAAAAACAAAAAAGGTATAGCAGAAAAGCTGCTGTCAAAATAATAAATTGAAACTTGTGCAAAAAATTAGGTATAAAAAAAACTACTCAAAAATTATAAATTGAAAGAATTTACTGTTTCACTAAAATCCAAAAGTAAGTAAAAATAATCGTTAGAAGTGCAACAATTTCTTAAAATGAAAACAAAAAAAAATGAATAAATACTAAAAATGATTATAGCAAAAAAAATTATTCCCAAAATTATGTTAATGTTTAATAATGATAAACACTAAAAAGAACACAAAATTTATGACTAGAGCTGTCCGAGGTGACCTGGCCACCAGAGCCGTCATATGACTCATATGTTTACATCATATCATAATACTTGAATAAGTATATTAAATGGAAATAAATTTTAACAATAATGTTACATTTTATAAAAATTTGTATAAAACTCACCCTTTTAAATAGATTTATGAAGTAGTTTGGTTGTCATCATCACAAAGTGGGGAAGATCTATAGGATAATAGCATCAGGTATGTTTCTACAGCTGTCTCTGTCAGCGATGTTCGCTTTGGTGAAAAAATATGTTTGTATTTTGAAAATGACCGTTCGACATCTACGGATGCATAAGTAAAACAATCTGTGAACTCACTTAACGAAGTTGTAGATGCACCATCACAAATTTGTCTTAATTTGCTAAAATCAGGATCTTTCTGTAATACACTCTCGAATTTTTCACTACCGCGATTATTTTTTGCGTCATTTATAGCCTGTAGCTGTGTTTTTACGTCGTCCACTATTTACAGCGATTCCACTAACGACAACGAACTATTTTGCAATTTTTCTATTGCGTCGTGTAGTCCCCTATAATTGTTATTAATACTTTTTAAATCTGTTTCAAGGGAAACGCCTTGAAAGCTTGTCTGGCTTTCCCTAATAGCTGCAGCCTCGTTAGGGTTGAACTGTAGTATCACAGCTTTTATTTGTTGAAAATATTCAGCATAATAAAAAGCCGTGGAAATGTTGGTTTAAGAGGGTCCAGTACACGTACTATAATATTTAAAATAGAATTTTTTTTACAATCTGTCGTCTCGTCAATACATAACCAGAGCCCTGTATTTTTTAATCCACATTTAATCCTATTTACAATGTCTTCACGAACAGCTGGAATATATCTACATAACGATGTACGACTTGGTAAGTTCACCTGGGGATTGTATTTATTCCAAAACTCCCGAAATGGTTGTTTATCCAGTATGTGTAGCGGAATATTACAGGCTATTAACATTAACAATAAATCACACATAAACTGAGTTGTCAAAGGCATGCCATTTTTTTTATTTTGATGTTGCACGGTATTGATATGACGACGACAATCTGTTTTGTGCCAGCACATTAAGTCTTGATTGCAAACTTTACAAATTATTTTGCATAAATTTATTCACTGTTTCCGCGTACGGTCGTTTTTTACCCTTTGGCGCGTTTGACATTATGTATAATTTATAGGTACAACCTCACGCATTAACCTTTCAAATAAAACTGCAGCGTAAATCACTTCTAAATCGGCACGTGTGACGACAGCGCAAGACCGTGGCTGTACTCCAGGCACATCGGACAGCTCTATTTATGACAAAGAAGTTATGACTAAATTATTATACAATAAAACAATTGAGAGAAATTTAATATCGGTTAAATTGAGCTCCCAGCAAAAATGGTTTTGCCTGTGATATCTGAACTGATCCAATCACGTGGATACTAATCCACATTAGAGAGACACTCTGTACACTGTACTACAGAGTACATTTTAAAAGGCCCCTAGCTAAATGGAGAATCTACTGTGCCACCCAGATAAGTGAATTATAGACAAAATTCTTAAAGAAAAACCAAAAAAAAATGCACGTACCTTGTGAAAATCACAGTAGATCCATCCTTTGGTACAGAATCCTGCCTCAAATTTGGTTATACACCACGTGTAACACGTCCACAAAACCCTGCACTCAGAAAAGTCTAGAAACTCTCCAAAAGGTTCTTGCTCTTAGTGTACCAGAGTTCTCGCTAAAACATAAATTTACAGCAGTAAAATATTCAAGTTAAACATAACCTAAATTTCACACGTGAGAATTATATCAAGGCAAATCTAAATTGTGAATATTCTATTCACAAAAATCGATAGTTAACTTAAGCGGTAAAACGATGAAAGATAAATAATCAAAATTTGATTCAATAAGTGATGTGGATTACCACTAACGTAGGGTCAATTTAGCAAAATAACCTAAAATCACAAAATTAAATTAAAATGGGCAAAAATATATATCTCTATAAGCTTGCTAAGCATTAATAGAAGTTAAACTTAATCGACAAGATAATAAATATGTAAATTATAATAGGATTAATCAAAAAATTCAAAAATGTTGCCTTTATTTACTTAAGTAACACCCCAAAGACAATTCCATCTCGATTTCCTATCGCGTCTAGCTCGCCGTTTGGCAAACGCGCGTTCATACTCGTGATACAAATGAAGGTGTGTTAGCGGAATGGCAACTCGAGAGTAACACGAGTTTCACTACTTTGTCACCAAAATAATAAAAATATTAAGACAAAAAATTATTTAATAACAAAAATAAGATAAAGGACAAATAGAAAGTATTTTCCATGGTACTATTTCACATAAAAAGACCAATGTAATGGAATTTGAACAAAATTTCGTTACAAAGTAACAAAAAATCAATGATTAAATAGTTAAATATGAATATTTGTTGTACTTTGCATTATGCTACTTTCGTTTCATAAAATTATAAAACTTAAATTCCACCACATTTTATAATAAATTAATTTTCAGAAGTGACGTGCATAATCTCCATACCTATCTATATGCATTCTGTTATAAAATTTTACATTCATTTTATTACCAATTACTCGACCAAACCCATACATATTTGGTGTGGTATAGCAGTATGATTTCAATAATTGTATAGTTTCCTAATTTATAACTTGTCATGTACTATGTAGATATCCATACGATTAATTTGTTTTTAATGCTAAGTGTGGCTGCCGCAATTTTGTGCATAATTAATTATTATAATTATTGCATACGAAATGGATAACTTTTTTTATATTTACTTTATATTTGGCAGCATTAACAAGGTTTTTCTTTGATCTACGTTTTGGGATTTACAACCTTATTATTCATCTAAGACTGAATATCTAAAAAATATGGTTAGTCAGTATAATACTGGAAAAATAAAGCTCTGAAACTATATGAAAAACTATATAGTACGATTACACTCTACTGAAATAATTATGTTTCAATTTAGAGAAATAAAGAAATCTGTTTAATATTAATTAAAATAAATATAATTACAATAGGTTAACATTGTAATAAATCGTTTAATATTTGTCACCAAATAAGTGATTTATGTGATCTTATACCATACAATAATTACTGTAGATACAATATAAAAATTAAGCCGACTTTTTTGCAAAGAGACAGGTCCTGTTTTCTCAAGTTACGCCACTGCCATTTAATATTATTTATACTATTATTATTATTATTATTCATTTTCATAGAATTACTGAAACTTTTAAAAAATTAATTGTAACTTTTGGAAGTAAATAAATTTATTATTGTATTTTGCAGTATCTGTTGTGATCTCTTTGGTTTAATGATTTTTTTTATTTCAGGAGTATGTACAAACGCCACAGCTCCGTCCGTAAGTAGCATAAACCGAATTTTAAGAAATAGAGCGGCCGAACGAGCGGCAGCAGAGTTTGCTAGAGCTGCCGGTTACGGTCTATACCACCACCATCCTTACGCTGCGGCCGCAGCAGCTTTCCCTTGGCATTCACCATTATGGCCCAACGGTCCTCTAGGTCTTCAACCTCCTGGTGCAGGAAATCCCACTGTTATGGCTGGTTCACCTGCTTCATCTGGATCACCGCATCCTGACCATGGCCTCCTGAGTTCACCTCCAGGCGGAAACCTTGATAAAGATGACTCTAGTCTAGATAGTTCCGAACAACCTAAGTTTAGAAGGAACCGAACAACCTTTAGTCCGGACCAACTGGAGGAACTGGAAAAGGAGTTCGAAAAAAAGTCATTACCCATGTGTTTCAACAAGAGAGAGACTGGCCTCAAAAACATCGCTGTCAGAGGCTCGTGTTCAGGTATGCACATTTCTTTATGAGGTCTCTTGATGTTATATAGGGTTTATGTTGCGAAATTCCACTCGTTAAGCCAGGCGTCCACTTGGGACGAGATGGGTCGCAACGGAGCGGGACGCTCGGAGACCGATTCGGCAATGCGTTATATCTCTGCCCGCCTGTAGTCGACGATGTTCCATAAAAATATATGTGAGGCGGATTTTCCTTTTGTGGTGCGACCCGACCCGATCCTTTTGGTGGACGCCTACCTTTATAAGTTACAATTTTAGAGGGTGCATGATTCATTACTGGCATTTTCTTTGGAACTATATGGCAAAGCAACAATTTATAGCGACTAATATTCATCACAATCTGAAGAACATTTTTATTCGTATTCAGGATGTCCACGGACAGAGGTCACTAAATGTAAAGCTATACTAAAAATTTATAATTACACAATAATAACTTTTGGTAATTATTAATATGTTATTAGATCTTAACAAAAATTCCTCCAGTTTATTTAATGTTGTAGTCCAATGGCCTCTTAAACATCAAAAACATTTACTTACAGATATTTTCAGCCACTGCGATTTTACAAAATTCAACCCCAGATACACCAAAATAAAATAAGATAATGTACTTCAGATCTTATAACAAATCAAATATACCTTTGTCGATATCCAGGGCGTCATAAATTTTATCGTTGAACTATAACAACGCAAGTTGAAATTGAAAAATAGGAAGATTTTACAAATACCTTTCTTCCAAACTCTGCAGAATTATACCCTCCTCCCACAAAGTTTAGAGTTGATAACATTAAAACCCCTATTTTTTTGAAGACAAAAGTTATTACGTTAACATTTCATGTACATTCCAATAACCCTCTGTAATATGAAGGAAATTAGGTGGGCAAAGGGGAGAGGGGTTAATATTTTTCATATTTCTTGCAAGTTGACCAATTTAATTTATGAGAGCATCACTTAATGGCAAATTGAAAATAGAAACTTTTTTATCTGCCATTTTTTTCGAAGGCAACGAACAGTTTTGCAATACAATTTATGATAATATACACTGTATTAACAAGGAATTAGAACAACTAAAAGAATTACTTTAGGAGCCAGTGCGTGTATCCTATATGATCCTTGGGTAACCTGTTTTTTGTAGATTAGATTCCAAAAAAATGTTTTCAAAAAAATAACTAGCCCCACTGCCAATATGAAGGTCAGTCAAAGTCCAATAAACTCGACAACAAGAAAAAGAGCAATTTTCTTAATTTATACTAACAAGTGCAATTTCTCAACATAAGCACATATACAAATTCAACCAATGTAATATAACAAGACCTCATAATATTGACTAAGGTAGACCCAAACTAATCGGTGCATTGTAACCAGGTTTGGTTTTCCAACAGACGAGCGAAATGGAGACGCCATCAGCGGATGAACCTCCTAAAGCAGTCCTCACCAGGGCCCCAGGGCAGCCAATCCTCGATGTTCGGAGGCCGTTTGACACCATCACCTCACTACAAGGGAGGTTCCACCCCTGGCTCACCGCTTACTACACATCTCACCACCCACCACACGGCTTCTTCCCTCTTGCTCCAGATGGGAGGCGAAAATAGTGCCTTTAAAGCTTTGGTTCCCAACACGTTGCTCAATTCTCATGAAAATCTGAGGCGTCTAAGCGACTATGTATCGGATTCAGAAGAAGAAATAAATGTGAACGATGAATCAGATATAGAAGAGCCGACGGAAAGAAGTATGAGGTCGAAGTCTTCAAGTCCTGTTGAAGTTGTCGATATTCCTGCTAAAGATCCACCTACGTGTCAGCCTTTACAACTAACCATGCATGATCGCGATTAACTTATAACTTTATAACGTAGAGCGTGATGAAAACGAAATAACCAAAGCATTTTGAACAATTATTTATATTTTGTACATATTTATTTAATTCTTGTGTCAGCGTCCTGTGATTCGACTGACACTGTTGCGCAAGACAAGGTTCCTTAAAAGAAATTTTTTTTGTAAATGGATTTAAAATAATGATTTACGTACTAATATGTATATTTGAAAACATTTTTTGCATCAATTTTCTTCAATAATCAAAGATATTTGGAAAAATCATATCTTAAAAATACTGTTGTACCTGTTGAATAACATAGTGAAACTATATAATTTTTTGTTATTTGAAAATGAATCAGACAAACATATTGACGAGTGGTGATTAAATCAATAAATATAACTTTACCTGCCTATTTAAAATAATGCACTGTTTTGTACATAATAAATAAATAGGAACATACTATGTCGATACGTACTTTAGCTTTAGTAACAGTTAAATTATTTATGCTCTGTTTTTACAAAACATTTGGATTAGTGTATAAATTAAAGGACCGAAAATTCTTGTTCCTAATTTCAACCATTGTGATATGGATTATCAAAAGGTGTTTTTTAATCTACATTTATTTAAAATACATATTTCAGTAATACACATTTTCAGATTTGTACAGTATTAGAACGATTCACGTTATGGGTAAAAATTAAATCAGTTTTTAATGTGTATTACCGACACACTTTAGTGTATATTAGACTTAAGAAATGTAATTGTTATCGAAATACAATTTGCATTAATAGTTATTTTGTTGTTTTATTTAAACGTCAACTTTCGATCTGCTAAATAAATAGGCTACACTGAATATTCGGCAGAATTGATAATGAAAAAAATGCAAAATGAATCAAACAAGAAAAGAGAGAAGTACGGTAAGTCTATTTGACCGCAGGGATACTGACTGTTTTCTATCTAATGAATTATAATTAATGTAAATTTTTAAGAAATTTAAAAAATATTTGTTTTCTTTATTTTTTTATTCTTTAAAATTATTCTGTAATATATAAATGAAACAGATTTCAAAAAAATATAATAGAATATGGTATCTTATAATCTCTTCTCACGCTTTCTTTGAGTACTAAACGAAGCTTTTTCTTAAATTAATCCAAAATGTTGTTGTTAAATACTGAATTTAAAAAAAAATAACTAGATCCGTTATTTAAAAAAATCAAAAAAAAAACCTGGATCTGTAGCAGAACATTGTCTGTTACAAGTTAATATAAACTTTTCCTCTTAATTTATGACTCCAGACAATCCTGTATGTTTGGAAATTAAAAATTTATGTCCTGCTATAGTAAGTCGTAAAACATTTTCTAAAAAAATATTGTTCTTTTATTTGCCTTCCTAGTTACTGAAGCAACCCTGAGAAAATCAGAGATTCTGTGTTAGGTAAATAGGGACGAGACCCTACAGTTTATTCGAGGTCAGAACCATATTTAAGGCAGGATAGAGCCATACCAGATATCTTGGCTACCAAGTAAGTATAAGCTCATTTACGCATTCGACGACTCGACGATGCCGCTTACTATCAACATCAAATAAAGAAATTATAGTCACCACATACATGTACAATATAAAAATATAAAATGGTAAGTAAATAATGTGTACAATATCCTTATTTTCCAAGCGGAAATTAGTTTATTACAGCCTAATTACATTTTATTTACTTTCTATCAGTTATACATTGTATTGCAGAAACAGGGTGTTTTTGAAATATATGTATATATTCAAATCTGTAGGTCCATATGAAAATATGTGAAACAAACTCCACAATTGAAATTCAAAAATTCATAAAAATTTAAATAATTCTCAATCCAACTTCTTCCCCCAATCTCGATGCTATAATTGCAAATAATGTAGAGCGTCTATTTACTGAATTTCTAGTGTTGCCAGGTCTGCATGAAATTATGAAAAATAAATTAAACTCTTCACTTCACTTCACCACAAACAAAGTAGACAATTTAATAATAAATTAATGTTTTTAATAAAGCAGTTCTTCAAATTGATGTTCGAAAAATTCGCTATTTGTAACAGTTAAACACAATTAAAAATCGAAGTACACAAACCGTTGAATGAACTATCAAGTTAGGACACAAAATGTTCTAACAATAACATGATTTTACTTAGAGCACGCACCACTTCACGGTCTAGTAAATACTGACAGTGAAAAATAAATCGTATGGCAATGACTCGTACCAGTTACGAATTAGTCAAGGGCTTCAAATGGAAGCAATGACAAATATTACAGGCATAGGTACCATTATACAGTAGTACTCAACATTATCTGTCGTGATTGCTTTTAGATATTTTGACAAATAAATATTTTTGCGAATATTAGAATAATATTAATATTTACCGATTTGAATATATGCGTATTTCAAAAAATACCCTGTATATTAAAAAAAAAATACTATTTCTGCATTATAAATCATTAAGTAGCTTACAATAGTCATAATTTTAGTAACAACACTTGCTGCTTAATAATTGCACCAATTAATATAAAATTGAATCCATAATTATTTACTACCTACATTCTGCACAGATTGGTAGGTTTTTACACCATGACCTACCGGTAATGCGAACTAAACAAAGACATAAGTCGGAAGCGAAATAGAGTGTCGAAGGGCAGTTCAGATTTTCCCATAATTTAGTTAGAAAGAGAGAGGTGATATGAGCTAAATGGTATGGTTCTCTTAGCAACTAGCTTTACCGGTGTTGCAGTGGAACGTGTTTGTTAGTTGCATGACCCTCAGGTGATAACCTTTTAGTGGATTGAGTTCCCTCCCAATAATACCACGAGCTACTTCGTACTTTCAAGGCTAGATGTTAAGAGTGATGTAATAGTTAACTCGTATCTCTCTAGATCTGGATTCTTCACGTGACAATCTGGGACGTCATCCGATTCTATGTTTCATATACGACTTACATGTTCATCAGAAATTGGATTTATTCAGCCGACTCAATTTCTAAGGTAGCAGTAACAATAGTACAGTGGAAGAGTAGTGCTTTTTCCCTATTTTTCTTTATGATAAAATCACTCTAGCCCATGTACTGATAAGGCCGACCACGACAAAGATTAATGTATCAAAAGGTGTATTGGAAAATATAAAACAGTAAATATTATTATGTTATTAAATATGATTTGAACGAAACAACTACTCAGCGGGCAAATACCCCGACCTGCATTGGATTATACCTTCAAATCATGATAGATCGGTAACCAATATCATTTGTCAATTTCTAACCAGACATTGTTATGTTGGCATTTCTATGCATGAAGTATTAAAAAAAATGAAACAAAATAAAATGAATACGTTGGCCGGTCGGGAATCGACAAATTGGACAAATAGTTATTTACATTAACGATTGCAAGCTCATAAAGTGTAGTTGAAATCGGAGACTTGAACATCCGACCCTCCCCTTGTAAGCTTGATCTGGTTTGATTTGGAACAAACCAATAAGATGTAATTGCTATCTAACAGTTAACAGTGTCAAAACAGTTGAGTCGGCTGATATACCCAGTGCCGTGTCCACAATATCACCGACTCACCTATCTTCAGTACTTAACTATTTTCAACAAATCATTAATTTTTTTTAAATGACAAACAACTAACAGAGAAAAAAATTAGTTTGGGAATCTATTCGATTTAATCATGAAGAAATTTCATTAGTTTGGTTTTTGCAATTCAAAAAAATTGATTATATAAGTATGTATTCATCATTTGTATTCAGTTGTGTTTATTTCAATCTAAAATGTAATAGGTTATATGCGTATATTTTGAATAAAGTTTCAGTTTTTATTGTGAGTTCATACATGACTCATGTGATTTGTGTTTACTGATCCTGATATTTTATGCAATGAAATTAAAATTAAATGGAATAAAATAGCGAAAATGTAAAAAAGGAGGAATTAATTCAGTCTGATATATACAATGGTTCTTATAATTCGCACATATTTGCTGTCAAATGTTTGGAATATAGTGGGTGTGTGTTATCCATAAAAAATAAATAAATGAACCAATTATATCTTACCGATTTTTTTTGCATTTTTATAAAGCATAGTTATGCATTTTTTCTAACAAAATCATCAGTGGTGGTTTGTAAAGGAGTTATCTATAAATATTAAGTAAGGTATCTGCTCTTTTAGTTTTCTCTAACCATATTTTGATATTTATTTGAAAGATATTAGTAATAAAAGCCATCAACATAACGTAAAAGTTCTTTACAGGTTAACTATGATTTAGTAGATATGTAAACGACAACTATCGAATTTTGAGACGGTTGTCACATTCGATTTTGTGTAAAGTTTACATTGACAGTATTTGAAATAAATATTAAAATATAGATATCAAAAACAGAGAGAATTGTTTTCTTGATTGGCAATGGAGATGACGAGAATTCAACAAGAAATTTGTGCTTTGTTTAATAACAAGTACCCAAATCGAGAACCAGTTTATCCACAGTTAAAGAAATTGAAAAAGATTCATAGAGGTAGGTTATGTTAGAGATCTTTCTCGATCTTCTTTGGGAGACCAAAACTCTCGAAGATACTAGACTACGATTCTAACTTGGCAGTTGAGTTTGGATGCTTAGTGTTCTAAACCCCGCCCTTTAACTGTAAAACCTGTGATAAAGTGGTTTGTTTGTCTCTGTCCCACACTGGCGATATTTTTTCTGCGCCGTCATGCGCCCCTGCCAAGCTAGAATCGTAGAGTAGCGAGTGTGAGTTTGAATGTTTTACTTATATTTCCTCATATTAGCTCAAGGCAAACAGGTTTAGATAATGATATGCAATGTCACATTAGTGCAATAACTACTAGAAGATACCTTCTAGTTCATTTCTATGAAACTATGATGGAAAAAAGTTATAGGAATCCCATAGTTGTTAAATGAATAATTTTTTCAGACGAGGTTACAGTTTTCCTAAACATTGACTTGCCGACAAGCGGCATGTGAAAATCCCCACTGAATACAAGAGTATCACACCTAGTACACATAGAAAGTTAATGTATGTACTGGAATTGTAAATAATAAAATTATAGAACCATACTTTTTTGAGGATACCAAAACAGAATCCCGGTATTTACAATTTATTAGAATAGCATCTTCTATCAACTTTGCCTTGCTTATTTCCAAATAACGATGATCCATATTGTCCTAAAAATGACTTATGGTATCAACAAGATGGATAACCACCTCATTTTGCGATTGCGGTATGTCATTACTAAGATGAAGTTTTTCTGAATTATTTATGGGCATATTTAAGTTCAAGATAAATTAACTTTTCGTCCCTCTCACTATATATGAAAGTAAACATTTATTCTGATAAACCTTTTTTTTATTTTGGTATTTTAGGATAATTTTTTTCTTAAATTAGTTGAATTGCTTTGTAGAGAAAAGTATTTGATTTCGTTTTATTTTTTTTACAATAAATTTATTCATATTTAGTGTTAATTTGTCTAATTATTTACTTTTGGTTTTTTGAATACGATCATTCACTATTTTTGAACATCGTGTTATACCATTAACAATTTTCTTTTGATTTTTCTGTCCCCATACTCAACGAAACTATAACTAATTGTGCATCTGAATGCTCTCGGGTAACTTTTCATTTATATATTTTTTTGTATCAAGATGGAGATGACCTTTTCCATTTTATATATTTTTCGCCCATCCTATACGTTTGAAATAATTGAAAATTGATATGGTTCTATAGAAAAGTAAAAGACCATTCAAAAGAGATATTACATGATTCATGTCATCATTAAAAATAACATTGATGACGTCAGAACTTTGACATAGATGACGTCATCAATTCGGCAGGTACGTCAACTTAAAAATAAACAAATGAGAGAATTTCTTTAAAAAAGTCTGTTTACAAAATAATTAGTTTTTAGCAGCTCACTGTATAATATTAAAGATTTCTTAGAAAAAAATCTGACATTTTATTTGCTTCGTATTTATACGTTTCTTGAAAAAAAAAAATAAAATAATTAATCTGAAAAGGTTTTCATTTAATATTTGAGGCATCATGCAGAAATCAGGTTGTTCAATTTCAGGTCAATTTGAGTTACATATGTCTTCGTATTGATTCGAGAGTGCGCTACGAATATTTGGACTTATTTATGAGTAAAATTTAACATATTCTATAGCAATCATAAGTCCTAATGTGTAAAATTAGATGTATGTATTAAATCTAAACTAAACATGTCCATCGCTTCAGATTGAGGCATTTTAGTGAATCTGCAGCTAAACTAAACTTGTCTCGTTACCGTTTTTTACCTAATGACGTCTGGTACAGAATAGACAAAATACAATAATGGCAAATCTTCTAAGTAGAGAATTAAACAGTTAGGTTGTAAAAATGATTTAATTTGTATGCTCTATGTTATCGACAATGAACTAATGTACCAACTTTGAGGTCAAATAAATTGATGAATTTCTTTGTGAACTTATTGATGAATTAGAGCATGTTCTATTTTTCGTCAATATTTACCTGAATTGCGGGTGTATCAACTGGTGAAAAGTGACAAGTGAGGTTATGGTCAGTTACTGATATTTGAGTGCATTATTATTAATGAAAAGTAACAGAATAGTTTTACATTTTTGTTATCATCAAATTGCAACAAAATGAGTGAACTTTCAACAGACAGCCAGAAGTAATAACCTAACCTCAAATAAAATGTTATTTATTTTTGTTGTTGGTAATACTTGAAAATTGACTACAGAGTCAAAGAAATTCATCAATTTCATGACAGGTGTAAAACAAAGCCCTTTTGTAAAGCAATCCATGAAGAAGTTCATGGAAAAATTCATGAATTGATTGATAAATAAATTGTCAGTGTAAAACATTTATAAGACAAGTTCAGTTAAAACTTAACTTAATTTTTTTTGCAGAACTACATGTTCAAGAGAAATCTGGCAATACCTTTTGTTTAAAAAAAGCTACACATTCAAAATCAGCTGGTATCAAGTGAGAAGCTAAATGGGAGGTTAATGAGCAAACAAAAATTCTAATAAAAAAATGCTAAACTAACAATAAAATTTAATCGATTCTTGTAAAGTTGTAAAAAGTGAACATGTTGAGTTCTGAGGAATAGCTTTGTGTCCTTAAGAAATATTAATTGATGGGAAGTTCGCCTGGATAGGATAAGAAAGAAACTAATTCAGTTCAATCGCTAACGTTTCGACTATAATTTAGTCCTTTTCAGAGCTCTACAATGATTAGGATACAATTATAAAACGAGACACAATTAAATTATATATATTACCAAAAACACTAATTTAATTGTGTCTCGTTTTATAATTGTATCCTAATCATTGTAGAGCTATGGAGAAGACTAAATTATAGTCGAAACGTTAGCGATTGAACTGAATATTAGTTTCTTTTTTGTTCTTTTCCGGCGAACTTCCCATCAATCAATGTTGAGTTCTGTATAATTCCTCCTCACTTGACAGAAAAACTCTACCGTCATATTATTTGGTAAATCGCATTTCAAACCAAGCTTAGTAAAATCCTAAAATAATAATTTTAAACTAGGATCAATTACGTTATACAAAAAACTGATAAGCAACTGATGTTTTCAAAAACATACATTAATTCTTGAATTTCTCGTTGAATTTAAAGTAAAAATATGTTCTTTCAAATATTGTACGGTCAGTTGTTTGACAGTTATGGTAAACTGATTTTTTTTTTGTTTCCACTTCCTCTGCATATTTTTATTTGTATTTTATTTATAAGCACAACAAAAAACAAAATTTCATAAAAAATAAATTAATCATAGGCAGAGAATTGACTGATACAGAAATCGTATAGCGTACGACGAATAGTGATAGTAATAACGTTATGCAACGGGTTTCTAGTTAAATTTATTCGAAAAATATTGTTGCTTAAATTATGATGTTAGTTAAATTTAATTAACACATTAGTTGTGTAGTTACATAGACAAAGACAAAAATTAAATAAAAGTATTATAATAATTATACAATAATACCACATAATAAATTTCTAATCACTGGGTAATAACTTAGATTATTTGTCTGTAATTTATTAAAACTATAAAATATGCCCTCTTCATTGTATGCACCTGCTTTAATACATTAAATTTAAAAAAGTATATTTCTAATACTAATTTCTTTTTGTGATTCAGCGTAGGCGTTCTGTCTGACGTTTCATCTGTTTTGCCAAATAAGGACTGAAGTAATTTAACACAATACAAATTAAAAAAAAAGGTAAACTATTTTTTTCAGCATTGTTCCTTATTTTAACACCTGTATTCCATATATTACGACAACAAATTACCTATTAAAGTTTTTTACATAAGTATAGTTTTATATAATATATAACTAATAAAAACTGTGATATTTGGTATTGTGAATTCGGTTGATGACCTTTTTTAAAAAATGGTGAAATATAATAGTGGAGGAATTAATTTAATTATATACTTGGTGTCCCAGTTTCTAACCGACAAACTATAATCGTTGATAGAAAATATGATTTTGAGAAAAAAAGTTTTAAAAAAGCTTTATAATCGAGTTACAGGGTGTTTAATTTATTTTAAAGTTTTTACATTATATCTTGGAGGGAATGGTTCCTATCGACTTCCAATTTTGTACTGTTTACAACGGTATCTGGCCCAATAAAAATAGTAAATAAAACCATAAATCCAGCGGCGTACAGAGGAGTAAAGAGAGATCCCTTTTTAATTAGAACATTGACGCCAGTGCGTTTTCGTTCCAATATATTTTAGTTACCTATTCAATTTGACATAAAAAAAGGACACTTGTATAAACTTCGTAAATTAGTTTGATTTTGAGCAAAAAAGTCATTATTATTTGGATGCATCCACAAGCTACCGAAGGAAACTTCTGATAAACAAAATGTATTATTCGAAAAAGCTATCAAACGACAAAGTTTAAATGATTTATTTTTTTTATCATCTTTCACCAAGTTAATGGCAAATACTTAATTAAAACATTAGTCAGTGGTGTTCGTCACTGATTAATGCTATAAAATCTTATTTATACCAGAAATTTAAGTATTTATTTCCTGCTAATTAATTAAAAAAAAAACCGGTGTAACTTCCAAAAAATTTTTAATTATGTTGTAAAAAGTTTTTTCAAGTATATTTTCTCAGCCAAATCTCCATCAGTGAAATAACTAAGTAAGTACTAAATGCAAAGAAGACTAATTTTGAAAATAGGCGTCTATGCACGGCATTTTTTTGTCACTTTTAATTAAATGTCATAGTTTAGACAAACGTCATTATAATAATTGTTGTGCAATAGAGTGTAACGAAATTGCAAGCCATTTCATTCCAGTTTGTTGTTGTTCCACGATGAATTAATTTTCTGCTAGTCTAGTTCAGATGGCGCCACTGATTTCTACTGGAACAGTGGGTTTGGCAGATTTTTTGCACTACATATCTATCTGTCTTTATTGCTCATACTTTACTCTCAAATGTCTGTCTCTTTCCAAACTATAACCGAGTTTAGATGGGAGGATAGAACGAAGCTTCCTTCTTCTTACTAGTGCAGCGTTCAGATTGAAACCATCTATAATTCTGCGGTCTGGTAAAATTTATATGTTTTCTGGTTTTATCTTGTGATTTTATGCTAATCATTATTTAAAAAGTTGCTATATTGATTTAAAGTACCTTTGAGGTAATTTTCATAATAATATTGTACCGTAATTATCTTAATTTACGCCTTGGGCGAATTTGCTTTTTGGTGATCAGTTCACCTTGCTTGTTCTTTGGAACAGCCATTATTAATATTGATTAGTATCAATTTATCGTGCCTTGCTGGCAATTTATCTAATATTACTTTGATATTGTAATAATTTCATGTGTTAATTTAAACTAACTTTCGGTTATTGTAAATGTTAGATTTACTTGGCAACGGATGTCGCCATTTTGTATCGTAGTTAGTTGTGTTCTGTCTTTGTCTGTTGATGTTTTAGGTCACTTAGTTACGTTGGTAGCACTCTGAACGTGGACTAGTGACATTTGGAGATTGGTACACCTGGTTTGACAAACCTATTTGTTTATAACCTTTATGAAAATTATCTAACATGGTGTATTTGTTTTGTGGTGGATTATTTTATACCAGTGCATATATTTATCAACCAGATCTCAGAAACGTAAGGTTTTTCTAAATTTAAAATATCGAATGCTTGAACGTGTCCTTAGTAGTTATTCAGGAACGCTACTCTAGTGGAACCTTGCCTAGTTCTCTGGCAAAGATACCTGCCTAGTTATCTGGCACTTGATTAACTTTTAATTATCTAAAGTAAACATATAGTCAAGTATATATCTTTATTTAACTTTATCTGCAATTCCTTAGAACCTCTCTCCGAGGAACTAATAAATAATTTAATTTAACGTTACCTTCAAGTTGAAGACTATCATATTGTTTTATATTTAGCAAATATTTATTTACGTTATCTTTCTAGTTGTCTGTCTGTATACAGACATTCTAAATTCTATTTTCTTGAAGCTTAACTTCTTTTAGTACAAAAATATCTTAACATTTAGTGAATACCTATTTCACTTGTTTATTATCGTAGCTACACCTAGTTTATTTGCTGGACTAGTATTTTTTCTATTTAACCTAACTTTTATTAATACTTAAGTTAGTTGAAGTCTTCAACTTCCTAACATATTGTAGGATACCGATCCTAATTTGTTTAGTTTGCAATTTACTCTGTAAATTTGTGTTAACTCATTTTGTCTACGGAGCTGGACAATTCAAACGTCACAGCTTTTAACTTTGTTTTTGCCTGTAATACTGATCTCATAAAACTCTCCCCTTTTTATGTTAATACCTGGACCAAGAGAAGAGGATAACTGGTGGATCGAACTGATCATTATATACTGGGTGGAGCAGAAAAACGATATTTTACACAACTGGCATTTTTGTTCAAGGGTAACTGCAGTACTGACAGTGGTGAGTCAAATTGACCCCAAACCCATTAAGAGCATAGCCGTTAGTGGATTCTTCGCTGGACTAACCCATTGGAAATACGTAAGATCTTCGTCCCCAGTGAAAGTTTTATTTGGTCAGAAGATATTTGTGAGAGATCAGTAATTCTATTTTTTTTGTATTCTTTTGATAACGTCATTTTTTTTCTCTTTCACATATCATTTTTTTTTTTGGTTAGTTTTTGGTCTTCAACCACAATTAATTTTTTTGACTTGTAAATATTGTGTACATATACTAGTCTTGATTATACTTTTTATAACATAATATCTTTTTATTCCACTTCCTTACCAACCGAATTCAAGTTTTAACGTTACCTTTACCTTGTACAATAAAATTTTAATTATTTGGTACTTGCAAAGTCCTGGCGCCCAGCCTAGATTTTGGTGATAACTCAAATCAATCTAAGCCCTTATTCACGACCTGCTCACAGAGCTACCGGTCAATAAGTACAACCCCCAGCTTATTGTGTTATGCCAACAATTGGACGGGGTTTGTTGCACTAATTGGCCCCACGTTGGGCGCCAATTAGTGCAACACCCCCCGTCTAATTGTTGGCATAACACAATAAGCTGGGGGTTGTACTTATTGACCGGTAGCTCAGTGAGCAGGTCGTGAATAAGGGCTTAGATTGATTTGAGTTATCACCAAAATCTAGGCTGGGCGCCAGGACTTTTGCAAGTACCAAATAATTAAAATTTTATTGTACAAGGTAAAGGTAACGTTAAAACTTGAATTCGGTTGGTAAGGAAGTGGAATAAAAAGATATTATGTTATAAAAAAGTATAATCAAGACTAGTATATGTACACAATATTTACAAGTCAAAAAATTAATTGTGGTTGAAGACCAAAAAACTAACCAAAAGAAAATGATATGTGAAAGAGAAAGAAAATGACGTTATCAAGAGAATACAAAAAAAATAGAATTACTGATCTCTCACAAATATCTTCTGACCAAATAAAACTTTCACTGGGGACGAAGATCTTACGTATTTCCAATGGGTTAGTCCAGCGAAGAATCCACTAACGGCTATGCTCTTAATGGGTTTGGGGTCAATTTGACTCACCACTGTCAGTACTGCAGTTACCCTTGAACAAAAATGCCAGTTGTGTAAAATATCGTTTTTCTGCTCCACCCAGTATATAATGATCAGTTCGATCCACCAGTTATCCTCTTCTCTTGGTCCAGGTATTAACATAAAAAGGGGAGAGTTTTATGAGATCAGTATTACAGGCAAAAACAAAGTTAAAAGCTGTGACGTTTGAATTGTCCAGCTCCGTAGACAAAATGAGTTAACACAAATTTACAGAGTAAATTGCAAACTAAACAAATTAGGATCGGTATCCTACAATATGTTAGGAAGTTGAAGACTTCAACTAACTTAAGTATTAATAAAAGTTACGTTAAATAGAAAAAATACTAGTCCAGCAAATAAACTAGGTGTAGCTACGATAATAAACAAGTGAAATAGGTATTCACTAAATGTTAAGATATTTTTGTACTAAAAGAAGTTAAGCTTCAAGAAAATAGAATTTAGAATGTCTGTATACAGACAGACAACTAGAAAGATAACGTAAATAAATATTTGCTAAATATAAAACAATATGATAGTCTTCAACTTGAAGGTAACGTTAAATTAAATTATTTATTAGTTCCTCGGAGAGAGGTTCTAAGGAATTGCAGATAAAGTTAAATAAAGATATATACTTGACTATATGTTTACTTTAGATAATTAAAAGTTAATCAAGTGCCAGATAACTAGGCAGGTATCTTTGCCAGAGAACTAGGCAAGGTTCCACTAGAGTAGCGTTCCTGAATAACTACTAAGGACACGTTCAAGCATTCGATATTTTAAATTTAGAAAAAACCTTACGTTTCTGAGATCTGGTTGATAAATATATGCACTGGTATAAAATAATCCACCACAAAACAAATGCACCATGTTAGATAATTTTCATAAAGGTTATAAACAAATAGGTTTGTCAAACCAGGTGTACCAATCTCCAAATGTCACTAGTCCACGTTCAGAGTGCTACCAACGTAACTAAGTGACCTAAAACATCAACAGACAAAGACAGAACACAACTAACTACGATACAAAATGGCGACATCCGTTGCCAAGTAAATCTAACATTTACAATAACCGAAAGTTAGTTTAAATTAACACATGAAATTATTACAATATCAAAGTAATATTAGATAAATTGCCAGCAAGGCACGATAAATTGATACTAATCAATATTAATAATGGCTGTTCCAAAGAACAAGCAAGGTGAACTGATCACCAAAAAGCAAATTCGCCCAAGGCGTAAATTAAGATAATTACGGTACAATATTATTATGAAAATTACCTCAAAGGTACTTTAAATCAATATAGCAACTTTTTAAATAATGATTAGCATAAAATCACAAGATAAAACCAGAAAACATATAAATTTTACCAGACCGCAGAATTATAGATGGTTTCAATCTGAACGCTGCACTAGTAAGAAGAAGGAAGCTTCGTTCTATCCTCCCATCTAAACTCGGTTATAGTTTGGAAAGAGACAGACATTTGAGAGTAAAGTATGAGCAATAAAGACAGATAGATATGTAGTGCAAAAATCTGCCAAACCCACTGTTCCAGTAGAAATCAGTGGCGCCATCTGAACTAGACTAGCAGAAAATTAATTCATCGTGGAACAACAACAAACTGGAATGAAATGGCTTGCAATTTCGTTACAAGCGTAACCACAAGTTTGAGTAGTTTGTAAAATGCCTTACAAATATTCTAACTAGGAGTATATATTTCATTTACTGGTTATCCAATGGCAATTCAAGAGCTGCTGTAAGAGAATTTGGGAGGCGGTTTCCTAATAGGCAACAACCTGTCTACAGTGTGTTTCCCAGACTTCATCGTCACATCAGGCAGCATGGTATAGGTAAAATTGGAGATGTAGTAAATCGAAGAAATATTCAACGTGAAAGGCGAATTTTAAATAGGTTTAAAGAAGAACCTAGGATAAGCGTGCGGAGAGCTTGTCAGCAATTGAATATTCCGAGGACAACCATATGGAATACCGTACGTCGAAACAATTTACATGCCGACCATTTGCAGCCATTCCAGAAAAAAAAACTGAAAAAAAAATTTGAGAAAAAAAAGTTACAAAAATGCCCAGCCTCCGCAGATTCCTTCTAGACTATTAGTAAAATCTTTGCAAACTATTTTTTTTTTCGTAATCAGAAGGAAAATTTATCACCCCGTTTTTTTTTTGGTTTTCGAAAATTTTGATTTTTTGTAAAGTTATGACACTTTGAAATTTAAGTTCTTCATAGTGTAAATTTCAAAATGTCATAACTACAAAAAATCAAAATTTTCGAAAACCAAAAAAAACGGGATGATAAATGTTCCTTCTAATTACGAAAAAAAAAATAGTTTGCAAAGATTTTACTAATGGTCTAGAAGGAATCTGGGGATGCTGCGCATTTTCGTAACTTGTTTTTCTCAATTTTTTTTCAGTTTTTCTTCTACAAAACTCCTTTAATCAGACAACTGATAGTCGTACCTTCAAATATTGCTTGGGTTCCATGCTCCAATACTGAGATATGGTACAACCTAAATCCACCAGCCGCCACTGGTGTAGTTGACACTTCTATCTTGGGGACATACATTCTGCCACACAGGTTAACAGGTCAGCCGTTTTTGTTGTTTCTAAGACACCATCTTGCAGATATGATGGAAAATATTCCTCCGCATACAAGACAAAATTGTTATTTCCAATTAAATAACTGCACATCCCATTATTTTAGACGTGTAAGAACGTGACTTAATATAACTTATCCTGACAAGTGGATCGGCCGAGGCGGTCCTGTGGCATGGCCACCTCGCTCATCCGACATTACTCGTATGGATTTTTTTTCTGGGAAGATACAAAAACACAAGTTTATTCTACCCCAGTTAATACTAGAGAGAAAATGATAGAGCGAATTCAAAATGTAGCCCAAACTATCACGCCAATGCAATTGGTTAACGTTAGTAGAACGTTAATTAAGATATGTCAATTATGCCTCGGTCAAAATGGTTCGCGTTTCGAACAATTCGTCTAGTTTTTTTGTAATTCATAAGTTGTTTATTTTATTAATGTTGCTATTTTCTTTAAAAAATAGGTACTGTATTAAAATAGTTTTTCCTTCTAATTGAGATAATTAATTATTAACTGTTATGAAAACTTCCGGCAAAAGAAAATAATAGAAATAATAAACGTCCTTATTTATCGGCAAAGTTCAGTATAAAAAATATTATTCTTACTCAACCCAAATAAGATTTTATAGCGTTGTTCAATACCTTTTTGTAATAAAACATTTTGATTATCAGAAGTTTCTTTAGGTAGCTTGTGGTAGCATCCAAATAATAATGAATTTTTTGCTCAAAATCAAACAAACTTACGAAGTTTTTACAATAGTCTTTTTTATGCAAAATTGAATAAAGAACTGAAATATATTGAAAAATTTAACAAAAATGCATTGCCGTCGATGTTCTAATTAAAAAGAGGTCTCCGTTTACCCCTCTGTACGTCGCTGTTGAATAGATTTATGATTTTATTCACTATTTTTATTGGGCCAGATACCGTTAAAAATAGTACAAAATTGGAAGTTAATAGTAAACACTCCCTCCATGATATAATGTGAAAACCTTAAAAAAAACTAATCTTTTACACCCTGTAACTTGGTTATAGCGCATAGGTTCACAGGAACTTTTATTCTCAAAATCATATTTTCTCTCAATGGTTACAGTTTGTTGGTTTAAAACTGGGACAGCCTGTATTTAATTTGGAAGACAATTTCTAAGCGCCATATATTTAAAAAAATTATTAAACTTTGGTTATTTCAATGCGCCGCGAAAACGGTAGTGACATCATATCGATAGTTAGATATGAAGTAATATGCATAAGAGAAGAAGAAGAACAAGGTGATAATAAACAAAATAACATAAAGAAGGTTTAGTGCCATATCCCAAAAAAAAAACAATTATGCAGCTATGGACACATGTTTCGGAGTTATTGCCCCTCATCACCGTAGCGCAGCTAAAGAGTTGGATCTAGGATGGGATAGATCAGGAACAAGAACTAAAATAAGGCTAGAAAGTACAGTACACAGTACTCAATTAATGCCTTCATGTTCCCATGTGCCACAATTAGGGCCTCGATGAGCACAGTCGACACACAGAGCTCTTTTTTTGGGGATATGGCACTAAACCTTCTTTATTTTATTTTGACTCCAATAAATCAAAACAAAATAACCTCATGTCTCATCTGTCAAAAGTTAAGTTGACGAGTATTTGCTCAAAATCGAACCGCACTGGCATTGCGTTAGTAGAGGTTTGGTCATTGAGACTAACTGAAATTCATTCAGAATATTCAGATGTCCAACCATATCTCCTAGTTTGAATTTCCTTATGGATTGCAGTTATTGAGTGCTGATGGCTTATTCCTTCTTTACATGTAAATGTAAAAGGAGTAGATCAAGCAAGGCCTCAATTGTTTCCGTTGGATAGGTTTTCATTATTCCTGTGATTTCCCAAGAGCCTACGATACATCTAGAGGGCCGCTGTGTCTCTTTCAGTAACCCTTGTCAGGTGATTGTTTCAGATAAGTTTTTGGTTTTTGGATTAAATCTAGACATTTAATCTTATCAGAGAAGTCAATCTGTACGCCATTCATTTATGGGACTATTAGGGAAAGCTTCCTTCTTTTTGTGAATAGTAAAATGACCCTTTTAACTGGATTAACATGCAAACATTCATCTGAGCACCAAGCTTTCATGGCGTCAGTACAATTTGCATTAGGCTTGAGACCATCCTATCCATGCTTGCCTCTTATTAAAATGACCAGGTCAGCAGCGTATCCTTGGATATCAAATCCAAAGTCGCTTGGTTTAGTATGAAGTTCATCAATAACCATAGACCATAGCATGGTGATAAGACCCCTCCTTGTGTGCATCCCTTGATGGCTGTTGCTGTTACTGAATTCCTCCCCATTATTGCCGTTATTTGGCTGTTAGGCATAGATATAATCCATTTTACTGTTGAGGGATAAAAGCCTTTGATTTATGAAGCTCTTTTTATTGATTCCTAGGTGGTGTTATCAAAAGCCCCCTTCTATGTCTATCAATGCGCAAGGAGCTATTTCTATTGTTACAAACACCTTTTCAATTCTATCCAATATGTAAGGCGGTTTCTGCAAATTTGCCAGCTTGTTAGGCAAACTGATTTTTGTGAAACAGTGTGTTTGTAGGATTTCGCTTCTTAACAGAAACGTTTGTCGGGTACTCACGGTTGCAATGTTAATGTTAGTTTTAAATATAAAATTTATATTTCCTTATACATAAAGAAAGTCACACGTTAAGAGATTTCAAGTTTCGAAACAGTCACATGTCTCTTATGATCTCTTCATTACCTACAAAATTATTTAGCAGCTTTCAGTGCCATTTTTTTTATAGCATAAACAGACATTGTAGAATCAAATTGTAAACTCAAAAACAAGCTGAGAAGGAAATTAAATTTACGCTAAATAAAAATTGTTCTTTATTGCAGTAAAGACTACAACGGAATACTTCGCAGTGTGGTGTGTGCTTTCTGCCAAAGCCAAATATAGTCACATATTTACATACACTGTGTATGCCATGCAAGTCGAACAGACTGGCCAGCCAGGACTGTTGATCTTTGTTTTCTGTAACTTGCATATTAAAAGATTGTGTTTTATTTTGGGTGTGAAACAATATTTGAATAGGCTAAAGCAGGTTTTTCAAAAATCAAGTTTTGATTAGCTCACTTGGCACAGAGATTTATTTAAAATCATTTGAATAATTTGTAGGACGGAGACTTAACATAAAAAAACAACAATGAAACAATACAATATGCCCAAATAAATAATTTTCCAATACAAAAATACTAGGTAAAGCTCTTCTTTAGTAAAAGTTGGAACACTTTAACTACAGATTAAGTAAACAAACTGAGTGAAAATAAACGAAAAATGAATGTTGTATATAATACACCAAACTGCTTATTTATTTATTTGCATTTGTTTTCTTTACTTTACTCAAATTCATGACCAATTAAAAAAAATAAAAGAAACGAAACTTAAAAATTTAATGAACATTTAATGGTAGCAAAGAATCTGGAGGAAAAAAACGTATTTTCCCATTAACAATACTAAACTTCTACTTAGTAATCGCAAACAAAAAAGATAAATTCTTCATTTTATCACTTCTCATTGACTACATTTGATGAATTTTACTAGCAACATTATAATTACATATCTCATAGTCTCGAAGAAATGGGGGTCCATGCCCCCGACGCACTGCCCCTGTTAACAGGCAAATCGTAAATATGTTCAATAACTGAAAATTTAAATTACTCGAAATCAATGGCTAATCGTTAGAAAGGTACAAAGATACAAATCTTCTTAATTTTACCACTTTATGTTAACAATGGATTGCTCAACAATTTGATAAATAGTGAACAAGCAGACATCAGAAATGTAGATGTAAAGTTTTGAAATAAAAGTGGAATTTCAATATGCTCTGCCGTGTTAACACAATAAGGAGTGTCGAAAGTAGATGGTAGCTTGCCGATTTACGATCAGAACTAATACTTGTAGGTCGATAACGTTAACATAACAAGAAACTATTGACTGGCCATAAACAACCGGGCAAGAATGTTGGTCAATGCTCTTACACTAAAAAGTCAGTAGTTTACATTTTTTGTAAGGCCTCGGGAGTACAGTCTATCGGATTAAAACAAGTAGGTATTTAAAGTTGTGTGTATATTATCTTCCATTTATAGATCAATTGTAAACTTATTCGATTTTCTACAACAATGAAACTGGTCAACAAATTTAAAAAAATTTTTTATTTTTTACATAAAATGTTCGTTTACATTTGCTACTATAATATAGAATGCAAAATGAGCATTACAGAGTTTTTAAATTGAATGTCAATCCCTGACATGATAAGGATACGGCTAAAAGAAATTAAATAAAGAAATCGCTAATTCTATATTAAGGTAATTTATATTAAAATATTTTACAGTGTAAGTTAACATAAATTCTAGAAGTCTAATTGTGTGTTTTTTTCTTGATTTTTGTATTCCACAGTTGGAGAATTTCGGGTCACATTTCAGCAGTAAGCATAGCACAGTTACGCTTTCTTTGGCAATATTTTTTCCACTGCAGATATTTTGAAAAAATCTCTTCCCATGTTCATCACTAAAAGAGCCAAAATTCTCCAGAAATAAATTGAGATAGGAATGAAGGAGATGCACTTTTACAAATATATTGCATCCTAGGTCTTGGTATGTCTTGAGAATATTTTCAACAATTTCCTCGTATATTTCAGCTCATCTGTTACCAAGGCAATCACTAGTTGCCAGTTTAAATTATTCGATTTTCTTCTTTCCTTGGAGTATTTCATTAAGTTCATGATTCCTAAATATGCTATAGTCCGATTGCCGAACAAGTATAGTAATCACGTGCATGTCAACTAGCTGGAGGCTGATTTATAAAACCAAAGATCTGCACTCAACCAAATATAAACGATTTTTTATTTTACCTATTCTCAGGATTTTCAGGGTGTAACAAAAGCTAAATAACACTTGTTTACCGTTCTTAGAATTTTGCTATATGCTTTTACTTTGCTCCCTTAAATATTAATATACTAACTGTTTGATATTTAATTTATTTCTAGCCTTTATAGTGTAAACTTCCTATTAAGTGTATTCTATCTATAAGTGCTAAGTAAAATCGCCTCGTATACGAAAGATACGTTGATTTGGTTGGACATTACATGCCTCAAATTGTAGGCGATAAATTGCCATCCATTAAGCAAATTAGGTTAGGTTAGGTTATTGTGAGTCGGTCCTTGTGGACCCTCCACTGCGGCCATTAGCTGGCCTATTGTGGCTCACTTCTAATTATATTTCACCCAATAAGTTCAGTCTCTTAATGAAACTTATAACTTTATTGGGTGAGACTGTGTCCAGATTCTCTGGCAGAAGTTGCCCTTTGCCAAATATTGAGAATCGGATCCGCTCCACAGCGGGACAGGTGCATAATATGTGATCTGCCTTCTCATCATCCTCCAGGCATAGACGGCACTCGGCGTTTTCCGCTAGGCCGAGTTTATGCAGATGATAGTTTAGTCGGCAGTGCCCGGTATATAGGCCTGTTAGAGTTTTCAGGTTTACACTGTTTAACTCTAAAAGTTTCTTAGCTCTTGATTTCAAAGGATATTTTATAAACGCCTTCGAATGAACTAATCCTGGTAACTCTTGCCAATACAGAAGAGTTTTCCTTTAAGTCCAGGATGAGATAGCCATCCTAGCAGTACTTGAAGATATGCCAAGTATCGGTTCTGGTCCGATGATTCGTGATCCTGCTCCTTCTCTGGCCAAGGAGTTGGCTATTTCGTTACCTTCCATAACAGAGTGGCCGGGTATCCAGACCAGAGTCACTTTGTTGTTTTTGCTGAAAAGATTTAGAGCCTTCTGACAATTCAATACCGTTTTGGAGTTACAGCGGTAGGAGCCAAGAGCTTTTATATCTGTTTGGCTATCTGAGAAAGTTTTAATTGATCTGATCATGAACCTCGGCCTGAAAAATAGTTGCATTAGTACCTAGGCTTGAGGATATCCACACCTTTGGTCTGTAGCTATGTACTCCGGCTCCCGTTCCCTCAGGAGTTTTGGAGCCGTCTGTATACCAGCAACTGTCTGCCCTCAGTAGGTCAGTTTTATTCCGATCCCACTCATCTCTTTTCGGAAGAAGGATGTTGAAGGTCAGCCCGTGGTTGGTCATGGTACGCATAGTATCCGAGGGCATTCCAAGGATGCTGTGACCCTCTATGTCATCCAGCAACCTATTCCGCTCCATGATACTAGTCTGCGGCATATTAATGGCCACTTGTTGCAGTCTATATGTTTCCCACCTGGCCTCTCTCTTGAAATATATATGAAGAGGGGGGTAAGTTCAGGAGGATTTCCATTACAGCTGGTGCTAATTGTCCCCATTACGGTCGAGCATGCTAATCTCTGTAATCTAGAGAGTTTGGCTTTGGCCGTCCGTTGTAATTCTTTCGGCCACCAAACGATGGATCCGTATGTTAACATTGGTCCGATGACCGTGACAGATCTAGTAAATTTATTGTGGATCCATGCCCCAGAATTTACCACAAATACGACATGTCCATTGTCCATAAGGATAGTTTTGCTTTGTGGATTACCTTTTCCAGATGGGAGTTCCAATTAAGTGATTTATCCAGAGTGATTCCTAGATATTTCACCTCCTCCGCAAATGGAATAGTTTCACACATTAACGAGGGCGGTCTTAAGTCCTCCAGCTTCCTTTTCCGGGTGAATGGTACTATTACTGTTTTTTGAGGATTCACAGACATCTGTTCCCTCTCACACCAGTTACCCACTGCATTCAGTGTCTCTTGAAGAGTATTAGATATTACTCCTTTAGTGCTTCCTCTGACTAGTATGACTAGATCATCTGCATATGCTAGAACCTCAACCTCCCACAGTGTGAGAATAACCAGTAAGTCGTCCACAAGAAGTGACCACAAAATGGGAGAAAGAACCCACCCTACGGGCATCCTCTTGTGGTTCTAAAGCTGACTGTTTCTCCCTGTAGAAACGTTGTTATAGTTCTGTTTGATAGCATAGCATGAATCCAGTCTCCTATAGTAGGCTCAATTCCTCTGGCGGCTACTGCTGCATATAAGGAGTCGGACAGTGCATTGTTAAATGCTCCCTCAATGTCTAGAAAATCTCCCACCGCAATTTCCTTCATTTGAAGGGAATTGGGTGATCTTCTCGACTATGTTGTTAAGTGCTAGCTCTGTTGATTTTCCTGTTTGATAGGCATACTGATGGTTATTGAGGTGGTGATGGTTCAGGATGTTCCCCTGATATATCCGTCCAGCACCTTCTCCAGGCCTTTCAACAGAAAATATGTCAGGCTAATTGGTCAAGCGATTTAGGGCTTGGTTCTCTCCTACCTACTTTTGGTATACATACTACCTTAACCGCCGACCAACTGGATGGGATATAGTTCCATACCAGACTAGCTAGCTCTGAATAATTTAACGAGGATTGGGAGCAATATTTCCAGTCCGTTTTGTAATGGAGCTGGAAAAACTTCGTCCTCTCCTGGCGATTTGTAAGGTTGGAAATATTTGATGGCCCACTCAATTGCCGGTAGTCTGATAACCTTTTTAGCTGTCAGCCAGTCATTTTTATCAGGTCGTTTTAATCGTCCTTCTGACGGTGGCAGCTGTTAGTCATTCAGATTCAAGCATCCTGGGAAGTGGTTATGTGCTAAGAGCTGTAGGGTTTCTTTTCCAGAGTTCATATATGAGCCATTCGGTCGCCTTAACGAGCCGAATTCCCACGTCGGCTCTATGAAAAGAATCTAGTGGATTCTAGTACTGTGATGTAGATCAGTTATACTCTCACAGAATTTCCTCCAAGATCTCCTTTTTGCCTTCCTTATTTCTTTGTTATAATCGGTTAGAGCGGATCTATATTGGTCTCAGTCACCTAAAGCTTTAGCTCGATTAAAGAGGCGTCGAACTCTTCTCATTTTATCCAAATTCTTGTTCCACCAAGACGCGCCTCTATTGTCCTTTTTTGTCTTCAGTGGACAGTTTTCGTGATAACCTGAAACAATTGCGTTTCGGATCTGTTCCGCCGCAATTTCGGTTTCATCACGATTCCTGATTATGGTGAGAGTGGATTGAAGATGAGTCTGGAGGGACTGTTTGTACCATTCCCAGTCTGTGCACTTCGGATCTCCATATGTCACCATAGGTCTTGGACCAGCTTCTATATTGAATAGAATATGTTTGTGATCTGAACATGGGGGTTGAGCTGATTGTGATATCTAATACCTCGTTCCTATTTCTAGTGACAAAGGTTGGTTCAGAACCAATGTTATTCACAGTTAGTCCTTCACCTAATATATATTCAAAAAGTGACTCATCACTTTGGTTAATGTCCCTGCTACCCCACGCTATATAATGGACATTTGCATCACATCCAATAACCAGGTGGATATTGTTCTTTTTGCTGTAGGCAATTAAATTCCGCACTAGAGTTGGAGGAGGTTGATCTGCAGCCCTATAGAGCTGCAGATCAACCTCCTCCACCTCCTATCACCCAAATTCGATAAAAAAGTAGAGTTCATTTAAAATGAAGTATCGAAAATTAACAAGGAAGATTGGAAAAAAAGAATTAGAAAAGTAGTTACAATGGAGGATGATTATTTAAATTTCGAATTTCATATAAATAGTGGAAATAAATTTATTATAATTTTGAACAGGGATAGTAGATCATCTCAAAATGAAGAAGAGGGTGAGACGGAAAAGGATTCAGAGGTAGAAGCAATGTGAGGTGAGGTAAAGTGAAGTGATGTGAAGTGAATTTTGTGATATCAACTGCATTATTTAATTCCGTTTTTGTGATTTCGTGGTTCAGTGCTTGAGACACATTCTTTTTCAGAATGTTATTATTTATTAATGTTATTTTTTTCTTTTTGACAAAAATATGTCTTTCAGTTTTTATTATAGTAATAACTTTACTATTAAAGTTTATTTTTAGTTCATTTATTGAGAAAAATATTTGTTTCTGTTACTATTTTGAGTATAATTTTTGTTTTTATTTTGTTTTTAAAGCATTCTTGTTACTTTTTAAATAATCTGTTTATTCTATACTAATATTCCATACCCATCCTTCTTGGCAAGAAATGATCATACCTCCTCGCAGTTCTTGTTGGGTAATAACAATTTATATTAATATTAACTTGAATACTGTAACTGTTATATGTGTAGTCAATACGTTAAATTTTATTTCGAGTTAATACTTTTTTGTTATAACGACCCTTCTTGCTATTTTAAATAATGAAATCAAGATATTAAAAAATGAATTTTGATTTAAAGTTACTTTTATTAAACACAACACAAAAATGATACTGTTTTCCCTGGACTGGGAAGTTAGTAATTACTAGAAAATTCTGTTTCTTGTAGAAAATTTAATACTGCACAGCAAATTAACTGTCAACAATTTACAACTTAAAACTACCAATGGTACACTGTCTTAACCAGTCTTGTTAGGCACCACCTTTTTTAAATGTTTTTTTTTCTAGAGTTTTAGATCTAAACACCAGTTACAGTATTAAAAAAGAAAAAAAACATGTAACTACGTCCATCAATTGTAGGAAAGTCAAATACTTTAATTACGTGGGCCAAAAGCGCTAACAGATTTGCAAATCATTTAAGTAGAATTTCTTGGCGGTATCGCCAGCTGACACCGGCTTTACTACTTCCTCTTACTAGGTATCTAGCTTTAAGTAAAATAATAAGACCTTACCAGGGGTTTTGATCATATACCATCTTTTATTTCCCCGTCGCTGAACTGCCAAAACTCCAAGACAACATCTCAACTAGGGCTTAGGAACAAAATCCAGGTAACGTAGATCGGCCCGGGGCATGGCAACAAGGTACTCTCTCCGGCGGCTCCAGCTTATTTACTTAACACACAAAACGTAGCAACTAATTCTCCACATTACCTATCTCTTCCGTGGCTCTGCATGAACTCACATAAAACATAAGATAACGTACTCAAACGTAAATAACACCAGGTAATGTAAAATCCAGACACAAGTCCACTCAGGGCAGTGGCTACCAAGCGTCTCCAATTCCAGTCCTCTTGCTGCGGCCGTGGTTCAGCCTCCAACCTCGTCTTTCGCGCGCAAAAGCGATCCAAAAACATCGTTCGTCCATCCCCCCCCCGCACACTTAATGGAGCACTTTTAAATACACCAGACACTCAGTAGTGCCACGTTACAGGGGCAATGTGACAACGTTTAACAAAATTATTTTAATCAAGTGTGGAATTTTAAGGTATACTCAAACCATTTTATTTAATCTACAATAAATCTGCTTCAAATTAATTATTTCTAAAAATGGACTGTTACATTGTACAATTGTTAAATTGTTGCTAGCTAAACTGAGCACAAAAACCTACCTTGAAAAAATAAACGAGCGAACAATACAGTTAAATCCCGCTCCGAGTTCCGTAGCGTCTTACTCCTGACGTTCCGTCACAATATAGGTTTCGCTGACTATACCTGCCCTTGATTAAATTACAAAGAGATAATATGCATATTACATATAATCTAAATCATGAGAGAATACAACGTACGCTGTTCAAACGTTTTTTGTTTACAAAATAATAAAACGAGAGAAACGGCGCAAAGAAGTCTATTATATGTGACTGTTCATATCTCAGACTAATGTTGTTGATGCGTTATACGAAAACCTAACATTCTTGATGAAATGAAAGTGAAGGCCTGATTTCGTACGTCTCAGTAACATGCGTGAATAATAACGATCATTCTGATCGAACATTTTTGACTAGCGTCGTTTTCACAAGTTTCATGGTTTCCTGTTTCTGGATGTCAACTGTCAAATTTGGATTTGTTTATCTTTGAGTTTGATTGTTACCGTTTTCTTTATTTTATTGAGTTGTGTGTATGAAAAAAAATCTTTTCAGAACTAACGATAGTTAGTTAATTTTCAAGCACAAGGTATGTTTCAATGTATACATCAATACACACAAAATCCTTTTTCTAAAACGCCATCAGACAGTTTTTTTATTTTTAATGATGTTAATTAATTTAAATGAAATTTTTAATCTCTACAAGCAATCCGCATTTTGCCAAATTATATAAAAACATAAAATTAGTACAAATTTAAAGACTGACGGAATCGTTAAATTATTTTGACTTTTAGCGGACAAATCGTAGGATATGTTTTTACTTGTTCACCTGTAGACGAGTAAAGTTTGTTTATATCTGGTCTGCCGAAACAGATCTACTGAAATTCTTGAGATCCCAGGTGGAAAAACGCACCTAATATAGTAGTTGACGGCTGTAGTAAGACATGTGGTCGAGAACGAGCTAACACATCTCTCTCGCTTAGAAAAAATACCTTAAAATTTGTCACGATATACTTACAATGGCTTTATACTTATTTAGGTTTGAAATATTTTGCATTTAATTTAGAACATCTGGAAAAAAATATATACGGAGGCTTTTTGTACAGACCTTTCAGACATGCACTGATGCTTTTGCAATAATTTTATTTGTAAATTAATGTGTTATGTAAGAAAATCAAATCGCGGTGAATTGTTTAATATCCCAAATATGTACGTAAAACATGCACACGTACACAAATTTTTATTCTTATTTGAAAATGATGTACTGAAACAGTTCAGGCACGATTTATCCAAACATTTTAAAAATTGAAAAAAAGATGGCAATTACTGATAAATAATTGTAAAAAAAAATACCTACCTTTATGGGTGTCGTCGCACCTATAAAGTAACCCATGGACTGGGCAGATAGAGAGCTTGCAGCAGAGAATAAAACAAACAAATACAGCCGAAAGTCCACCGGTTGATCCGTCAGCTAATAAGAAATTGCTATGTAGGACCAAACACATATCACCTGTAATAAAGAAAATTTTTACTATACTGCTAGGAAATTTCTAATTACTTTCTAAAAACAATGTTTTTGGGTTATTTAAACAAAAATCTCACGAAACGTTAACGATGATCGATCGACGGCGGCGGCGGCTTAAACTGGTGTAAAATGCCGATATATGCTGCGCGCCCACATGCATTTGAGATTTTTTGGGAAAGTAATCTCCAAACCATGGGATATTAATTAACTACCAAGAGGCTCAGCTTAACCCCCATGTATTTTTTCTTATGAGGCTACCTCAAATCCAAAGTTTTGCGAAGAAGCTTTCGCCAACATCAATGAAACTGAAAACTCGAGATGATATATCCAACAGATTTTTGTTCCAGAGCACAGAAGCAGTAGTCCAGTTATCGAAAATTTCAGGTCCTCACCGACAGAAGAGGAATGAGAGAGCAAATATTTGGATGATGTTAACTTCCGTAAATGAGTTTCCAGCTCACGCTGGTGTTCCTCCTAACCATCGACCTTTGCAGAATAGAAGAAGAATGCTAGAGCAAATATTTGGATGATGTTATCTTTCATAAATAAGTTTCCAGCTCACGCTGGTGTTCCTCCTAACCATCAGTCTTTGCAGAATGGTGTGGTGACATCGCATGGTTTAACTCACATATACAGGGTGAGTCAATAGTGTGTTCTCCTTCGATAACCTTTGAACCGCTAGTGATACAACAATTTATTAAATACAAAAGTTTTTTAGGTCGATAAGATCTATCATTTAAAATTATTATGAAATCTACAGGGTGCTTACATTTTCTGTTGCACACAAAAAAATCCTTTCTTTTATGGAACACCCTGTATATTTTGTCACTATTTTATTAAATGAAAAGAGTATTATACAGTGATTTTTGTTTTTTTGGATTTGCATGCAACGTTGCCAAGTTATTTAACATTTTCTGGAAATTTAAGGATTTATAAGGGTCCGTTTAATAATTTTTATTTACCTATGAAAACAAGATGGGTAAGCAAATATTATACTGTTCCTAGTTCATACTACACGCTAAGTATTAGTACCTTTTTTACATTATTCTACTTTACAGGGTGTCCATGACGGCATGTCAATTAATGCGAATTTCAAATGGGAAAAACTCTGTTTTTTTAAATGGAACACCCTGTATTTTTTACGTGGTTGGATTCCTCCTTCAAATTGCTTTCTTTTTTGTAACATTTCCTATACCTAACTGTTGAAGTTTTCGAGAAAATTAAGGTTTTCTCTTTAAACTTGCGATCATAGTAAAAATTAATACAATTTTATCAATAATGATTTTAGAAAAACAAAAATTGGTGGTGATTCTTCTGTATTTCCTAGTTGAGTAAATTATTTTTGTTAAATAAATTATGAATTTTTCGGGAATATGTACCTCGATTTTTTACAAAATGTACTGGGTTGTTAAACGGGTGTCCTCAAAATGTCTTACAGAGGCTGTAGTTCCAGCACGACGGAGCTCCACCCCATTATAGTATTGCCGTAAGAAACTTTTTAAATGTTACATTTGGTGATAATTGGATAGGTCGAGGAGGACCAGTTCAATGGCCACTACGGTCACCAGATTTGACCAAATTAGACTTTTTTTTGTGGGGGTATATTCAAGAATTAGTGTACAAAACATCACCAACTACAAGAGACGACATGCAGCAAAGAATTTGACTAGCGTTTGACACCATCACGCCTAACATGTTGCAAAATGTAAGTGACTCATTTCTTCATAAAGTCACAATTTGTAATTTACAACTAGGAGGTCACGTTGAGCACATTTTGTAACTTGTTTTATTTTTTTCCCTTGTATTTACTGTTTACGTTCAAAATTACACTTTTATTTTATGTACATACCTAAGGTGAGGTGTAAATTTTGTCATTCAAGTTCAATAAGTTTGCTACTTTTACTGTTTCCTTTACAATTTTATAGAAAATAATTTTTCGCCTGACCGCAATTTTGGTTTTTCTAAAGCCATTCTTGATAAAATGTATTAATTTTTACTATGATCGCAAGGTTAAAGAGAAAACCTTAATTTTCTCGAAAACTTCAACAGTTAGGTATAGGAAGTGTTATACAGGGTGTTCCATTTAAGAAAACAGAGTTTTCCCATTTGAAATTCGCATTAATTGACATGCCGTCATGGACACCCTGTAAAATAGAATAATGTAAACAAGGTACTAATACTTAGCGTGTAGTATGAACTAAGAATAGTATAATATTTGTTACCCAGCTTGTTTTCATAGGTAAATAAAAATTATTAAACGGACCCTTATAAATCCTTAAATTTCCAGAAAATGTTAAATAACTTGGCAACGTTGCATGTAAATTCAAAAAACAAACATCACTGTATAATACTCTTTTCATTTAATAAAATGGTGACAAAATATACAGGGTATTCCATTTAAAAAAAAAGTATTTTTTGTGTGTAACAGAAAATTTAGGCACCCTGTAGATTTCACAATAATTTTAAATGATAGATAGAACTTATCACATATAAATATTACATGTATCTTTTAAACAATTATTTTCCGAGCTATTTGCCAAAACGCTGAAATTTGGATTACAAAAAAAGATAATATGCACATGTTAATGCCATAACATAATATGTTCAATACGACTGGCTCGTAATGTTATTTTTAATTCTTACTATTCTGTTCGGTAAAACAAAAAAATAAATAAAACAGAAGTACTCACCAGTTGAACAATCACTCTAAAACTTTAAAATATTCACATTAGAGTTTACTAGGTTTCATAGTTATTTTGGAGGCTTTCTAAGAGCCACATTGACAAAACAAAAATGCAGAAACACGTGTCGGTGGATACTTTAAAGTTTTAGAGTGATTGTGCAACTGATGAGTACTTTTGTTTTATTAATTTTTGGTTTTGATGAACAGAATAGTTAGAATTAAAAATAACATTATTGAGTCAGTCATACTGAACATAATGTGCATAATCTTTTTTGTAATCCAAGTTTCAGTGTTTTAGCAAAAAGCCGGGAGAATAATAATTAATAAAAAATTGTTAGCGTTATTTATTTTATTTCATTTCATTCCATATTTTAAACTTTTACCAAGAAGTGGATACCAAATTTGTTTTAAAATATTTGTTTATTTTGGTCTGCAAACTAAGAGACGCAATGACAATCTCCACCAAATCATATCCCTATTTAGTCTGAAAATCCGCCCAACCACAGATATCTTCAGTTCTGTGGTCCAAACTCATTAGAACGTGATTGCCATTCTTGAACAGACACACATCCCTCGCTTGCACCAGTTACAGGATTGAAAATATGACCACACAAAAATTAAACACAGCTTGACAAACGACGGCCTCACTTATGAACAAATGAAAAAAAAAAAACATAGAAACTTAACTATTTCATTGAACCCATCAGTTGTCGATCTTAGTAAATAATCTTTGATGTCATTTCAACAAGTATGAATTTGACTAACGCAATGCTGATTTGATTCATATGAATTATAACGTTGACGTAACGGTATTCTTTCATGATGTCGATAATAGGTACATTTATTACACTATATGATCAAGTGTAGCCAGAAATATTTCTCAAATAACAAAAATTTCGACATATAAACACTGACACTAAAAATACCCATAAGTTGGAAGTTCGTTCCAAATACAATATAACAATAATAATTGAAAGTAAAATAAAAAGTATATTGTGAAAAAAAATTCTGTAAATCTCTTTTGCCCAACTTTTTTGTTACATTCTAGCTTATTTTTATTTAAATGATATTAACGAAAAAGTCGAGGAACAAAACATTTTTTTCTCTAAATTTATTTGATACTCATATAATAATATAATAATAATAATAATAATAATAATAAATCGCCTTCATTTACAGCGTAGTTCAGCTAAAGCTGTTCTACCACTAAACTGTACATACTACATTGAGAAAAAAACACATGCAATTAATTGATTATATATAAAAATAACTGAACACCAGAATCATCATTTGAATACCACTTTCCTAACCTATTTCAATACTGGTTCTAACACTTATTCAAAATGAAAGACGATATAAAAAAACATAAATACATATAAAGATTAAGATTTGGCATTATGAGGTGGGCGTTTGAAGCAGCATTTTTTTAAAGCGAAACTTAAAAGTACATTTAGATAGATCCTTTATTTCATCAGGGGTATGGTTGTATATTGACGCAGCAGCATACCTAAATGATCTTTGGTAAATTGAGGTTCTATGTGCAGGTATTCTAAGTCTATAGTTAAATCTAGTATCACGACTATGTACTGAGAAATTTGATATTAGTAAGTCAAAGAGATATGTAGGACATCGGTTGTGTATTACAGAATGGACAAGACTTGCAAGATGCAACCTGGCCCTTTCCTTCATTTTCAGCCAGTTTAACTCTCTAATTTTACAAGACACATGGTCACTCCTTCTCAGACCAAATATGAATCTAACACATGCATTCTGAAGTTTCTGAATTCGCATGGAAGTAATTTGATCTAAACACGGCGTGTAGACAACATCACAGTAATTAAATAATGATAATACCAAACTATCACATAGCATCCTCCGTAAACTAGTGTTCAACAAGAAACGATTAGCATACAAACATCTTAAACTACAATAGGCCTTGCGTATTACCGTAGCGACATATTCTTTGAACCGAAGATCATCATCTAAAAGCAGACCCAAGTTTTTATAAGTACTAACTATTGGCAGGCGTGAACCATTTATTTTGATCTCGATATCATTGAGATGTGTGATTTTTAATTTTTTCGGACCAAATACCATCACATAACTCTTATTTGGGTTTACTTTCAGACAGTGATCTTGAGACAATGAAATAAGTTGTTGCAGCTCATCATTTATTATATTAATTGACGGAATTACATCATGTGTTTGTAGATTTGGAAGTCATCTGCATATGCATGGTGTTTACAATACATTAGGGTTTTAGAGAAATCAGCCGTATAGAGCAAATAAAACAGAGGTCCCAAAATAGATCCTTGAGCGATACCTTTATTAATTATTTTCGAATCTGAAGTGTTACCTTCAAGGGATACTTTTTGGGATCGATTACTTAAATATGTATTTAAAAAGTTCACTGTCTCCAAATCAAAACCAAAATATAAGAATTTACTGCACAGTAGCTTATAATTTAAGGTGTCGAATGCTTTGCTGTAGTCAATCATTACGAGAACAGTCAATTCAGATTTGTCCCAAGCTGAAAAAATATCACTGGTGACTTTTGTTAAAGCGGTAGTTGTACTGTGATGTTGTCTAAATCCGAATTGCGACACGGGAATTAGATCACATTGGTCGGTGTACTCTCTTATTTGATAGGAAATGGCTTTTTCGAGTATTTTAGAGGGAAGGGGTAAGACGCTAATTGGCCTTAGATCGTTGAAAGATATAGGATTTTTTATTTTTGCTACAGGGCGTACAACAGCCTCTTTCCAAATTTGCGGAAAAACACCACTGGTAAGAGAAAAATTTGTTATGTGTCGCAAGTAAGGAGTTAAAAAAAGGTATGCACAGTTTGAGCATATGTAAGGAGATACCATCTGCACCTACTGCATTTGACTTTATAGAGTTAATTATTTTTTTCAATGTCCTCATCCGTTACGGTTGTAAATTTAAATTTTGGTTTACCAATAATATTTGCATGTAAATTATTATCATAAAAAAAGAATTATATCATCATTAACAGAAAGTGTATTTATATTCAAAAAATGTTCATTTAAATCATTTACTTTTTGTAGCCAATAAAAATTGATAATTGCTTATAATGCCAATCATATAATTAAAAGATGTGATGATTTTACAAAAATACAAATTAATATAAAATTCAAGCAATTAAACGACAAATATTTGAAAAACTTCACATTCTAAAATATAATTTGGCGGAAAAGCATACCTACTGAGAACACCAGCTCATAAAAAGTAAAATAATATCTAAAAATTTACAAGATCTAAATATCCATAACAAATCTCTGTATATTAATGTTCCACCTCATAATGTAATGTAAATGATGTACAAAAGGTGAATAACGATGTTATTACGTTTTCTCTAAATGAATTTAGTTTGGTCATGGATACTTATAAGGAGGATTGCCATCAATTGATATAATTTATAGAAGATCGATTTGTGAAGAAAGATTGTGGCAAGTAAGCAATATAGGTTTTTGTTAAAAATGAAGATATTGCTACTTACTTTTATGTAGCAGATATAAATAAATATATTTTGTTCTGCAAATTAAAAATAATTATAGAAATGTTGCATTTTGAGTGCAAAAAGTTTTAAAATACATATTTCTTATTATTAAATTAAAACATGAGAAGAATTTAAATGTTTATTTTATATTGTGCTCCATCATGTATGAACATCTTAATTGAATCTGTCAAGCTAATAAAATTTTCAGCTTTCTAACATTTTTATCAGGTTTAATTAGGATTGTTAATGTGGTACATAAATTAGGAGGGTTTAAAATCACCAAAACGTAAACCAGAATACATGAAAAGTCGTATCTTAATTAAAAAGTAACTTATCTGATGTTTTGACCTACAAGTTTTATTTAGTACTCGATTTCTAGACACTTCGGTTTTCAATTAGATCCTTTATTCGTATTGCTGATCAACTGTTGGAATTTTATTACAAATTAAAATAATTGCTTCGTAAACTCAACAAATTAATTAGTGTTATTTCTGAGTTACGGTTTAATTCTATTTAAGTTTTGATTTTATTTCTATTTGCTTATTTTAATTAGGTGCAAGTTCTTAATTAGTGAAAATAAAAAAATTTAATAGGTATATTTTATGACTAGACTAGACGAGACACATAATGTTAATATTTAATGAAATTAATGTTCAGCCCCATCGTATGCATAGTGATTATTAGGGGATATTTTGACCGTGGTTGAACAGCCATGGTTTAACTTAAATTTAAAGAAGTCATATTTCTACTTTGAAGAACAGTTATTTTAAAAGGTTTCTAGATATCGAAGTATTGCATACTTTTTATTTATTTATTTATTTTTATTTATTTATTTCATACAAATCCAACAGGCAACGCCCAATTACAGGATAGGGAACAGTATCTAATAAAATATTATACAATACATTACACAAAAAAATTTTACAATAATTCAATCACATATACATATACACATATGCATACATATATACACGCATACATGCATATATACATACATACATACATATTTACAACAGCACAAATATACACACACGTGTATATACACTCAGATATAAACAAACTAATCTAACAACGATGGTCTACATTATAGGTAGTGCAAATTTAAAAAGAAAAATTAAGCCTATAACAAGAAACAGATGAGTATGTTAACTTAAGAAAATTCTCTTAATTTGAGATACGTTATAATAGAATATATCAATTCTGTCCTCAAGATTACTATAGTTTACTGTCATTTGATAAAGTGGTGCAGCTATTAATATATTGGTACGGGGAGTAGGGATAGAAAGAATATTATTGTATCGAGATGACACTCTAGGGACACGATATGTGATTTGATTCAATCTTATTATTAATTAATTTAGAAAGAAACACAACCGACTGCATATTTCTCCTTGTCTCAAGATGTGTTAAATGAAAACGACTTAACAGCGTTTCCTGGGAAATACCTCTGGGAGGATATTCACCATCAAGGGTATATATAGCTGACTTTAAAAAGCATCTCTGAATTTTTTCCAAAGATGTTTTATGTAAATTGTAGATAGGACTCCAGACTATCGATGCATACTCTAAGCGAGATCTTACAAGAGACACATACAGTAAGCGGAGTGTATGTGTATTGGTGAAGCCTTTAAGGTTGCGTATAATAAATCCTAGTCTTTTAAATGCTGTTAAAGTGATTGCCTCAATGTGAGGATTAAACGTGAGTTACTAAATAAGATATGAAATAGCTACTTATGTATCAAGAATAGAAAGTAACGAGAGTTAAAATTGAATTGAACAATAGAAGTGTGAAAAGGTCACCAGATATGTCGCCAGCGCATTTGACAGGGCCTGGCAAGTTAGACTACTATCTAAGATGATCGACTCTGGATACCCCATCTTGATAATCAAGCTAATCAGCTGCTATTTTCAGGGAGATAATTTCGAAAGAAGGTAGAAGGAACACTCTCGAAGTACAGATGCATGAAACCAGGAGCACTTCAGAGCATAATACTCTATTCTCATCTGTTCACCATCTTCAGATTTGGAAAGGGCAGACCGCACGTCGCAACCTATTTACGAAGATGACACTACCCTTATCGTCAAATCAACCTTGGCAAGGCAGGTAACTAGATATCTTCAGGAAGGAACATCCCACCTGAAAGGATGGTGCAATTGGTGAAAAGTAGAAATCAATGCCGAAAAGAGTAAGGCTATACCTTTCAGGCAAGGATGGGCGCAAATTCCGACAGGACACAACACTGTCAGATTCCTGGGATAACCATGAATTGAGCCGTGACATGGGAAGCGAACGCCAGAGACGTCGTCAAGAATGCCAAGCTGATACTAGCAAAGATTTACCCGATGGTGGACAGTCACAGCCAGTTCATCCTTGGAAATAAGTTCAGACTTATCAGGACCATACTTCGGCCGTAGCTGACGTACGCCTCAGTAGCCTGGGAATACATCTCGGAAACACAGCTCATGAGGATTCAAGCCATGGAAAACGTGGTGCTCATCTGTGCTATGAATAAACCATGGCTCCTCCGAAATGTCAGTATTTTCAGAGACCTGGACTACCCGCCGGTCACGAAGATGATTTAGGACCATGCTAGCAAGGTTTGCATTTTCCAGGGACCACGAGAGAGAGAAGCAACGGAATAACACATATTTTAATATGTACATCTTATGCTCAAGATATGACACTTCAATTTTATTTAGCTATTTACAAAGCAATTAATTGTTCTGCGTAATTACCTATAAGTATAAAAAGGTTATATCACATCATGGTCGAGGGGTATGGATACTTGCTTCTCACACCTCCCTTTCCGACTGAGAAACGGAGAGTTTTCGGAGCAGACATTAATTCAAGCATACTTTGATTGGTAGTGTGTGTAGCGTCCTCCCGTAGAAGGTTACGTTAAGAATAGAGGCGGTTGTATTACCTGTGGTGATTAATGTTTATTGTAAGATATTTCGTTACCTACAATTTCTCTGACACGTTGCTCCCATAAGTGTGAATTATATCAGTTATTGTTGAGAAACTTTGGAAGAGTAACGACAAATTTATTGTCTTGTTAGTGTAGGCATTTTCGCATTTGTTCCCACTTCTGTACACTAGAATTGACTAGTGGTTTCTGTTGATGGCTCTTGTATTATTCGTAGGCGATTCTGTAATCTGTGTACCACTCCTCGTTTACTGTGAACAAAACTATGTGCTTCTATCATTGCCACTTACAAAAGGTTTTTATACTACAAAAATCAGCAATGAGAAGTATAGTTGCTGCCAAAACGGATGAGAGTTGCAGACTTCTGTTTACATCAATAAAAATTATGTCACTCTTCTCTCTCATAGCATATCGCAATATTTTACTTATGAAACAAAATATGAACGAATATATTACACATGCTGAAATGCATCAGTATGAAACTAGAAGTAGAGATAACCTAATAACACCACAAACCAGGTTGCGGATAAGTAATAATATGGGAGTTAGAATGCTGAATGCTCTACCCTTGTCATTTCGTAATCTTCCTTTTAACATATTTAAAAATAGACTAAAACAAATTCTTACTGAGAATTGTTTATATTCAATTGAGGAATTCTACCAAATTGCTACTGAAAACGGAAATAGTTTTAGGGTGGGAAACATAATACACTAATAGTAACTCGCTCTTTTCTATTTGTATATATAGTTTGTTAACCTAGCAAGTTTGTTCTTATACTTATACTTTTATGTAATATTAATTTCGATAGGAACCAATTTCAATTTTAATCTAGTTATAACCCATTAAATTTTATCTAGAATGGCGCATGTATATCCATTTTGACGTATCTATAAAATGTATGTTTTTTAAAGATTAATAAACATTATTATTATTATTATTATCATATAATTGTTATGGTATGTTCTTACAATTAGTGATAAATTTTGAATATATTCATAACAAGGGATGATTAGATATGCCGCAATATTTTCAAAAACAAATTTAAATTGTGAAACTGACCGTATGATAATTCATCACATATTTTTCATGTTTTATGTTATAGCGTAAGTATATTCTTCAGCCAAAGTTTAGAATTGGTACAAAGAACGCACACTTCGTACCATGATCATTTTTTGAGTCACGTGTATATGTTTTGGTGTAATGGCGATTTGTGGATTCAGAAATAGGTGAAGCGTATTGCAAATTTCCTTTCAAAAGGGTGTGAGGTAAGCTACCCGATCGTTGCAATGCATTATTATATTATTAGATTTTAGCTCAATAATTATTTTTTGTGAATAATAAAATAATGCTATTTTCATATTTTCCTTTATTTTTAAGGGTGATGCGCCGGATATTTTTCAGAATAATGTCCAGTTGCAAGAAGGTTTGTTCATTACATCCAAGTATTCCGGTACCACAGACCTTGGACTACCTTGATGATTTACTCAAATCAAACAATCTCAGGGAAGTTGTGAAAGAATACATTCAACTCACTAAACTTTACACGAAACAAAATTGCTTTCGATTGAAGAATAATTTCTTTAAACAACTCTTTGTCACCATTCATTGCTAGTCTCTTCAAGAGCAGATATGATACAGAAGCTAAAAGAGAATTCGAGTATTTCCCCAGGGCTTGACTTAAGTATGTAGATGATATCTCTGCATTGTTTGATACAAAAATCACTGATATTAACACCAATCTTTTTAAATTAAACAGTCGTTTCTCGTCAGTTAAATGCACATAAGAAATTGAAAACTGTGGACAATGGCCACTTTTTAGATGTATTAATAATTAGAAATAGTGAAAATAAGTTAGAATTTGACATATACAGAAAAGATACCAGTACTCTAAGATATATCCATAAGGACTTTCACCATTGTGCTTAACACAAAATGGCGAGTTTTAATTTCTTAGTATATCGCCCATTAAGCTTCCTCCTCAGTAAAAAGAGGTTTGAAAAATAATAGGCATTGATTAAGAATATAGCTGTGAGTAATGGATACTCTGTAAGTTTAGTTGATAAAATAACTAGGAAACGTATATTTAAGGATACTTGGAAATTTCTCGACCTTTCAAAATGACAGAGAAAATCCGAAATTTGTATCGATTCGATACGATTCTCGACTCATCCGTAATACTGATAAGATCGAAAAATAAACTGCAACAACTTTTAGGCAAACCAAAGGCAAAATTATAACAGACAAACAGTTAGGGATTTACGAAATTGGCTGTATGGACTGTAATCAAAAATATGTTGGACAAACTAGACGATCAAATTAAACTAGATTCAAGGAACATAATATGGCTTATTTCAAATATGGTATAACAAATAAGTACAATGTTGCCCAACACCCGTTTGTGAACAACCATAAAAAAGATAGTAGTAATTTAAAATTGATAAGGAATATAATAATATAGCTGGATGTGTTTTAACCAAAGTGTAAAAATAGTGTGAACAGTGTATACTTTTTCCTGGTTCTCTACAAAATTCAAATTTTTTGATTTTTTAGAAATTGGATAGTTATTCGAAAAATGCTCTAACTAGTTCTGAGTAGCCGTTTCCTGCAAATCTTATTCATTATATAGTTTAGCCCACCAAGGTTAGGGGTCGAAACTCTTGGTACCTGTTTTGCGGCGCTATCAGTCTCTAAGACATCAGTGATGTCTGACGGGTAGTAGCACCGACCACCAGAGGAATATGTCTGTTTTGCTTAGTCTTCTTTAGGTTAGCCTGGTTTGCTATTATTATTTGTCTTTTCCACTACTTATGGCATACTGACGAGAACATAAAAATTTCGAAACCGTTCTATGTCTAGTGAGGAATTGACAAATGATCTTAGCTACCAAACAAGATTTGCAGGTTTAATTCAATGCAGGTCGGGGCTTTTGTCCGCTGAGTTGTTTTTTTCCTGCAAATCTTAGTTAGTATATAGTTCTGAAGGCAAGCATATTATCTTTAAGGGTGGGCAGGTAGAGTCAGATTTAAATCTATTTTTTTTTTGTATTTGTTGAGCACCAACAGTTTTTATTTGTTTATAACTAATAATAATAATAATAATAACTTAATATTTTCCATAAAAACTATAATGTATATCTCATAGTAAAACTGAAAATGTGATGGGGTTGATTTTACATTGAAAAGCCTTTCTTATTCATAGCGTTTCAAATAACTTTAAGTGTACTATAAGTAGACTACATAATAATTACTGATGTTTATTTTTAGTTTCTCGTAAATTTCTGTGTTTACCACACCCTGACTTAAAAAAAATAAAACAAAAAGTAATCATAACGCTAATTTAGATATATTAACGTTCAATAACTGAGTACCAGTTTACAGCTCTGGTTCTTACAGCCGTAAAAGAAATAAACAGTGTCTATACTAATAGAAATATAACTAAAACATTAACACATCAAAGTGGAATATTCTATAACATTTAAGTTTTAAATAAAATCTGGCCAAAAGTTAAATATTATCGAGGGCCTCACCAATTCTTAAGCTAGATGAGAAAATTTAAGCGAAATATAGTAAACTTTGTAGTCTATGGGTGAAGACAGCATTACCAACTGTAACGAAATTGCAAGCTATTTCATTCCAGTTTGTTGTTTTCCTCAAAAATTTCTGCCAGTTTAGTCCGAATGGCGCCACTGATTTCTACTGGAACAATTGGTTTGGTAGATTTTTGCACTTATAAAAAAAGGCCTAAATATCTATTTGTCTTTATTGCTCATACTGTACTCTCAAACGGTTGTCTCTTTTCAAACTATAATCGAGTTTAGGTAGCAGAACACTACTGTGCTACTTCCTTCTTACAAGTGTAGCGTTCTGGAGACAACATCTCTAGTTCAGCGGTCTGGTAAAATTTATATGTTTTCTGGTATTATCGTGCAATTTTATGATCATCATTATTGAAAAAGTTGAATCAACGTACCTTTGAGATAATTTTCATAATAATTATGTACCGTATTTATCTTAATTTACGCCTTGGGCGAATTTGCTTTTCGGTAATCAGTTCGCCTTGGTTGTTCTTTGGAACAGCCATCATTAATATTGATTAGTATCGATTTATCGTGCCTTGTTGGCAATTTATCTAATATCCCTCTGATATTGTAATAATATCGTGTGCTAATTTAAACAACATTCGGTTATTGTAAAATTTAGTTTTACCCGGCATCGGATGTCGCCATTTTGTATCGTAGTTAGTTGTTTTCTGTCTCTGTCTGTTGATGTTTTAGGTCACTTGGCTACGTTGGTAGTTCTGTGAAAAGTGGTGACTAGTGACATTTGGAGATTGGTACCCCTTTTTGGACTAAACCTGTTTGTTTATAACCCCTGTGATAATCACCTAATGTGGTGCATTTGTTTTGTGGTGGATCATATTATTCCAGCGCATATATTTACCACCCAGACCTCAGTAACGTAAGGTTTTTTCTAAATTTAAAATATCGAGTGCTTACTTGAACGTTTATTTAGTATTTAATCAGAAACGCTGCTCTAGTGGAGCCTTGCCTAGTTCTCTGGCAAAGATACCTGCCTAGTTATCTGGCAATTGATTAACTGTTGATTATCTGCAGTAAACATATAGTCAAGCTATATATCTTTATTTAACTTTATCTGGAATTCATTATTACCTCTCTACGAGGAACTAATAAATATTTTAATTTAACGTTACCTTTAATTTGAAAATGTTCATATTGTTTTATATTTTTAGCAAATATTTATTTACGTTATCTTTCTAGTTGTTTGTCTGTATACAGACATTCTAAATTCTATTTTCTTGAAGATTACCTTCTATTAGTAAAAAATATCTTAAAATATACTGAATACCTATTTCACTTTGTTTATTTTCATAGCTACACCTAGTTTATTTGTTGGACTAGTAATTTTTCTATTTAACGTAACTTTTATTGATACTTAAGTTAGTTGAAGTCTTCAACTTCCTAAAATATTGTGGGATACTAATCCTATTTTGTTTAGTTTACAATTTACTCTCTATATTTTTGTTAAGTCTCATATTTTGTCTACGTAGCTGGACAATTCAAACGTCACAGCTTTTTGCTTTGTTTTGTCTATAATACAAATCTCATAAAGCTCTCCCCTCTTTATTAACACGCTTTTATTAGCTTCACCTATATGTTTGTTTGTTTGTTTGTAACCGACTCTTTGGACTCGATTTTGACCCACTTTAAACGGACAGATTTAATTGAAACTTTTTACACTTACGAAGAACCGGTAACAATACAATAATTTGATAAGTTTATATTATTATCCTGATCAGGATCGCCAGTCCTTTCCTCACGTATCCTCTGCGTGAGAGCAAGAGGCTTAATATTGTAAGCATATTCCCTGATTCTCAGTTTGGTCGTTGGCCGAGGGGGCAAGTCTTAGCCGACGCGAAACGACAGAGTCCTCGGGCGTGAGTTCAAATCACATGGCTGAAATAAAAAAATTTTTTTTTTCAGAAATATCTGTTGGATCGTAATATGTTATAATATCAGCATCAATAAGCAATATAAATATAGTTTAAAAAAACTACAAAACACGCTTTCATACCACATCAAACTAAAAAGTGAAAAATAAATATAGCTTAAAAAAACTAAAAAACACGCTTTTAAAGCACATCAAACTAAAAAGTAAAAAATAATTATTAATATAAAGTGAAAACAATAATGAACGAAAAATACTAGTATTCTTGTGAAAAAAGCGTGGGGCGCTTTGTGCCATATTTTTCGTATATCGAGCAACCCACGCTTTTCTCACAATAATACTAGTATTTTTCGTTCATTATTGTTTTCAGTTTATATTAATAATTATTTTTCACTTTTTAGTTTGACGTGCTTTAAAAGCATGTTTTTTAGTTTTTTTAATCTATATTTATTATATAAAGAGGATAACTGGTGGATCAAACTGATCATTATATACTGGGTGGAACAGGAAAATAGTATTTTATACAACTGGCATTTCGTCTCAAGGGTAACTGCAGTACTGACAGTGGTAATTCAAACTGACACCGAAGCCATTAAGAGCTTAGCCGTTGGTGGAATCTTCGCTGGACTAACCCATTTGAAGTTACGTAAGATCTCCGTCCCCAGTGAACATTTATATTTGGTCAGAAGAGATCAGTCACCTTTTTTTTGTTTATTTCTTGGTCTTCAACCAAAACTAGTTTTTTTTTTAACTAAAAGAGGCCATCTTAGCCTATGTAAAGTTAATTATACTTTTTATTAAATAATATCTTTTTATTCGACTTCCTTCCCAACATAATTCAAGTATTAACGTTATCTTTACCTTTTAAAGTAAACTTTTAATTATTTGGTATTTGAAAAAGTCCTGGCGCCAAGCTTGGATTTTGGTGAGAATTCAGATCAATCTAAGCCCTTATTGACTATCTGCTAACTGAACTACCGGTCCATAAGTACAACCCCCAGCTATTGCTTTATCCCAGCAATTGGATGGGGGGTGTTGTACAACACATAAAACACACCAGTACAGGGCAGAAAAATATTCTGCCACAGATATGCAATAGCACATAATACCCTATTGTCATCTCATTTAGGGTAGTGCCAATAACCCACAATAATAATTGAGGAGCTTATTTTACAATCGCAATTTCTGACAAAACATTTATTGATATGTTGATGGCATTTAACTAGTTTTAATGAACTCTTTTAAAAACTGCAAATTTATTTTTAGTAAAATACGATTTCTGTAATTTTAAATACATTATAAATATAGGGGACATATTTTTTAGTTATGGAAAATTATATAATTACATCTAAAGAAGTGTACTGCGTTTTGAAAATAAGCTCCTCAATTACAGCTTACACCCATGATCAAAAGTAAGGTAAAACGTAATTATCGGCTGGTACCTCCTTCATTGGATTCCTCGGCATTGAAGTAAAAATGGCTGGACTTACAGGTGGTGACGCAACGTTACATTTCTCCACAGGTGACAAATTTTACAGCATCATAGATTAGCACCTCGCTGAGCGTACCAAATCAGACACCAAACAATATTGATTTTACATTAATCAATAATAAACCAATTTTCAGGTACAAAGTAAAACAGCACTCACTTGCTTTCATCAAACAACATACACCTGATGATATTGCTTATTTTCCCGGCTTTTTTCTCGACGTCCGCATCCTCTGAGTATAGAGGTATTCGTTAAAATTATCGCGCTATAGAGAACCTATTATTTAATTTTGCAAGTTGGAAATTCCTTAACTAACAGGGTCATAAATAAAGATAAATTCTCTTTTATGTCAAATACGGACAATAATAAGGTGAACCGTTACATATGACAGAGGGTCAATTCCATTTTCGTGAGTTGTTCACCGAACCGTAGCAATAATTTAGCATAATATTAGTTTTAATCATCTTCAGATGATGCCAACTTGTTTGGCGAAATGCGCGTCAAATGCACGGTGTTTTGTGGAAAGCCGCGTTAGTGTTTGAATACATTTTTTTTAAATTTTGTTTTGAGGTAAAGGTAAAATAATAGTTGGAATGTTTTATAAGTTCTGGTAAATATTATTTTTATAAAATCTTCCGTTCGGTTTTCTCATACTTCAGAGTTTAACTTGTATTGTATGAGTAATTTGTCGCAATATGAAATATATTACTCCTATTGTATTTTGAATTGTTCATCTTCTTTAACTTTTCATTCCTTAAACTTTAATTTTACGATGTAATCTCACACCTGTAGCCATCACGTACTTCTGAAATGGCAGTTAGGCTGCTGAATGTAAATTAAATAAGTACATAAATAACTTCCAAATACAAGAAAATGTAATAAAAATAACAATTTACAAAAATTTAAATATATAAATTAAACATGTTTATATAGAGTAACCAATATCATAAATACATTTCATTCAAAACATACTAATTTGCAATTACAAGTGGGCGTTTATAATCCAATTATTTTGTAGTGATTCATTCATTCATTAAGATTTTATTACTTTTAAAGTTTTCAAAAGTGCGAGCAGGCGCAACAAATATCATTTTTATATTTATATCTCTTCCCATTTGACATACCTGAAACAACATTAATGGTAGTCAAAGTGTTTCTTCATTGACATTCATTTATATACAGAAATGACATTGTTAACATTTGCATATATAATTTTTTAAATTCATCGTTTTGTGTGATACAAACATCCACGCGATAGGTCGTAACTGGACGATTTTGTATGATAAAATTAAGACATTAGTAAAATGTGTTTTACATTGTTGTCATTTTAGAATAAAATGTAAATAATATGCATTTTAGGGGAGTTTTAATTTACATTCAGTTAACAATTAAATGTGTGTCTTGCTTAAATCAATTGGACATATAGCTAGCCTGTACAGTTGATTAGTTACTTTGTTTTTAATATGAATTTTTAAATTAGATTTTTCTAAGTTAATTAGTTGTCTACCAGGAGATCCAATAAATAAAAAAGAACACATTATATAAATTAGACAAATAAATAAGAAGTGGATTTTACTGTTACTTTAAATACTGGAATTTCTTTTTACACTTAAAAATGTAAAAACGGAAGTTACAAAATGGCCTTAATCTTGTCCAAGTACTAAATACAGTGTGGGAACAAATGTTTGGTGTGGTATCATCTAAGATCATATATTAGGAAATCAGATCTCAATTCATTGGACTTCTATTTATGAAGCTGTATGAAGTCTATCATGTACACAAATTAAATTAATACCAATATCCAAGAAGAATTACGGCAGAGAATGCAACGAGCAACAATTTCAGTTCAACTACTTCATGTAAGGAAGAGTTTAAGCAATCGCATAAGAAAATGTGTCTTCGTAAACGAAGCCCTTTGAAAAGTAATTCTAAGGACAAAATTATACGGACGTAATTTTCGTTTCGTATTCTGCGCTGCGAGCAGTACGAGATATGTACCAACTATACGGGAACGCTCATCTCGTTCGGTACAGGCAAGAACATATAAATTGGTTTACACTTTTTATCACTGTTAAAATGGTTTGAACTATACTCTATCACGCTCCTACAGTTTACGTCATACTAACCAATGTTATGTATTTCCAGTATATGAAAAATGCAACGTATTTAGCATGGCTAGAGGCACTAAATTCGTTCACGTTCAGCGCGAGCGTGTACAGTTCGTACATTGCTCTCGTTTAACTGCCTACGTACATTCAAAAACATGATTTTAATTCCAGCGTAAAATATGCGACGCAAATTACGTTCGTCTAGTTTCACTCTAAAAAAGAAACTAATCGGTCGTAATTTTTGTTACGTGTTTTTCGTTGCGTATCCTACGCTGTAATCAAAATCACGTTTTTGAATGTAGTCAGTTAAACGAGCGCTGAACGTGAACGAGTTCAGCGCCTCTAGCCATGAAAAATGCGTTGTGATATTCATGTTGGAAATGCATAATATTTACAGTTAGTATGGTGTAAACTACATGAGCGTACAGTGTGGGCAAATTTCGATGTTTGTATATGGTTACTCGGTAACTGTAAGAGATACAAAAAAAATGGAAGACACATTCTCGATCTCTTTTTTTTGAGACAAATTCACTGACGAAAACAAAAATTTGCTATCGTCTCTTGTTTTCGAGTTATAATCAAAAGTTCGATTTTTCGACTTTTAGACATATGTCCAATATATTGGTTGTTGGTAAAGTTATGAAAAAATCACGTTTACATTCTTGAGGCACTTTCTTCAGTATCATACAGTGGCGTCGAGAAAATTTAAAAAAACGGTGCAAATTCGAGTTATGGCATAAAGTTGTATTTTTTTAAATATAAATCATTAGTTGGCTATGGTTTAGTTAAAAAGGAAATTTTTTTCTCTTTTAAACTATGTATCATATGTGGGGTCGCTTTTGATGCGTAAGTATTTAATAGCGAAAATAATCATTTAGTATATTATTTTTTCGTTTTTTTATATTTGCTCTAAGTAAATCATGACATTCATCATCTATGACAGTGTTTATCAGTTTGTCAGCAAACTGCATTTTAATAATTTTATTTCCGTCATAATTACACCCTATTTAATCGTAAAAGTGAAGATGAAAATTACGAAAAAATATGATATGCTAGAATGTTTTATTCAAAATAATAACAATTGTGATATTGCATACGAATTATATTTCGATCGCTATCCAGAAAGAAGACAACCTAATAAAGCTATTTTTAGGAGGTTAAAAGAAAATCTCATTAATTGTGGGTCCTTCAACAAGCCAAGAACAAAAAATCAGATATTTATGTCTAATTTTATAATATATTACATACAAAATAAAAATTCAAATTAAAGTAAATGTTCAAACTGATGTCCGTTATGTTCGATATATAAATTACACCTCTTCATAACACTCTGAACTTCGTATTTATAATATGAAGATTTGAAACAAAATTCACACAGTCTATAAAATTTTGTCATTTACGTCGGTACTGGTTTCGTATAAATTGTTTTTAATATGGCCCCAAAAGAAAAAATCTAGTGGCGTTAAGTCAAGTGATCGTGGTGCCCACCTCACTGGTCCGTTACTTCCCATTCAGTTATTACCAAAATTGGTATTTAATAATTTTGAAGCGGTCTTCATATCATGAGGTGGTGCACCATCTTGTTGGAAGAACTGATTTCTTGCCTCAATTAAGGGTAGATTATTCATAAATTCTTCAATAATTTTCTAGTTTGGTGATATGTTAAAACACGATTGCTACGTAGAGCACACCAAACACTAAAACCAAGGCGTCCCTGAGATCGCACGTCAACGGTACGGTGAGGGTTCATATCAAACCAATAGTGTTCGTTATGCATGTTGAAAATTCCTGCACTGCTAATGTAGGCTTCATCTGCCCAAACTACATTTCTAGAGATGAATGGATCTTGTTGACTTTTTTGACGATACCATATGCAAAACTCCAGTCGTTGAATTTGTGTGTCTTCAAAATACCCAAAGCTTGACGTCTTGAAATTCCAGAATCAGCTTTAATTTGACGACTTGAAATTAAAGGATTTGCAACAGACATTCCAATTACAGTTATAGAATTTTCTTCAGCATCTTCAATGTTGTAATTTTTTTATCTTGGCTTGTTGAAGGATCCATAACTAATGAGATATTCTTTCAACCTCTTAAAAGTAGCTTTATTAGGTTGTCCTTTTTCTAGATAGCGATTGAAATATATTTCGGATGCAATATCACAATTATTATTACTTTGAATAAAGCATTCAAGCATATTATATTTCTCGTAATTTTCAAAAGACATCTTAACTTTTACGATTAAATTGGGTGTAGTAGTAGTAGCTACTTATTTTACTAGGCAAGTAGGCCACAATGGGCCCTTTTTACCTAGGGACCTACAGTTTAACGTGGACTCCGAACCACGGTCTTCGATTGTCAACTAACTCACCGCCTGGGCCTGCCCGCCTGCACCGCTAGCAGAGCGGCAAACCTCCTGGGTAGGTCCTTTCGACCCTCCACCCGGGCTCGCCTCTCCGCCTGCATCAGGCTAGCGGCCTTCCCGGAATTGTCTGTTGACAGCCTACCGACTGTTAGACGAGCTATCGTTCATCCATCCAATTGCCGGACTCGATCAATGCTGCTTAACTTCACTGATCGAATATCGGAAATTAAACGGATGTCCATACCTCATCCCCAGAATGAGGTGTAATTATGACGGAAACAAAATTATTAATATGCAATTTACTGACACGGATAAATACTGTCATAGATGACACACGCCTACTTGGAATAAACAAAAAAAAAAAACGCAAAAAGTAATCTAGTAAAAGATTATTTTCGCTATTAAATACACATCAAAAGCGACCCCACATATGATATATAGTTTGAAAGAGAAAAAAATTCCTTTTTAAATAAACCATAGCCAATTATGATTCCCATTTAAAAAAATAAAACTTTATGCCATAACTCGAAATTGCACCTTTCTTTTTTAAATTTTCTCGACGCCACTGTATTATACAGAAAAAAGTACCTCAAGAATATAAAAGCTGTTTTTTTCATAACTTCACAAACAACTAAGATATTGACATGTGTCTAAATGTTGAAAAATCGAAGAGACGATAGCAAATTTTTGTTTCCGCCAGTGAATTTGTCTCAAACAAAAGATATCGAGAATGTGTTCTCCATTTTTGGTATCTCTTACAATTACCGAGTTACCCTATACAAACATCGAAATTTGCTCACCCTGTACATAGATAAAATTATATGTTCTTGCCTGTGCCGACCGTGATGAGCGCTACATATCTCAACCTATTTTTTCGCAGCGCGGAATACACCACGCAAATTACGACCGTCTAGTTTCATTCTAAAAAGAGGGGTCCGAATTACCCGCGTATGAAAAAGAATAATGAGAAATCTGTACTTTTTCTTTTTTGAAGATTCACTTTTTCTAGGTTTTTCAGGTGTAAAAGTTTGGCAGCAAAAATTCATATTTTGTTTATAATGTCAAGATCGCTCAATCGGTTCTGAACGCATTTGGTACAGTGCTTTTGTTTATTAACACCTCTTCATATAAATAGTCAATTTTATTCATTCAATAATTCATACAGGGCTCTCTGTGATATTTAAGCTCCTGATGTATTTGATCGCATTTATTTTGCGTTTTCCCATCCGAAAAATAACGTTTGCATTGTATTTAGAGATATAATGATAGGTATCTAAAACATTTTAAACTGTTTTCGACTATTTGCATTTTATGATATTCTATTTAATTTGCATGTTAAATATTCTAATTAAATCAAATATTTCATTCCGATACAAGAAGTTATCTGTGAAAATAATTGAAGGTTAGATGTTCACCAGCCACCGTCTTTTAACATATAATTTGGTTCATTGGGCACTAAAGAAATTATACAAATATGAAATTTTTGTCTGTTCGTGACCAATTTGTATCGCGTGCGTCTACTGATCTTCAATAATTTTTAGTGGGTCATCGAAGACAAAAAATTCTAATATAATAATATCATATAAATGAGAAAGTGTTTTTAATCCTGGCCCATTCTGTTATTATCTAAATTATATATTTTGATATATATTTCCAAATTCTCAGATTATTTGAATTAATTCTTAAATTTTTAGAATATTTTGTTTGAAATGTATTATTATATGGCATCCTTTTAAGCGAAACCGCAGGATTTTTTTTTGTTTCTCATACAATATTAAATATTTAACTGCCTTTATTGCTTTATAAAAAAAAATCCCTGCAATTTAAATATTTATTATATTCAACTAATCAGAGGGAAATATTTTACATAGATATTTTCATTTTTAATCTGTACTAAATGTTTACTTAATAGTGGGCTCTCTAAAATAATCTATTGATTATTTTCTCAGATTCTTAAGAACAAAACCGTGAGATTCAGTTTCACTTAAAATATTTCTGAATTTATAAATTATACACGAAAAATATTTGCAAAATCGGCTGTTTCTAAAATTGTGTTGTGGATCTGGCTTGCGTGTGCCTGAATTAGTCAATCCTTATAAAAAATTTTGCCTCTCTTCAAACGCAAATTGTTGTGATGGAAAATGTACCATATAGTATACATACACAGAAAAATTTGTGTGACATTTTATCCTGATTGTAAAAAATTATTCTCCAAATTGGTCTTAAAAACGTGTCAGGAAAAATTTGTGCAAATAAATAATATATTTTTGCAGTCATTATCTTGCACAGTTTATGCATTAACATTACATTTGTCGTCGTCGGTATTGCTATAGGCTATTAAGTAAATTAATTTAAGATTCGTTAATATTCTCTAATACAAGAAATAACGTAAATTGAAGCAGAATTTATTTATTTGAACAACAATAAAAACAACAATATTTATCCTTTATATAAATTACCATAGCAATACTACTTAACGATTATAGCTTGGTACTTGGGGGCGCAGAGAGAGAAGAAATATCGCTAGTGTGGGACAGAGACGAACCAAATCAATTTACATTGAAAGGGCGGGGTTTAGACCACTGCGCATTCAAACTCATGTGCCAATCTAAAAACGTTTGACTAGTACGTACATCAATCACTTTGTTAAAGCTGAAAATAGTTTAATTTATTTTGATTTTACGTAAAATTTTCTGACATTTGCAATCTTAATTTGTCTTGCACATATTGACAAAATAGCAACTTATTATTTTCACCAAAGAAGATATAGTACTGACCAATACACGTTTGATTATGGCTTTACGAAACTTATTTCATTGCCGCAGAACTCAGCTCATCGCCTAGTTCTGGCAGTCAAACTTGTTACGTTAAAAATGCCTTAATCAAACTTGTATCGTTAATAACTATTAAAATTTTTGGGCAAACTTGCATTGCGCGGTTCCATAGATTAAATTAGATTAGAAGAGAGGAGGTAGCTAATGGGCCTTGACCATACCGCGACCCCCTGTGGGTCTATTGTGGAGCTCCTATTCATTTCCTTAGAACTCCTTATCCAGTTTTGTCCTTTGTATCAGGCTCTACAGGGGTTCTTAGTGTAGCTGTCCGCTCTTAGTTTTTCTTCCCCAAGTAGTTGTAACCTAAGTCTAGCGAGGCCTTCACAGTGACACAACACATGAATTGAGGATTTCTCTTTCTCTTGGCAGAATCTGCATGTTGCATCCTCTATCAGACCCATCAGACTCATATGTCCATTGATTTAACAGTGTGCTGTTAAAAGACCCACTATTATCCTAATGGCCTTTCTATTTTGGCATAGTAGCTCTTTCGTAAATTTAACCGATCTTTCTTTAATGAACTTTTTGGCCTGTCTTTGTTGCGGGAAGCTCCTCCATCACTCCAAAGATTTATTTTGCACCCATTCCTTAATGGATGCTCGTATGCCTAGCTGGCCCATGCTACAAAAAGGTTCGAGTCCCACTAGTGCCATGGATGAGTCTTATCTGGCTAGTTCATCCGCCTTTTCGTTTCTCTTATGTCCTTCGTGTCCTGGTCCTGGTACCCACACCATGTTCAATTTATTTTGACTAGATTTTTCAGGACATTCACACAGTTCCATACAAGCTTTAAGTCCACGTGTATGGAACCGATTACTTTTAATGCCTCATGGCTATCAGAGAAAATGGTTATCGATTGATTGACAGTCCCTTGCCTTGTTAGTTCCTTTGCACACCACTGTATTGCGGCCACTTTGGCCGGAAATACTGTGACGTATATTCCTAGATTTATCGAAATTTTCGTTTTTGACCTTATCCCGTAAATGCCAACCTCCACTCCTTGTTCTGTCTTAGAGCTGTCCGTATACCAGACTGTTTATGCTGTTATTGGGGATTTTTATTTAATAAACTGAAATCCTGTTACGAACACCATTGGTAGAACCTGTTTCTGGTCAATGTCAACAATAAGGATTTTAATATTATCAATTAACGAGTTATAAGGTAATTCCATCTATTACCAATCAATTGTAATAGTTAAATTGAAAATATGCTCCAACACAGCAACCTTTACTAATAAAGGTATAATAAAATACCAAGGTATTCCAATAGAGAGGTGAGATGTGAAACATATTCACAAATGGTAATAAGTTATTACAATAAGTATTAAAAGTTATACGTAATTAATAAAAAAAACGATAAATTTGAGGCTCAGTCAGAAAGAACAGTTTTTATTAAAAGAGAATGGCATTCTTCTTAATGAGCTTCAATCGGCCAACAAATTCAACTCGTAATTCAGCATTGTTGGACTAAATTTTGCTAATGAATTTGGTAATGGTATTGATTGTGATTATATGCACTTGAATATAGACAATTCAAAAAATTCAAAATTTCTTGCGATTATAAAATCCTTGAAGCAATTAATAAATTAAAATCTGCTAAGTCATCCGATGATGACGAAGTTTCTGCCTTCCTTATTAAAAAATTTAAACATCTCTTTCTTACGCCTTTGACATATTATTAATATATTCTTTGTAACTGGAGTTTTTCCTAATAAATTAAAATTCGTCATTGTGAATCCTCTAAAAAAGGGTTTGACTTTGATGTTACTAATTTCCGCCCAATCAGTTTCCTATCAACTTTCTCGAAAATGTACGAATCTATTATGAATGAGAGACTTTATACCTACGCTTTCGGGTTATACATAAATTTAAGTAAAGCCTTTGATTGCATAAGTTATGAACTATTATTAGAAAAAATTCATAGATGCTGTGTAAGTGGCACTGCATATAATTTTTTCAAATTTTATCTTGATAATCGATGCCAGAAGCCCTTCATATCCCTTGATGATAAGGCTATACAATCAGAGCTCTCTCTGCTATCTATTGAAGTTCCTGAGGGATCAATCCTTGGGCTCCAACTATTCTTAATATTTGTCAATAACTTACACAAAACGTTTATGGGATATCCAAATGTATCAATCACTTACGCTGATGACACAAATGTTTTATTTAAATCGAAAGATCAGTCTAATTTTGAGGAAACTGACAAGTTAATTTTGATAAACTAGCAAAATGGCTAAAAAAAGAAAATAAATCACCAATTAATAAAATTTAAACCGCTATAATTATATTTAGATCCTCGGCAATAATTTTACAGATGTCTCTTAATCCGTCAAACTCCTAGGAATACATTTTGATACACTCTTGATTGGGGCCCTCAAGTGGATAGTCTATGTTATAAGTTAACAACAACATGTTACGGACTTAAGTCTATATCACGACAGTGCAGTCAGTATGTTTTAATACTTTTGTATTATGCTAGTTTTTATTCACATCTTCGGTATGATAATTTAGGTGGACTAGACACTTAGACTTCTATCAAATTTTCCCCGGAACAATCACAGGAACTCCGGGAGTAATCAAGGTGGGCTCGTAGAGTTCTAATAAATTGGTGTGGCCGGGGAGCACTCTCGTATATTTCTGGAAGCAATTTAGGTGGGCTGCAAATTTTCCCAGGAAAATCAGTTTGGACTCCGGAGATAATCTGGGTGGTCTCGTAGAGTTCTAGCAGATTGTCTGTGGCGTAACAGTCAGACCTTCGTGCATGTTTATCAACAATTTCGGTGAGCTCGAGGAATTCTAATAAATTTTCCCCAAAAAAAGTTAACCTTTCCGTCTCTCCGTCATCGACCCTGACGCAGTAGCCAGAACGAAAGTTAAATTTAGTCAGTATTTTTCTTAGCTTCCTTGAATTGTGTAAATTTTCCCCCTAGTGTTTGCTAACTAACATCGGTCACCGTTTTACCGATTGCTTTACCGACCGTTCCGCCTGTAGTTTTTCATCAGTTTATTTCCTTGCTGCTTATTTTGCTTGCTGCTTTGTGTGCCGTATTTACCGGTACCCTCAATTGTAAGTAAGTATCGTAATTTCTGCATTAAAGCTTGGGTAGTGCAAACAGTTAGTATTGTTTAATAAATCATATAATATGTATTATATCTGCTGTGATTTTATGTTGGTATAAATTGACGTCCCGTAATTCCGTCCCCAGTTTAATTGGGTCTTTCTTATAAACACCTGGGCATTTCCGTGTCTTCACTGTAGCTACGAGAGAAATGGAGTTTCTGCACTATAAACAGAAACTGGCGCCCGAGATTGGTTTCAAAGTGAGACATTTTCTTTTTCGTAGGGAAGAAGTACATCACAATATAATTAACAGATTTATCTACTTCAAAAAATTGATAATCTGCTCTCATTTTTATTATCGGTTACCCTATACAGAGCGCAATATAAAGTATTAATTCTTAATATAAAACACATTGTATATTTTACAGTTTTTTTAATAAGCTGGTATCATGTTAGCGCTTTTATATTCAAATTTAATTATATCTCGTTGCAAATAGATTTTATTCCACTGTGCAGCGACTTAACTTTAATTTAATTTACAAGCAATGGAAACAATAATTGTTAAGACAATTATTTCATGGCATTTGATCCACGATCAAAGTTAAACCTCTGTAGTATAACTCGCCCTCAATATGTAGACAAAAAAATTTCTTGAATGACTTGTGTGTGAAAAAAATTCATCGGTCAAGGTAATACATTTTTAAATAATTACATTATTTTATTAATTGTTTGAATACTGACTCACACATTATTGCCATACCTGTATAAAAGAGATTATATTTCAACAAATCCATAGTTAGTCAAGCGTCAAGCTTAAATGCCACCAGACTCGTCTACCGTATTTTGTAACTAAAAAAATTATGATTTAATTCATCAAGCATTTTCCACCTAGAAATATCTAATAATCATCCTTGGCCCACATGCTTAAATTCTCTGCTTGATATCGAAACTGACATCCTATAAAATCTTAAAAAAGATTGAATTTCAGATAAATACGAAAATGTATGTGTGAGATTATTATCCGACGGTACGATCGAATTTTTTAGGCTTAATAAATTTTATTCAGACTCCCATTTTTAATTTCATTTTAATACTCAATAATATTTTATCATGTCAAGATGTAATATATTTATATTAACAAACAGATAATTTGCAATAGGTAGTTTATTATTAGTTGATTAACTGAAATCAACAGTATTGTCTATTTAAACCATTTGCTTGATTTAACTTGGTTATTTACTTATTTATATTTTTATTATTGTTCAACATGTTTATAATGTTCAATTAGATTTACGTAACACATACAGTTCTATGATAATATCAATTAAATTTGAACAAATTATATGTTTTAAAGGAAAGTGATCTAACAATTATATTATATTATACATATTTTTTGACACGAACAGGTGTCGATTTGATAAATAACTAACTGTTAGAATTCCCATAAAAGTTACGTTGAAATAAATAAAGTTATAAAAGATCACGATTATCTAAAGTATCCGGTTATGCAAATTTTTAACAGTGTTGAATACACTTATTTTTCTATCGATGAAGACTACTGTTAGGAATAACGCACGAAATGCATGTGATACAGAAACAATTTATGATTTCACTGCGGTTTTACATAAAAGCCTTTTTAAATAGCTAAATTGGTTGTTAAAATTTAGGTGAATGTAACTTATTTATTGAGAAAATAGTCATTTTTATAAAATGTCAAGCCAAGAACAAATATATTTCATTTACCTAGTAAATGACACAATCCAGGCAACCAATGAATCAAGCAATATTTTATGTCAGTAGAAAAAGAAGAGTTCATTTCACTACTGAAAATATAATTATTAAATAAGAAGGTTTAGTGCCATATCCCCAAAAAAAAACAACTATGCAGCTACGGACACGTGTTTCGGAGGAAATGGCACTAACGGGGATATGGCACTAACGGGGATATGGCACTAAACCTTCTTGTTTTATTTTGACCCCAATAAATCTATATTATAATATAATTATTGTTATTTAATTTGACATCTTATATACTGAAAGAACACACAAGTAAGAATTAACCCATCATTCGGCAACGTCCTATTTTTAGGATGGCCAGTTTTGACACATCTGTAGTTAAATCGCTATGTTTAAAGCAGAGATGGTAAATGGGTATGCACTTGGGCAAAAAAACGGGTGCAAATATCGCTTGCATTAGGTGCAGCGCATTTATCCGAAGGCAAAAAAAATTTTAAATCAACGATTTTTCTCAAATTTTTACTAAAAATTCTTGAATTTCTAAGAAAATCGCAAATATTTCAAAAAGTTGTAACTTAAACCCCAACAATGCTTGTATAAAAAAAAGGAATTTAATTATACATAACCTGATGTAAAAAATAAAGGCTGTTCCATTTGACTTACGCAACTTTTCGCGATTTGAAGTTTACAAAATGTAACGTCAAAAATGGAATACTGATTATATTGTTATTGAATTTCTTTAAACTGTAGAGTGTAGCTCACCTTACGGTCTTTCTACGTACCAAAAATCAAATGAGTATCTTTTACACGAAGAAAGTTATAAAGGTTATTGTAAACCATTACACCTGTCAGATTTTTTTAAAATGTCAAATATCTCTGAAACGGCTTGACTCAGAATTTTATGCTCTCTTTGAAAATCCTAAAATATATAGGGTGTTCTATTTAAAATAAGAAAGTTGCTATCGACTTCCGGTATAACCGGGAGTGCCAGATCCTTGTAATTATTTTAGTTGGATTGACCACACTGCCATTAGTAATTGCCTAAATTTTCAAAATTTTCTGGTGCGTACTTTTCCCTATATCGATCGATGCAGTTCCTGGTGAGATACCCTATATATGTACTTGTATACATATATGTTTATGCATATACAGGGTGTCCCGCAAGGCAAACCTTTTAACTGCGTATTCTACTACCAAAAATATGTATATAATATGGCCCGAAAAATTCTTCCTATGGGAGATACAACCCCCCAAAGGGTCAACCTTGAGTATATTTTTTTTCTAAATATCTCGGGAACTAGTGAAGATAAAATAATGAAATCTGGTGAGTTTTATAATATTTAGATGGCGAAGCAGGCTCTGTTATCAAAACTTTAGATAATAAATCAAACACAAAACTTGAAATACGTTTTATCGTATAAACTATTAAAACAACTATTCAATCTAAAACCAAGATTGCATTGGATCAACTAATAGTGTTCTTAATAGAAGAAAAAAATATTGAAATTAAAAAAAATATTGACAACAAAAATAAAAATGTTTAAACTTAAGAAATGATTCCCTCCAGTTAAAATACAAGAACCAAAATCCCTAGGCCTATAGATATTATATTTTATTCCTCTAGAACTCATTAGGGGACTGGCAAACACGAACATATTACTTATAAAATATCTTAATTACATAATTCAAAATATTAACTTTTGTCATGTTTATACTGACATTTCAAATTGACAGTAAAATTGCACATTTTACAAATAAAATGTGCAATTTTTTTACGTTATTTGAACTCATATTTTTATCTTTTTTCTCCAAAACAATGCATTCTATCAAAACGCAACAAGAGTCTTATTTTCTCATGCGAATTCTACATTCAAAATTATTACTAAAAAATTCGAAATGTCAGCGACAAAAGAGCCACGACAAATAATCCAGTAATTGCTTTTAATCTCTAGTTAAATGATAAACTTTCTCACACTTAATACAACAAATTAATATCTAAATCCTAACTATGTTTAAAAAACATCAAATAAACTTCAATTAAAAACTAAATAAGGACCTCAACTGGTTAATCAATATCAACATAGGTGTTAAGTTTTCTATAAATGTTAAATCCAACTTTATTGCCTTGAATCTCCATCCAATTTAGTAGTCGAAAACACAGTTAAAACATTAAGACCTGTTTCAGTGAATACATGATTGGGCGGCACCTAAAATCCATTGTAAGTAATTAAAGAAAAGGTAACAATAAAAGGCGTCAAACCTACTGATAAAATGGATTGATTTAGTGCGGTAATATTCGGGAGTGATCATGGGTGCCGATATATAATTTTTCAAAAGGGTTAATTTGATAGAATTTATGTACATATGTATGTGAGTGGGTAGCGAAAAGTTGAAAGAAGAAGAACCTTCTATCAAAATTTAAAAAAAAATACATGTTTGTTTTAAGAAGAGTATACAGTGAATTTTTACTTATAAATCTTGTAAATATAAATTACAAACTATGCAACAGAACTTCCACAATTTTAGAACTCTATTGCCATCTGTTACAACTGGTTTCAAGATAAACTTACAGTTCCTATAATAGTGAGTTGAGAAATGCACTGTGACTTCAAGTTTTGATAAATCTGGTGACTCAGGAAGCCATGTCACAGAACCGCCTGAGTCCAATTTCCTTGGTAATTCTCATTAAGCCAGTTTCTTTCAAGTGAGCTGGTGTTTCATTCATTTGATCTATCATATTTTGTCTAACATTTTCTGCAACATCATCAAGTAAATCATTCAAATAATTCTATAGAAAATTGAAATATATATAAGCGGTTTGGTCACAGTATAGTCCAATTAATTGATTATTAATTATACCGGCCCATAAATTTACAGGGAACCTATATTTAATACTATATTTTCGAATTGGGTTGTGATTTTCGTCGCTCCAAAAATGCATATTACTGAAGTTGTTATTTCTGTCTTTAGTAAATTGGTTTTCGTCAGTCCAAAGCACATTATTTAATATGCCCCGATTTCTTAATCCAATTGTAAAATGTAATACATTTCGGAAAATGTCTATCTTGTAAAGCTTGCACTCGTTGGTAGTAATAGAGACGGAGCAATTGTTGCTTTAGTAAACGCTACTCGAGTTTTATAAATTCCGATATGTCGCTAAATTTGAAGAACACTACCCTGAGGATTATTTTCGATCTCAACAATTACCTCGTCTTCATCTTCAGTGTTTGCATTTGGTCTTCTGGTTGTATTTATCTTGCTGAAATTTACATTTTCCAACAAATGTTGGTGGACTATTTAAAAAAAGCATGATGAAGAACTCTTCTGTTTGGACAGCTGAGCCGATATTCAGGTACTGCATGTCTTGAGTCGTCGTTGCAAAAATCATAAATAAAATTCGTATTTTCAGATGTGACTCTTAATATTTGGATAATGAATGAATGCTTATCTTAAATAGTTCCAGAGATACAAAATAAAATCCATTTCTGAAGGCCATCTTTGAAGGGCCATAGAACCCTTAGGAAGCATTTTCGAACACTAGTTCCTTAAACATTTTTTGCTAAAAACTGAACTTCCATCTTTTGGAATTGATGTAAAACTATGGGTTCCATTTATCTGCGATGTGACTACGTTAAAGGTTCTTACCCCACGATAAAGTGAGTATTCAGCAGAATCTCCAGTGCTTACGCAAACACTGATATGCTTAACTCCTGGCGTTGAAAATTGGCTCCGGTAGTGGAAATTACAGATGTTAAATAAATAAAATATTTCTTAATATTTGAACCATAGAAAAGGAACCGATATATTATATATATTCTGTCTTAAAGCCGACCCGCTGTAATGCACTCAATACAAAGCTAAAAGGCAACGTACGACATGCTCCAAAACTGCATATTTCCAGGTTTCCAACTATCAGTAGATTATCTCGGCTTGTCGCTAGGTACAGTTAATCGGTGGCTCCTAAGTTCGTTTAGAGCGTTCTAGTTTATGGACACTTTTATTAAATTTACTGTGGTTTTAGTAGTGCGTATTTATATACTTTATTATTTTTTGTTTGTTTCTTAATGTGGTGTGATGGACGCAGCAAAGAAAAAAGCAGGTCACGTTTATTACTACAAAAGCTGCAGAAATAAAAGGTACACTGGAAAAGTGGAACATTTTTTTCCACATGATACTGAAAGGTAAGTAACTTTATCTCCGCAAAAGATAAAGAAACATCAATAAAGCAATTGTTTTTTCTCATACCTAACTATTATATTTTGTAACCCAAAAAAAGTTTGGCAATCATTCTTCAATTGTTAATAATAAAATATTCGCCTATTTTGTATTTTGTGTCGTTTATCTAGAGAATCTACAGATTTTTTTATATTAAACATGCAGTGACTAAAAATTAAATGTATATACCTGACTAGACAAACAGCAGAGGATACTATAGAAGGTTTATTAATGATGCAAGTGTTTCACTGACAACCATAAACAGCTGTTAATGAACATGATATAAGAATTAAGTCTTTGTAAGTTACACCATGCCCCTCACCGACGTCTGTCAATTTCTTAAAACGATGCGGCTTTAGTTACTTATAATACATTAAAGCAATAATCTGAAAGGGAAGAAAATTACACAGAACAAATTTTAAAAATATTCTATATATTACGATTTGCTATAACAAAAATAATTTGAAGTTTATTGCAATTTTCAAGTATGATATTATGAAAATATTGTCGGTTAAAAATATAAAATATAACAAAAAACTGAAAACAAATGGATAGTGATATATTTTCATTTTAGTGACAAATATTCACCCTCATTGATCAGGCTTGCATACGCCTGTGGCATGATTAGGTAACAACTTTTGGGAGCGTATTTTATTTTCTGTATATGGGTATCGCATCCACTCGCAGTATCTTCCCATTCATCTGCTTCTACAAGCTTACGAAGGTGTTGTTTTGGTCTTAAACCAGATTTTTAAATTACACTGGTCCACAATTTAAGATAAATAAGCGATATTGATTATTTTTATAACTAGAAATTATAAATTTTAAGTCGCACCCAGATTAGTTTATTTGTCACCTTTGATATTTTTGGATGGTAAATTTATTGAAAATGCTTAAGTGAAGAAATTCAAACTTCAAGAGTTTTATATGCTTCATTGGCGGTGGTAAGGAACGTGTTTATGAGGACTATGATAAAACTATAATATTCCACATATTTCATACCAAAAATACATATTATTTATGATAAAGGAAACTTTATTAATAAAGGAATTTTATGAGAATTTTTCTGTTTCCTTTATCATGAATAATTACTCATATGGGATCAACCTATCTACGTTACATATTATTTATTGCAAAATGTTAATTCTAAATAATATTTAAGTTTATATTTTTAACATTAATAAAAGGGTACAAATTTACAGCTACAAAACAAAATACGAATTAGTTATTTTATTAATTTAGTAAAATTATTTACATTTTCCTTGTATTGACAAAATTAGGGTATAATTCAGTCATAAACTGCTCGCCAAATGAAACTAATATTGTAATTCTCTTGTGTAAATTTGAAAAAAATATATCTTCAAAACGATAGGAAGTATCGAAATGCGGTGTTGAAAATTATCAGAAATAAACTGGCTTAACAATGACACTAAACTATGATAGAAGACATTTTATATAGGGTGCACAAGGAAACCATTGAATTTTTTCAAAATTTCGTTGGTACCGAAAATTAAAAAAAAAAACAGTTGTAAGTAATTGACTCCTACAGGAGTTTTGAGTGTTTGTGGGATTCAAAAAACGTAAAATACAAATGCAGAAACGCAAAGCAAGATGCATGGTCTAAATTGTGTGAAATTTCCAGAGCAGATGAACAGGAAGTTGCTTCTGTGGAGACACTCTATTTCGGCAACACAACGAAACTTCAAACACTGTCAGCTTCAGTTACTTTGATAAAAATAAAATGTTTATTTATGGTACTGTATGTTTCTACAATTTGGAACAAACGGTAACATACAACAACACAAAAGTTCCTATATTGTCACCGTAGTATTATAGTGTTCTATCTCCATTTTTTAATATTTTGAAGGTATATGCACCAAACTTATTGTTAAAGTTATCTTGTTCTATATCCCTTGAAACATTATATCATTTCAGTTCCAGTAAAAAAAATTTAGTATTAATTTGTTCGGTATCCCTTCAACAGAATTAAATCAAAATTTTTAGGAGTATCTATATTCAACATTAACCTATAACCAGTTTTGTTACAGTTTTCTAAAAATTATGATGTACTATATCCTCTTATCGTGGGAGTGATATATCATTTAAAATTATGTTGTTCTATATCCAGTAGCCAATGGTTCCATACAGATTTGTCGTTGTTGCAGTGTGTTTGTTTTATTCAAGTTTTTTTGGGTTTCTCAGTATTAATGGACACAAATACATAATTACTAATCAACCGACTATCACGAAATCATCATCAAATAAAAGGCTTATATTAGGTAAGTGAGTCTACTGGATACTTTCTTTTGTTTAAAATTCATAACCTCAAAAAGAGATATATTTCATATCCTCGAATAAGACTGTCCAAGTGAAATTTGGGAGTGAGTAACTTACAAAATTAAAGTCTTGTTTTCATATTACACTTATCATATCAGTTCACTTCTGGACATTGATGATGATAAAGAGAATTTCTCCCAAACTTTGTGAATACCTATATCATTTTTCTTATTCAATAATCCAATAAAATGAACTACGTGATTTTCAGAACCCAAAGAGAAAATCCCGTACAAGACTCAGGGTCGATCCTAGCAGGTGGCAGGATAGTGCAAGGCACGTGGGCGGCCGTTTAGTGGGGCGGCCAAAAATATTAAAAGTTAAAAAAAATTCCAATAACTAAAAACTAAATTAAAAAATTTGCCTAGAAAGATTTTATTGCGCTCCAAAAGATGCCTCTGCTGTAGAACAGCGCAACTAACAGATTTACTACAAACTTACTGAACTGTCTCTTTTAGCACAGGATTATTATGGTTGATTAAAGTAAATTTTAAAATAAATTTTTATTTTGCAATTTTGGATATCGCGATTAATTCAGTAGAAGAACGCTTTCAATTATTAAAAGAATGCTATTCATTGTTCAGTTTTTTGGTAACTGTCCATTCCATAGATTCAAAATAATTTAAAAAAATGTTGACTGAATTTAGATAATAAACTTCAGGTAACTGAAAACTGAGGATAATAACATTAAAAAACATTTAAATGTTGGAATATATTTCAGAGGAAGAAAGGGACTTTTACAAAGTAGTACTGAAAACTCAAGACAAGGAAAAATCTACACCATAATTTTGGAAATTGTACAAATATCATTTCTAATATAAAATTTTGAATTACTCTGAAAAATCTCTCCAAGCTGGAGATTCGGTTCTAGTATTTATTACTATTTTGCAAATTAATTTTAAAGTATGTTTCGAAAATTTTGGAAAAAATTGCCGAAACAGTTTTTTAATTTTTACGTTATTATCGATGATAAGATTTTTGTGTATAACCATACTCTGAAGAAAAAAATAACAAATTTTAAATTTCGGAAATTTTAAGATCCAGCAGTTTAATAACATTTTCAGAATATTATTAAATTGTAATAAAAAAAGTAAAAGTATATTGACTACATTTTCCTTGTATCTTGAATGTTTATATACTTCTTAAAGAAAAATGTCAATAATGAAAACTGAAAAACAAAATAGGCCAAAACATGGGAAGTAGGAAACTAAAAACCAAATCTGAATTAATTAAATAAATATATAGACCTAATCAGTATTCTTTGGTATATTACTAATATAATAACAAATTACACATAGGTGAAACTTTTAGATTCCTAGAATTGAGGTTATATGAACACAAGGACAATATTAGAAATTACCATACCAGCGGACCAAACATAAGTTATCTCAAAGAGGGATGTGTCTAGATCGAATCTATAAGTTTGACAAGAATGTACTAAAAGTTTGTTTTTATTTAAATTATGATTATAAATGAATTAGTTTAACAAACTTTTAAATTGTATTGTATGATAATCTAGATATGATACTACAAGTCATTAAAAATAACAAAACCAATAATAATTAAAATACGCATACCTATGCAATTTATAAATGTAAAACATTTTGGAGAAAGTAACTGTTTAGGACACAGTGACAGAAATGTAGTTTCATCAGCAGAACAGATTAAGATTATTGAAAACGACACTAAACAGTAGTTTTCTGGAAATAGTCTTCATATGTAATGCACTGATACTATTATCCTTGTTTTGGTGATACACGCCGAGTACGGGAAAATACTTTTCTTGTATACTGCACACAAGATTTTTTCAGTATTAGAATAGAATAGAACAGAATAAATCTTTATTAATTCTGTATGCCAATTACAAAATTGGATAGAATAAGTCCAAAAAATTTAATAATTATAAATTAGAAACATACCGAATATAAATTACAAACAATCATGCAACAAGTAAAGGATATCAATAAGGATACATAGAACCAATAAAATTACAATTAGTAAATATTAAGAGAATAAAATTTATAAATTAATAAAATAGTGGACAAAAATCAGTTTATGTTTCAATTTATTGATTAAAATTCATGTATTCATCCAGAGAGTTACCGCAGTTACTACATAGAAAATTAAACAGTTTTGATTTAAATTGTATGATGTTACAATTTATTGTATAGATTGCTACCAGCTAGAGGAGATTTCTTATAGAGGGCTAAATTATGTTGATATATATATATATATATATATATATATATATATATATATATATATATATATGTATATATATATATATATATATATATATAATAGTATATATATATATATATATATATATATATATATATATATATATATATATATATATATATATATATATATATATATATATATATATATATATATATATATATATATATATATATATATATATATATATATATATATATATATATATATATATATATATATATATATATATATATATATATATATATATATATATATATATGTGTATAAATAATGTATAAAAATAAATGCCAGTAATTGTGAGAATTTTATTATTCTTAAAGGTACCACGACTGGAGATTATTCTCAACACTCTTTTTTGCAAAATAAAGATTCTTAGTAGATCTACGTTTTGCCTCCAGATAATTATGTTATGTGCTAGTTTGAAATAAAATAGACCATTTGTACATGGTATTTAAACAATAATTGTACATTTATACATAAATATAATAAATAAATGTCTGTTCCATGTTAAAAAGTGTTTCTATGCAGGCAAGTGTAACTATTTGGAAAAGTATCCCTCTTCTAAATAAAAAATAAACATTCAGAAATGTGCTGTAACAGTAAGGTTCCGTGGCCATCACCTAGAAAGTTCGATGTCTAATGAAAATACTCATATGACGAATATTAAGCCATTATCCGTTGTTAATGTATGTTGGAAGTAACAAGAACATTCATTGTCTCCAGAAGTTGTAAGTGTGGGCCAGAACTATATAAAAATAAATTTTATTGATCAAGATAAAGCTTAGGCAAGTTAACAATGCTCACCAAATTAAATTTGTTTTATTGTGGTTATAACCACATAACAGTTACATAAGATTTTTTTTGAGATTGCCGAATAGGGTGTCATATATCAAGGCATATACCTAATCAAAGTAACATTCACAAAAAACCATAAAATGTGTAAAAAGAAAACACTAAATATATGTCAAATATAGTTTGCTTGAGATATATTGTATTAAAGAACCTGCTAATTAATAACTAATGCAAACAACATTCAGAGTTTCGTATTAAAATGACAATAATAAAGAATATTTATCTAGGTTAGGCTGCTTAGGTACCAATTTCACAGCTTGTTAAAAGTATGTTACCCAAAAATTATATTATCAAAAATTATAAACGGTAATATATAAACAAAGGCTGAAAATTATTTTAAAACAATTTTTACAAAAATATAATTCTGACAATTTCATCTATCGACTCGGTGTAATGGACAGTGGCACATGCATCCACCCAAACACCCCGATTCATTTACGGGTTGGTAAAGTCCTCCTAAAGAGATGCAAAATTGACTTTTTTTGTGTATTTGTCACATGGGCATATTAGATTTTAGTGAAAAAAGAAATGATAAAAAACGGTACAATAATTAAGAACCAAGCAAAACAATTTAGAAAATCACTAGCTGTAAGGTAAAATATATTAAATTACAAACTGAAGAATACAGAATCAAAATAGCAAATGGTTTTTAAAAATGCAACTTATACCAACAACTTATCTTAAAATAAAAGCGGCGTAAGTAGCTCCAGGAGTATCATCTTGAACTAGCTTGACAAAAAAATCAACTACGGTGGTGTATGAAATTTTCACTAGAATTGCCTTGACCATGATAATTCCAGTAAACTTTATACCATGTAAGATTAATATTTTCTGTTGGTTTATAAATAGATGTACGTAGTATGTAATCCAAAAATCAATTATCATTAACTCGCCTAATTGCCCAAATCCAAAATCCAATATTATTCAGAATTATAATCCAAAAAATAGTGTATAAGCTGGTATTGTATATTATTTTTTATAACATACTAAAAACGCCTAAAATAAATTATAAACAAAAATTATTTAAAGTTAACTGTCAAGCACATGGTGGAATAACAGAAGAAAATATAGATTACAAGTTACCCAGCAAATCTGGGCTTCTAGTTTACAAATAAATCTGATTTACAAATTGAAAGCAGTCATACTACTGTATTAATTAACAAAATAAAGTATTAGACAATTTTATTTTCGAAGCAATCAAAAATCAAACGTTTTTTAACAAAAGCCTATACCTCGGCAATACTAAGTGTTTTTTATTAATGTCTTGACAGAAGAAGAAGGAAGATTCTTCGAAATTCACTAAATATTTAGGCCCGAATTCATAGGCACGCCTCATAAGAAATGAGACCTCTTTGAATAAGAATTCCTTCAAATACGGTTCCCCTCTTTTTAATATGTTTCAAGGATTATAGTTCATTAATAGCTTATTTTATGTTGTTGATGGAAAATTGATGCCATTCTGAAATATCAACGAATATACACATTTCAGAAGAAAAAATTACAAACACAGTTTAAATTTATCGAATTTTTAGACATTTTTTAAGAAATGAGGATGTCTTGTTAAAAAAATAATGTTTCAGAATCAAGGGACCCTTAGATCATCTGTTTCCTCAAGATAGGTTGGTAGGTTAATTGACATTAATAACATATCTGTCTAACGTTCGTTAGAAATACATTTTCTTTATTTTTGAAGAATAATTTAAAAATTGTAATGGAAGAAATGGACGAGATTGATGATTTTTTTTTGAAGACGAAGAGAAAATAATGATTCTACATCGATTACCAATAAGGAATTATGAAGACCCATTACTGTTTTGTGAAAAAGAGCATTTAAGGAGGAGATACAGGTTTTCAAAAGAAGAACTAATGCATGTAATATTCCAATCATATGAAGTTAGTTACCATCTATCAACTTTACCAAACAAAATATAAGTACTAAAAAAGTTTCCTTCGAGCACTTCTCATTCCTTATATTCTACGAATTCGAGCCAAAAATGTTGAAAAAAATGTTAACTGACTGACGTAGTCACAAATTCACTAATGATAAAATTACTAGATCTTTGAAATTTGGATATTTCATACGAGTGAGTAGTAAGTTCATAAATTCATTCAGGCCAGGGCAATAGAATATTCTTGTACTGATTTATAAGATGTAATAATAATAAACTACTGAAATGCACAAACACCTTACCACATTTGATGAATTCACATATTCGTGCTCATTTCTTTTAATGAATTCTCCCGCATTATGACATTTAATTGACATATATTTTTAACAAGAAACTGAAAATATTCAATTTATTTGCGTCGACCACAGAAACTGATTGTCAAAAGTAGTTTCATGCTGTTTACATCGGAAATATTTATGTAAACACGTATAACAGAAACTACCATCTAAAACAAGTTTCTGCTGTAGACGCTAATAAGTTGAAAATGATTAATTTCTTCGTGCAAATTTATTTTAAATTTAGCGTCGGCAATCGGAATCAGGCGACTTAGCGCATATATCGTAACTATTATTTAAAGTTCTTTTTTTCATATCATTTACAAAATTCAAACATCTTTATCATTTTTTGAGATAATGGCCTGGGGACTTTTAACTGATACATCATGTATATTAAGCGAGAGATGAACAATTTCTTTTTAACCGAATGTTTATTGCATTTTATCTGTGTCTTTATTGCATTACTCATATTTCTGTTTGCAGAAACAAACAGCGGTGATATCTTAATTTTCATTTTAAAAAGTGTTAAGAAAATATCTGTCCACAAAATATTAATTTCAACTGAAAATGGTAGATATATTGGTAAAAACATCACCCAATCAATAAAAAAAATTATATTAATTTTTTTCAGATATTTATTCGTAATAGAACTTGTTTCGTCGCGGCGAGACTAGAAGACGTTCCTCCGGTAGAGGCTAGCGGAGTGACGTCACATGCTCGTCGATAACTGCCGCGGGTTGTTTTATGGTAATCGAGTCATTTACATGCGGAAACCGATAGTATACTTTTTGCCTGTGTGGATGTGTATTAAAAGAAACATGTCAGCTAGAAAATGTTTTGTTCCTGAAGCATGAACACAACCAATAAAACTCCATCAAAAATATTTGCAACCATATCAAAGAATATACAAACATATACAGTTCTGTATGTGTTGCATACAGAGTATTTTAGAAATAGTATCCCAAACTTCTATGGGCTAAAATAAGCAAAGAACTTTTTGTGGACGTGTCCAAAAATGAGCCGTTTCCAAGATACAAGGTGTGTAAAGTGTCAATAGAAATACGTTTTATTTTTATACATTGTACTGATTCTGCGGTTGGCTTCTTGTGAAACATTATTAAATATTTTAAATAAACAAAGAAAGTTTGCTTTTAAATGTTTCAAAATTGTACAGTACAGTACAGTACCTCTCATCTGTACTCTTGAAAAGGACCTAAAAAGCCGAAACACGTGTAGAGTGAAAATACAATTTTGAAACATTTAAAAGCAAACTTTCTTTGTTTATTTAAAACGTTTTATTTTTGTTTCTTCGGGAACTATTGGAGATAAATACGATAATAAAAATAATATTTAAAAACAGTTGCATTTTCAAGACATTGGTCTTGGCCTAACTTGGATATTTTTTACTTTTTCATCTAAATTGATAGAGAAAGTTTGTCGTGAGAAAAACCAATTTCAAATTGTGATGAAAACGAACGTATTGAGACCGGAAAATAAAAAATTCTTTGCGTCAAATCTAAAAATGTTTCAAATATAAATTGTTCATAATGAGAAAACATGCTTAAAAGAACTCTTGAAAATATCTCGTATCATTATCCGTTACTGAGAAAAAGGTTTAAAATTAATTTTATTCAATTAACAAAAATATGATTTCGGCAGTACTTCATCATGTCCAATTTGAAATGGATGAAGAATGAATTATTTTGTTTTGTTTTATTTCGATTATTACGTTTGTTTCGTTTCTCATTTCTCATTTGACTCATTTGCCTCATTTTTCTCATTTGTATCATTTGTCTCATTTATCTCAGTTTTCTATTTTATCTTATTTATCATATTTTTTCATCTTATTTATTTTGTTTAATTTATTTTAATTATATTATATAAATATATAAAATAAGTTTAAAGTTTTTTAACTCATTTATCTAATTTCTCATTTGTCTAATTGGCCTCATTTTTATTCTTATTTTCATATACATTGGTGACTCATTGTGGATGAATTTCCTTTTACTTTCTCACCTCTCAAAGTGAGGAAGTTATGTACTCGTGAAATAAATTTGGAAAATTTTTACTGCATTTCTGGAAGAATCTCGACGAATTATGACGATACACAAAATTTCCGACAAAAAAATTTTCTGTCTGTGTGTCTGTGTTCGCAATAGCAGCTACAGTTTTTGCGATAAAACTTTCAAATTTGGTACACACATTCTAGAGGTCAAGGAAGCGATTGAGTTCGTTGATGAGCAAAATCGGTTTAAAAAAATATTAGTGATATTCCACCAATGTGACTTTTTTGAAACAATAAAGGTCTTTTTTGAAATGTCAAAATGTGACTTTTTTTGAAACGTCAAAAATTACTTTTATTATAAACTCCACCACACGACGAGTTTTACTACGGTGAGGAAATTCTGTGAGAAAAATTAAAAATACAAAGGAAACTTTTAACACAATATGTTTTGCACTTTAAAAACTATTATACAAAAGCGCATTGCACTACTTACCACTATAATATACGCCGCTGCTCATAAGAAAAATCTGGAAAGTATGTAGTTACATAGCCTCCAATAAGTTTGGCTTGCATCCCAAGTTTTGTAATTTTTTTTCCAGTAGATTCTGAAAAAATAAAAAAAATATATTTCTGGCAATATTTTACACACCCTGTATCTTGGAAAAAGTTCATTTTTTAACACATGATCATTAATAACTAAGCCTATCTAAGCGATGGTAGATTCAGAGTCGGGCGCAATACCAATGCCATCGCTCGCTTGTTTATGATGACGATGACACGACACACTTCAGTTGTTATCTGTCGGTCGATGCATAGAGTACTAATAAATAATAAATAATGTTGAGCGTAAAGAGTAGAAAACGACCATACGCTAATAAACTGAATAAATTTCTCGGTGAATTTCCGGATTTATTCTATGATGGATGTAAAATAATTTGTAAAGTTTGTGATCAAGACTTAATGTGCTGGACTAAATACGGCTGCAAAATTCATGTCAATGGTAACCGGCATAAAAATAAAAAAAATGGCGTGTCTTCTTTGGAACCTCAGTTTATGTTTGATTTACTGTTAATGCTAATTGCCTGTGATGTTCCCCTGCGCATATTGGATAAACCAGCATTTCCGGCGTTCTGGAATAAATACAATCCTCAGGTGAATTTACCAAGTCGTTCATCGTTACGTAGATATGTACCAAGTGTTCGTGAAGACATTGTAGGATTAAATGTACATTAAAAAATACACGGCTGTGGTTATGTGTTGACGAGATGACAGATTGTAAAAAAAACTCTATTTTAAATGTTATAGTACATGTACTCGACCCTGTTAAACCAACATTTCTACTTTTACTAGCTAGCAAAAGACTAACTGCGTGTACTGGCGAAACAATTATGCGGGTGGTGTTGGAGACTTTCGAAAAATTTGAACTGTCAACAAGTCAAGTGTTGATGTTTGTGACCGACGACGGTGCTGCGACAATGCGTTTGGTGGGCCGTTTTCTTCAAAGAGACGATTGTAGGTTTTTACATGTTACGTGTAAAGTGCATGCGTTCCATCTTGAGGCAGAAAGGATTCGAAAATGTTTTCCAGAGGTAGATGCATTAATAGCAAATACAAAAAAAGTATTTCTCAAATCTCCTAAACGGCTTCGAGCATTTCACACACTGTGTCCTGGTATTCCGGAACCACCAGAGCCGATTCTTACACGTTGGGGAACGTGGTTGAAGGCAGCTTTTTATTATGCTGAATATTTTCAACAAATAAAAGCTGTGATACTACAGTTCAACCCTAACGAGGCTGCAGCTATTAAGGAAAGCCAGACAAGCTTTCAAGATGTTTCCCTTGAAACAGATTTAAAAACTATTTATAACAATTATAGAGGACTACAAGACGCAATAGAAAAATTGCACAATACTTCGTTGTCGTTAGTGATATCGCTGCAAATAGTGGACGACGTAAATACACAGCTACAGACTATAAATGACGCAAAAAATAAGCCCGTTATTGAAAAATTCGAGTGTATTACGGAAAGATCCTGATTTTACCAAATTAAGACAAATTTGTGATGGTGCATTTACAGCCACGTTAAGTGAGTTCACAGAGTGTTTTACTTATGCCTGTATTATTTGCGTAGATGTCGAACGGTCTTTTTCAAAATACAAACATATTTTTTCACCACAGCGAACATCGCTTACTGAGACAACTGTAGAAACATATCTGGTGCTGCACAGTTATTATAGAAGTGCTCTAGTTTGTGATATCGACAACCAAGCTACTTCATAAATCTGCTTAAGAAGGTGAGTTTTGTACATATTTTTATAAAGTGTACCAGTATTAATAAAATTTATTTCCATTTATTTATTTTAGTTATCACTTAGATATACAATGTACTTGTGTGGACGTCATTTAACAATTTAATAATAATGTGAAGCACTAAACTTACAAAATATAAGGAAATACATAAAAAAGAATTTAAAGCGAACGAAATAGTACAAAAACATATATCACAATATATAAAATATTTTTGTTTTTATTATTGTACTTATTCAAGTATTATGATATGATGCATACCCAGTACGTCTCTGTAGGATTAATGACCTTGGCCAGGCTTATTAATAACTTCTTTGCTTATTTTGACCCATAGTGTATACTGTAGAAGTTTGGCAATCTATTTCTGAAACACTCAGTATACAAACTATTACGTATTCATTATGCACATAAAATAAGCAGGCACCCTATCTATGTGTTCCACAAGTACTGTTTGTTGTTAATTCTATGTTAAATGTTGCAGTATATTATTTATAATATTTAAAAAACAATCAAGCGACACATTATAAAGTTGAAAATAAATACTTTTATCCACGACTATTAAATAGTGTATCCATTGTGTATGTATTTCTTCAAGGATAATGCCATCCATTATTCACTGCAGTTAATAATTATTTCATTACTCATTGGTTTTGAAATTTTTTATTTAAAATCCATCAAATAGGCCATGACATGTCCGTTAAAGTGCGGAATTTCTATTAAATTTGAAACGTCAAAAATTGTCCAAATTCTTATAGCAGTATTTTACTAATTGTTATTATTTAATAGTCATGGAAAAAGTATAGTATTCTACTCGCATGTACGAGTAATGGTTATTATTCAGCCTCGTGAATAATAGCCATCAATATGTGGCTTCGTGGTCGAGCGGTAAGACCACTTGCTTATCACCCCGGCGTCCCTGGTTTGATCTCCGGTCAAGAAGCTAAGATTTTTTTTAAGCCAGAAATTAATCCTAGAATAATCGGATATTGGGTGTGTGTCCATTGTCTCTAAATGTGTAGCTTTCTTCTGCAGAAAGTACCTTGAGTTACCTTTAAAGATGCATGGGGTTGTAGTACCTGTGGTGTTTAATTTAATTTAAATTTAATTACATCATCATTAAATAATATACTATTACATCACTGGATTGAGATAGATTAAAATCCCTATTTGATACTGGAAAATCAGACACCATAATAACCGTTACATTTGACAAAGTGTGCAAGTCACCTTTTTGAAAACCTTTCATTTCTTTATTACGTAATAAACTAAACATTAGCCCTTCTAAACTACAACCTTCTAAATAACGGTACTATGGGCACAGTATAACCAGTAAATTATTTCAGCTACATTTCATTCATAAATCCACTGAGCGCTCTGGGACCTCGAATGCAGGTGGTTGCGTCACAGTTGTAGTATTTTATAAGGATACCATGGGTGTAAGAAGCAAATTTATCGTTGTTGATTAATTAATAAAATAAATAATTATTAGTTAGGAAAGAGATCACAGGTTTTTAATGTTTGTGCAGCCAGGTGTTTATATTTTATTTTTTAACATTTTATATGGCTAAACTAAAAAATCTGTAGATTCTCTAGATAAATGAAATAAAATACACAATAAGCATAATATTTTATTATTAATAATTGAATAATGAATGCTAAACATGTCATAGCTTACCAAATAAAATAGCTAGGTATAAAAAAAAACAAATGAATTATTGATAATTCCAATTATTAATTTTGTGTTTTGTTTGCCAGTTTTAAAATTTATTCTTAATAATTTAGATAAACTGCCGATACACAGCGCTTCCACTCACAAAATATTATACTTTCAATTTATATTATTAAAATTACTTTATTAATGGTTCTTGCTTTTATAAAACAATAACTCCTATTGTAGTTCCCTTATGAACTGACTTAAAGCAACTGTTTATATACAAAACTCAACTTATTTTTTATAGTCCTATTACCCCCTTGAAAGAAGTTATTTAATTATGGGACACCCTGTATATACTTTAACTTTATTTAACTCTTTCACCCTGTAAATGGCCCGCAAATAATAGAACCTCAAAATACTTGGTGTTAAAAATAATGGCCTATATATTGCTTTACATAAATCTAATAACAACCTGTCGCCGCCTGGCTGAAATTATCAGTGTGGAATTAAAAAATTGGACTTACAAAACGAAAGCACCAATAAATATTTAAAAACTGACAAAACTTTTCATAAATTGACTAATTTGTAATGTGTCTACAACATACACACGCTTTAAAATTTGTTCTGTATATCTTTAAAAATTATTCAAAATAGATGCAGAAGATCAATCGTCTAATTGTAAATACAAAACTAAAGATTTTATTTTTTTATTCCTATTTAATTTATATTCTTAAAATTACTTCATTAATGGTTCTTGTTTTTGCAAAACAATACCTAACTCCTATACTAAGTTCAATATATTTTATACTTGCAATAATATAACAGTTTTTCACATAGTCACGACGTCACGAGGAATAAATAAAACTTTTCCTTACTACAATAACTTTTATTTGTACACCTTTCACATGAGCAAACCATTCCCCCTCTTTTCTTATTGTTCCCCATTTTAAAATAAAATAAAATGCATACAATTATCACAGTAAACCAATTACGCGTAAAGCACTTACACCACGAGTTATTTTATATTTCGCTGATAACATACACGTCGCTCTAACGGCCACTACTACACTGATGCTTTTCATTATAACGGGTCAATTTAACCGCTCTTAAAGGTTCCCGGCGGCGAGACCTTGCAATAAGGAGAAATAACCTACTGGTTATACTGTGCTATGGGCTTCGTTCTGCCGACGTAATACATACAATGGACATAGCGCCAGTCACTGAGGTACAAGCATGTGACGTCAGCTCAACCAGCAGGCGTTTGTCGAATTCGAATAATGTAAGCAGTTTCTGCGTTTCTATTATAGTTATGATTATCTCTTTTTGCAAATAAATTAAATATTGCTAATAAAGGCTGTAATTAATTTTAACTAATATTAAATAATTTTTTTTGTGTACATTTTATTATATCAGAAATTCGTTGGATAATGTAAAGTTGTGCTATTTATCTTTAATTGCTATAGAAAATGATATTTTGTTCGAATTGAACAAATTTATTCATATACAAGAAATAGATACTTTAATGTTTTATAAATCCAATACTAATAATGTTATCGTGAATCTGTTTACACATTTTTATAAAGTAATTCCTAAGGTTTACTTTGGGAACTCACAAGTGTTCAAGTGCCATAGAGCACATATAAAGGTGATATTCTAGTTCATTCCAAACCCGGTGTAACATATCTGCATTGACACATTCCACAGTTCTCATGAATCGTGATGCGTTGTTTCAACTCAGCTAAGACAAGGTTTACGTCCCTCCTCAAGCGAAGGTTCGACTATGTGGGGAGGGGGGAGACGAGTTAAGAACCCTATAAAAGTTCATGTAATAAAAGTACGCTTACCCTGAAAATGCAGTAAATTCATCTCGCCAATTTTTCTCAAAATTGATGTGGAGTTTTTGAAGATGAAATGATTTCCCTGCATATAGTTAACTAAACATTATATAAATTCTTATTTATATGTATCAAAAACATTGGGCGGTTTCCTCTCTGATTTGAAATGCATTAAAAATGAGTAAATAAGATGTGTCTAATGGAAATCAAAATAGTTGCGATTATATTTATAATAATTTGATAAAAGTAAGCATTCACAGAAAGGCAAATAATCATCATTTCTCTTAACTACATCATTCACGACATGGGTGTGAGTTTCTGTTTCTGAATTACATGGTAAAAATGAATTTACAACAATCAAAATGCGACAACGTAATAAATCTTCATCAAAAAGAAAAAGCTCAGGTAAGGGCGTATCCATAATTTTGGCCCACACAGAAGTTCGACTAATTAATATGGCGATCATACCTGTGCTAATGTGTTATTTGATAATTAAAGTTGCGGCTGCTTTGAGGCAGCGCCATCTATTTAATAAACTGTTGGTTTGGAAAGTGACACTTACAATTAATTTATAAACCCACGGATTTTATGATTTATTTGGTATTGCCTCAGGAGAGCGTTTGATGGTGTTAATCCATAAATTGTGCAATGGATATTGAAAGCATCTTGAAACTGCCATAAACTAGTCAAATCAGTATTGAAAGGCATAAATGGATAAATTTGTTTTTAACTTCTTTCAAATCTATTTTGCAATAAGGTTTATTTAATAATATCTTTATACAGTTGCAATGCACACCGTTATTTTTATATAAAAATTGGCGTATATTATATTTATGTAATTGCTATTAACATAATTACAATAGATTTTTAGACAAAAATCGAAAATAGGGTGCAGAATGAGATGTAGGATGAAGAAAATTTAAAAAGCTTCAGCAAAAGCCATATATTACAAAAAGTTCACTAGTTCTAGCACCACACCATCATTAATGATACAAAATTGTAAAAGAAATACCAAAGATATGTAAAATGTAAGTTGAAAGTAGTTACTCAAAGAGGGTGTATACACGTTGAGCCCCGGTGTTAAAACGATTTTAGAGTTTTCTTAGACCGGCATTTTCTTGCAAATATCATTAAATAAATTCGAAAATATATATTTTTTTGTAATTAAAGGTAATTACGGCAAAAATGGCAAAAAAACTAGGGTTTTTACCGTTTTCTTGAAATTTTTATTTGGGATGTACGGAAGTACCTTGTGGGCTAGAGGGGTTTAGGACCACTGAACATGATCTGGTTGAGTCTCACACTTCCAGAAAAAAGTTGTGCACAATGCTACAAAGCACATGAGAGATGATGACGGTAGAAAAACCGCACAAAACAAATGTTCAAGAACCATCTGCAAGACATATTGTGTAACTTGTTTTTTTAGGTCCAATAAATTCGTTAAAATAGTTTTACTTATTAGTTACAGTAATATATTCATATAAACTATTTTTATAATTCAAATGTAAAAATAAATAAATTTCGTTGTGAGCATTTGTCCCCAATTTTTGATACTAAAAATTTGTACCTATATTCTGTGCCTATATGTAAAGATTTTCATAACCCGCTAATATCCGCCAGTTCTCCGGGGCTGCTTTTGTACAGCATTTAATGTCTAAACTAGAAATAGGCTGCGCCTAGAAGTGAGTCAAATTCTACCCTACCGGGACTCAACGAGTTAATAAATACAATTACAAAAAAGGACATTACGCTGACAGAAGCAATAATTTAACGTTAATTCTATGTCATCTAGCTTCAAATTCCGTAATTCAGGAGTTTTCACTGGACGATTACAAAAAATTTGGAAGCCGGCTCTAAATAATTCGTAGATCAAGTGATAAAAAGTTATCTCATGTTATGTCATAAAAATTTCATACTAAAACTGGATATGACGACATTGATATTTTTGGACAAAATCAGATCAAGTATCTTCTGAAAAACTAACATTTTTATGCTCAGGGGTTACAGTAAATACATTATCTCATTTCAATGCACGGCTATTTAAATACGATTCTGAATATGGTTTGCAGAAGTTTACGGATGACACAGTCAATTAATCCAAAAAACATTAGTAATTAAATATGAACAATTTGTCTTTCTGGCATTTAAGCGAAAAACTTGAAACTTGAAAACTCCTTACTTAACTGTCAGAATTAAATGTAAAAAAAATTACATATCTTCATTTTGTGTCTGGCTGTATGGCTAATGGACTAATCGAATTAGAATTCACTGAGATTCGTAGTTACTTTTCGAGGCTTTCTAAGGGTCATACTGATGACGCAAATTGTAGAAACACTTATTTGTGAATGTTTATAAGTTAATTTTTATTTTTGATTTTACTGAACAGAGTAGTTAGAATTAGATCACTGGGTCAGTCGTAATGAACATAATGTGCATATTATTACTTCCTCTCCCCTCAAAGTAAGGAAGTTATGTATTCGTGAAAAATATTTTGAAAATTTTTATTGCATTTTTGGACAAATATCGACGAATTATGACGATACACAAAATTTTAGACAACAAATTTTCTGTCTGTGTGTTTGTGTGGTTCGCGATAGCACTTAGAGTTTTTGAGATAAAGCCCTCAAATTTGGTACACACATTCTAGAGGTCGAGGAAGAGATTGAATTCGTTGATGAACAAAATCGGTCCCAATGTCTAAAAAAAATATTAGTGACATTCCACTAATGTGATTTTTTGAAACGTCAAAATGTGACTTTTTTTGAAACGTCAAAAAATGTGACTTTTTTTGAAACGTCAAAAATTACTTTTATTATAAACTCCACCACACGTCGAGTTTTACTACGGTGAGGAAGTTCTGATCCTCAAGTAATTGACAGCGGTTTTTCTTTATAATTCAAGTTTTAGCGTTTTGGCAAATAGCCGGGAAAATAATTGTTTAAAAAGATATATATATTACACTTATGTGTGATAAGTTTTTATAAAAGTTATAAAATAATAATTAGCAAAAATTTTTTAAATGGTATTATATTTCATTTCATTCCATACTTTAAACTTTTACCAAAGAAATGATACGTAATTTGTTTAAAATTATAATATTAATGTTTATTTACGATAAAGAATAATACGATAGTATGGTATAGTATAGTCATGTATTAATTGTACGCATGGAGTACAATAAATGCACCTTTATTATAAATTCGTAGGTAGTATGCATTTATACAAATTAGTTATCAAATCCTAATTTGTCACCTAACTTAAATTTGGTGTGTATCCGGGGTCCAGATCTAGCAAATTACATACATTATTTATATTAAGGGTACGTTCATTGCAAAAGTCGTCGGTAATATACATTTAATAGTAGGACTTGAAGATATAGAGTCACTCGCATTTCCTATAGATATAAAGTCTAACGATTACGTTCAATTAACAAGTCGTTAAGCAAATAGAAGTAAGATTGTAATATTATTTTTTTAACAACTCAATAAATTAGTTTTAATTACCTTAGCATTACAACGTAAAGAGGTCCAACTATATAATTCTTTGTAATAGTGTAATTAATAATAGCAGTCAATCAATATTTAATTGTTCCACATTATAATGATTATGTCGTATTTGCCATTTACATTGCATAAATTGTTACATTGTAAATTGTCGACTAATCAAATTATAGTGAAAATATAGAGTGACTATTTCGAATTGTGGCCTCTTAATTTATATCTTTAGATGTATAGGGTGACTATTAGATCCTTTACATTCTTGTAAAAATGAAATATTCCAATTTTTCCAAATTCCTTGTGTTTTTAGCCACTCTATTAGATATCCTTAGATATATATTTTTCCTTTCTTGACCGTTAATATCAAATAATATCTGGTAGTAGTTTTTTGGGGATTTCAGGCAGGTATAACTAATTTTATTTTTTTTCTAACGTTTCGGTTTATTACACCATCATTAGAGAAACTATTAATTATTAGGTATTTGTTTTAAATTTTGTTACATATTATTAGATTGTCTGTTTTAACGAAGTTGCGTTAAAACAGACAGATTGTCTGTTTTAACGCAACTGCGTTAAAACAATCACATTAAAACAAATACCTAATAATTAATAGTTTCTCTGATGATAGTGTAATAAACCGAAATGTTAGAAAAAGATAATAAAATTAGTTATACCTGACCGAAATCCCAAAAAAAAACTATCAGATATTATTTGATATCCTTAGGCTAATATCTCAAGACGTTTTTACCATGTTCTTTATGGAGTTAGACATTTTTTATCGATTCTACTCATTCTCAAATTACTTTCTTTTCGGAAAGTTTTGTTCTATCGAGACGAATTTAGTCAGGGTGCATATTTAGTAACTTTTTATTTGTTACAAATAAGAGGGTGCTGGTACAGAACTCACACAACATGGAATTTGTTGTCATAGTAATACTAAAAAATAAAGATATAAAAGTTCCTGTAAGAATTCGGTAATAATTCTGGCTGCATGTAGTCTAGCGTTCTCATCAATAAGCAAAAAATGATTACCGGAATTTTTCCCAAAAAGAATAATTATTGGGACAATGCATTCAGCTCTGTAAGAATACGCTGTTATGTTGTGGTCCTACCGTTAAACATTACTCCGCCCTAAAGAATCAATGCTCCTCCACCGAATACTACCCTTAAATCCATGTTTTCTTCCAAGTACATCTCATTCTGACCCTTCATACCAGTATTTCTCCGTCACACTGGTTATGTTAACTTTGGTTTCATCCGCAAACAGGCATCGATCCTAGTCATACAATGCAACGCCCCAACCAGCACTTCTGGGCGTAACGCCCAGAAGTGCAGTCCGGCCGAATGGTTCCGCCCGAGCATTGGGCACATTGCACAATGTCTAGGTGGCTCTAAAAATAAAATTTCTTAGAAATTCGGAAGGGTATCCGACCATCACTAATCAAACGATTTGAATTTTCACGTTCTGTTCTTCCGAATAAATTGTGAGGGATATATGAAAACTTTTGACTAATATAGATATTCAGTTTAACATCACCGCTCACCATTTTTATTCAGTTATATGAAATATGGAATTAATTATTTCATGTTACAGGTATCTTAATTATTTTGAATATAATATTCAGGTGTTACCATAACCACGATAATTGTAAATGCCAACACCTATTCGGCTTATTTTAACAGAAGCCATTGCGTTATAGAACAACATCAAGTACTTACAGCGACGGAGTTGCGCCTTCATCCTTATTTCTGACGTTTGTACATACGTGTCACCTAGATGTACTGTATCCATTTTTACCTGATCTTATTGTCATACACATTCATGCAAACCCGTTAAATTTTTGTTGTAAATCTTTTTAAATAAACTGTTTCAATTAAATATTGATTCAATTGTAGAAACTTTTTTTAAAACTAAGAAAGAAATACAGATATTTCCAGCCCCACGTTGGGCGCCAATTGTACGATGATTGTACGGAATTTATACTCAGATTGTTCCTTTTTGACTATTTATTGTCTGTTTTATCTGAAAATATATTTTAATTTTAAATTAAATACAAACGAAAGTTTGACCCTACAGTAGTTGAGATATAATACGTAATATGAAATCTATTAATAAGAAAAGGAAAATTTTATTTATTGTTGTTTTATATTTTACTATTTTTTGATCAATTTTAAACTATTTAACACCAAATATGTATCATATTGTACATGCCACAAAATTCAATCAGTTTCCACAATTTTCATTTTATATAGTCATGGGTCTCCTTGTGCTTATAAAATACATATCAATAGTTCTTAATTTGATATTTTCTGGTAATTCCTACTTGGTTTACTTTAATTTTTTTAATACCTCACCTCTTATGTGGAAAAAGTTTTGAACTCTTAAATGAAAATTACAGATTACTTAGATATCTAAGGAATTTTTTCGATCGATTTTAATTCTCAGTATCTCAGAGGAATGCATTGTTAAATACTATGATCTATCGCCTGCAGATTTCAAAGTCAAGGTGGCTGGAGGTAGGGAATGAATCAAAATGTAATCGTTCTTACAGCATTTCTCATTTTAGGGATATTTGGGTAGATAGTATCTATATTGACATACTGTGTGTAATTGGAAAGAGAATAAAAAGTAAATCTTTAGCAGTAAACAGCATCTAAATATTATTTTAAAAATAATAATATTTTCGTTACTTGCTGTTAAACCATGCAATGCCTATACAAATTTAGAAATATACAGTTTTGTGCCTAACGCATACATTTTGACTTGTTTAAGGGTAGCATATTCTACTAATGTGGGCAACAAAAACAGATTTTCAAGTATAAGTGGAGACATCTAGCAAACAGATCCATTATTCGTAGTATGCGTAGAATGCTACATTTAAATTAAAATGGTAGTTATAGTTAGCTGACTTTAGGATTTTAACCACATAGACCAAAATCAGCTCCGTAGTGCTTATACGTTAAGGGCCTTCTAAACAATGGCCAATATCGGTTATTATGACGATGGGCCATTGCGTAGAGGGCGCAATGGCTTAGGGCGTATAATGCCTCTGTGTGGGTTGTTTTAACATAAATCAAAGGAACGCGAACGTGGTGGATAGTAGCCGACGCACGTGTCTACATAATGACCCATAATGAAGCATTCTGTTCGTAGTTGAAAATTGAGGTTCGTCGAGTGAACGTCGAGAATGGCTCTAATAGTGGTAGACCATAGCGATGGCCGATGATGGGCCATTGTGTAGAAGACCCTTTATATGCTAGACCAATGGGTTTCGGGTTTGAATCCTGGCTAGGGTGCAGATGTATAGTAGCGTTTTTAAAAATATTGAGACGGTAGCATAGTTGGCATGAGCGTTGTTGTGCCGCAGAACATGGCAAGTCACTGTCTATCTTTCTATAGTTCGAGCTTCAGTTGAGGCATGTGACAAATGTCGGAAAGAATGGTTGTTATGTGTGCCTGTCCTGGTAAAGTGATGGAACAGCAATGTGCTAAACGTTGATATAAAAAATTAGATAAAAAAATAACAAGTACGGATTATAATCCTTTTCAGTATTTTGATTTGTATATTAGTATATGTAATATATATTTTTTTATTTATCAAAACAGAATAAATACTAACAGCTCTTAAATTAAAATGTGTAATTTCCAGTGTTGGATTTTTTCATTTGGAAATAACGATTTTTACTCCAGTCAAATAACGTTTGACGGAAATAACTGATAAAGTTTAGTATCTTAGAAAATATATTCATTTATGCATACTACTAAACATACTAAAAGTTTTGAACTCAGTCTGTTACGATCGAGCCGCTAGAAAAACAGTGCTACAATTAAGTATTACTTTTTCATCTATTTATAGTGTTGGCATCGTGTAAAAACTCAAATTCTAGGTTATGACGAGAATGGACATATTGAGACCCAAAAATGGAAAATTTATCCAATTCGGCATGCCGACTATGTGTCTCTTGGTCTGTATGTCTGTGGGTCTGTGTGTCGCTAGTCATTGTTTTGCTATCATTATCTCAAACATATCTCAACGTAGAAATCTGAAATTTTACATATACTATCTATGTAGTCCGAGAAAGAATCCTATTGAATATCACTGAAATAAGTTCCCCAGAGAAGGCGAGTCTCAAGGGAACCCAAAAAAATTTCGTCAAACCAAAAAAATGTTTCAAATAAAAATTGTTCAAAATGAGGAAATGTGCCAAAAAAAAAAAACAACTTTCTCTTCAGATTAACCACTATTGAGGAAAACGGTCTAAAATTAATTTCGTTCAATTAAAAAAAAGTATGTCCAATCTGTAATGAGTTAGAAATAAATTATTTTATTTATTTTACCTCGTTTGTTTCGTTTGTCTCATTTATCTCGTTTGTAACGTTTGTCTCGTTTGTAACGTTTGTCTCGTTTGTATCGTTTGTCTTGTTTACATATCGTTTATTTGGTTTATCTTATTTATCTTATTTTCCTGTTTGGCCTGCTTATCTTATTTATCCTTGCTTGCATTTCAGCGGGTGCTTCTATTAATTTTTTAGTGTGGACTATTTTTCCTGTTGAATTTCCAAAAATAAATGTATAAAATAAATGTCAAAACTTACCGACTTTCAGTTATGATCGGAAGCCCAGGATTAAAGATATGAAAAAAAGGTAAAATTTCGACACTTTAAATTATCCACAAACGTCCAATGTCTAATAAAACACTTTAATATTATTAATTATAATTCACTTCGAGATGCAACACGAAATCTAAAATAACGTGCGTATAATTTTGCGTGTAAAATAAAGCGGCGTTCATACAACTACTCTACTATTCAACTACCCAACTACGTCTCGCGCTCGGGCCAGCTGATTCCCTGAACCCTTTTTTCTAGTTCTGCGAATTTCTTCGCATTATACAAAAAATTTAACTGAAATGTTTATTTACGTTATTAAGCTAAAGGCGTATAATCAATTCTATTTATCTCATTTGACTTATATATTTCATTTATATTTTTCTCTTGTTTATTTTGTTTGTCTGATTTATTTCCTTTACTTGTTTATCTTATTTATCTTATCTGTTTCATTTGCCTCATATGTTTCGCTTGTCTAATTTGCCTCATTTGTCTCATTTGTTGCACCTGCCTGATTTGCCTCATTTCATTTTTCCCATTTACCTCATTTAATTTTTTCCTATCTATTATTATTAAAATATTACCAGCAACTCAAAAATACATACAGAATGAACTTAGATAAAAATAAAGATATACCCAGCTTTCCACCTGAGCTCAATGTAGCGCAATGCAGTATTGGCTTAGGTATATGTCTTGCACTCTGTTAGGCAACCAACGCACGATGAGGTAGCTCGATATGAATAATACTTTTTTCCATCTGTATATGGCGCATCTGCAAACGAGATACCTTTAAATCGACATCGATATAATCTTTACGCAAAATCAGTTGGAAAAAAATAAGTCAAATATACTTAATTATCCCCTACTGCTGCTGTAGCAGTACAACAGCACTCTTTCGTGTATACTATACGATTCAAAAGTGGCGTGGATGTGAAATGAATCCCGAAATTTGGGGTTGGAAAAAAGTGAACAAATTCGTCAAACCTGTACCAATACTCCAGGCCCTTGCTCCAGACCTCTACTAACATTGATCTCCTATAATTACAAAAAGAGTTGCACTTCACCTTGTAGGATCCAAACAAGCAGAAATGAAATGCGCCGCAATATGTGGACATTGCCATGAAACCTCTTGTGTGAATTTAAATGCGTTATTAAAATGGACGAGGACAGTTCATTGGACAGAGATCTTGATGAGAACAACCATTCACCATCTGATGAACCGACTGATCAGCATCCAATGACGTAGGATGCTACATCAAATGAGAGTCACAAATTTTAAATGGTAAGAGTAACTATATTAGCATAATTTGAAGTAAACAGTACAACCTTTTTTATATCCTTTATTATTTTTTATTTACTTTTGGTTTTCAGAAATTTCCTGAGCAATAAGTGCAGATTTTGGAGGAAGAGCAGTGGACATCTGCCATCCATTTCCTCGTTATGCCTAATATAGCGCGAGACAATTACCTGAGACAATACCCAGATTCGAGCTCAAGTAGAAAGCCGGGTATATCTCTATTTTTATCAATGTTCATTCTATATGTATTTGTACTATTTTAATACTGATTAATGATAACGGAAAAATGTATATAACTTTTTGGAAATAATCTTATAAGCTTTATTTTTTATATGAAGCATAATTCCAATATCGTTAATGATTAGCAAGATATAAAACTGAATCGGAGAATCATTTTCAAAAAATGGCGGCTCGAGCTCAGGATTTTAGTATGTTTACTAATAATGGGCCTGAATGAACATTTTTGTCGAGTTCTAAAACTTCATTAGATATTTCCCTCTAATTTTTCCTATTTGATTATTTGAAAAATGTTGGCTTTAAAGCTCTCAGAAAATAACAGTTTTGAGCGTTTAAGTAAAATGCCACTATAATTTCTTAATCCTCAGTAATTTCTGAAGATGTGTTGTTAAACAACAGGTAGCATAAAATTAAACATTCCTAAGTAAATCACTTGATCGGCAGAAATAAGGTTACCAATTAATAAACTTTAGTTGATGTCAGCAATTAGAATTCAAACTGAATTGTGCAGGTCATTCTACGCGCATCGAACTGCATATCTGGGAAAAATTTACATTAATTAACACTTAAAGCAAGACAGGATTAAGATGTCCAATCTGGAACAATATTAGCTCATTTATATTCAATCGGAGGAACGTTTTATACCAAATAATTAACTTCCGAAGATTTATGATTTGTTTAGAACCAAAAGACACGAAGATAAATTTAAATTTAAATAAAAAAAGATATTATAAAACTGAATTTTTTGTTAATTGACTGTAATAATGTTAATACTGGTAAGTTATCTAATCAATTAAAGGTGTGTTTTATTTATTTTAAAGTAATAATGGTTGTGAAGAAGTTTTTACAAATTTTTATTTTCTCGAATAGATATTAATTCAATTAATTAAAATATTTAAATAAAATTTATGAATAATGTTAATGTTTTACCCAAAAAAATACGAGGCGCCAGTAAGCAAATTATTGGGAATGATATATGCCAAACAAGATTTTTGAATTTAAATTTGAATGTGCAAAATGTATGAAAACAGCCAATTGAGACAACTAACTGTATTAAGTCCATTCACTGTCTGTTAACCAAAGGTACACGGAAAGAAAAGTGTTGAAATAAGAACTACAACTGTATGGATTTTTACTGCAAATTACGATACAATTCGGGACAAAAACTTATAGTAAGTTTGAAGAAGAAATTGTAGTAAAATTAAGTTCTAAATTGTTAGGTTAATTTAAACATACACTTATATATATATATATATATATATATATATATATATATATATATATATATATATATATATATATATATATATATATATATATATATATATATATATATATATATATATATATATATATATATATATATATATATATATATATATATATATATATATATATATATATATATATATATATATATATATATATATATATATATATATATATATATATATATATATATATATATATATATGGGACAATCCGCGTCAACCGGATCAGAGCTACGACCAAAATTAGAAGCAACCAAAAAAATCGACCAAGGGCTCATTTTAAAGCTTAGAGCGTCTACTTTCAAGTGCCGAGTGCGCCGTTGAAAAATCCAATATGGCGGCTCCAATATGGCGGTTGGAAGCCGGAGAAAAATTGGAGTGTCCAGCAAAAAAAAGCTTGTAAAAAATAAAAATTCGCAATCGATCGGGTCGTTTCTTGGCTCAAATTGTAGCTGATGGACGCCCCTAAAAAGCTGGTGTGGTAAGTTGACAAAATCCAACATGGTGGATCCAATATGGTGGCTAAATTTTTGAAAATCAACCGATTTGCACCAAATTTGGTATACGGGGATTTTGGGTGTCACTGATTACGAATCCGAGGTCAGATTTTCTAGATGGCAGATCCAAGATGGCGGACGAAATTTTCGAATATGGCGGAAAAACATAACCCAATCCACTATATTAAGTCCGTCATCTTGGATTTTGTAAATCGATCTTCGGATTCGTAATCGGCGACCCAAAAAACCCCCGTATAACAAATTTGGTACAAGTCGGTTGATTTTCGAAAATTTCGTCCGCCATCTTGGATCTGTCATCTTGAGTCAAGCAAATCTTACCTCGGATTCGTAATCAGTGACACCCAAAATCCCCGTGTACCAAATTTGGTGCAAATCGGTTGATTTTCAAAAATTCAGCCTCCATATTGGATCCACCATGTTAGATATTGTCAACTTACCACACCAGCCCTCTTAGGGGCGTCCATCAGCTACAATTTGAGCCAAGAAACGACCCGATCGGTTGCGAATTTTTATTTTTACAAGCTTTTTTTTGCCGGACACTCAATTTTTCTCCGGCTTCCGGCCGCCATATTGGAGCCGCCATACTGGATTTTTCAAAGGCGCACTCGGCATTTGAAAGTAGACGCTCTAAGCTTGAAAATGAGCCCTGGTCGATTTTTTTGGTTGCTTCTAATTTTGGTCGTAGCTCTGATCCAGTTGACGCGGATTGTCCCATATATATATATATATATATATATAATATATATATATATATATATATATATATATATATATATGTATATAATATAAAATCTACACTACTGTAATTAACATATACACGACTTTGGCTTCACTTCATAATATTTCAGAGTATCATATTACACCTACATTACAGACAACAAATTACCTCTTAGAATTACAAATTGTTTATTCAACACTTACTTTGTTCTAAGTCTGAGAACCATTACAAATGCTTATCTAGCATAATTAAAAAGATTATAAATTAGCTTCAACACGTTTATCAAACCAGTTTCATACTTACTATGTTTTAATGAACATCTTTTATATTCAAACCAATTATTTCTTCAGAGTCAACGTTGACTCTTAATTAAATAAACCTTTTTTAAAAACTCATTTATGAAAATAAAAATATAAGAATTGGCGCAGTCGGTAGGACCCGTTTAACATCATAGAACAGGTAACTGGTAGTGCAACGAATTAGAACAAGGAAAATATCTGCGGGTACCTAACTTTTAAAATTGAGCTTACGAGAACAAGGAGCCCATCCTCCCTACGTTGGCGGATCCAAATCCCTTAACGGAAGAACCTTATGAAGAAGGTATTTAGGTAAGACCATTTAAGAATCACCTCGTATTATCATTTTTATTGTTATCAAGAGACAAACAATTTTATTATTATTTTAATTATTTTTTTTTAATTTTTTTTATTTTTTGATTAGACTGATATTTCTAACGGTATCCATTCGCTACATATACGTGTGTAGAGTAAACTAAATATCTATCACAATCAATATTAATACTACGAAAACATATTTTCGTAGCAAACTAAACATTATTTTTAATTTTAATTTTATTTTACTTTATTTTATTTGATTTAATTTTCAATAAAATCTGAATAACGAGCAACATGTCTCTCACAACTGAAAGCACTAGCATCGAACCCTACAAATTAAGTAAAATTTTCTCTATTGTACCAGAATTCGATGGCAATCCAATTTTTTTACAAACTTTTATAAATGCCTGTATTCATGCCCATGGCTGCCGACGATCAACGTATCTTATTAACTTTGCATATTAAAAATAAACTTCGCGGTAAAACCGCAGATCTGGTAAATTGAAGTAACCCAAATTCATGGGGCGAATTCAAAGCATTCATTATTCGATGCTCATTTTGACGACCCACGCGATTTGACCGCATTAATAAAAGACTTACAGCGTGTTCACCAATTACCGAATGAGACCGCTTTAACTTTTATTTCGAGATTGCAAACTCACAACGCAAAAATGCACGCCGCTGTGTAAAAATAATGTCTCACTCTTGAGGGAAAAAACCGTACAATCTAATTTAATAAAAAATATGACATTAACTACATTCCTAACCGGATTAGAACCATAAATAGGACAAATCGTAAGAGCTGGAAATCCTCTAAACATGCTTGAAGCAATAAACCGTGTCAAAAGAAAACTCCATTTATCGTATTTTGAATCTCAGAAACTCACAAATAAAACAGTAAATAAACCAATGCAAAATCTATCAAAGCCACCTGATTTTAATAGTCAAAAATTCTTTTCTTATTGTAAACGAAATTGACACTCCTTTAACGAGTACCGTACAAGGCAACATTTTGCTCCGCAAAATCAAAATTTCAGACCTACGTACGTTAATCAACCAAGACCAAATTATCAAAGTTTCTACAACCAAAATGCCCGAAGATATTTTACACCACAACAAAATTTTCAACAGCCAGGCCCGTCTCAACAAAATAGACCCTCAGGAACAAGGCCTAATTCAAATTTTCAAAACAGAACTTTAAATCAACCAAATAGTAATTTTTATCGTTCTAACGCACAAAGGACACACCATGTAAATTTTAATGATTATTACACTTAACAAGAATATGATAATACCGATTTTTATAATCAGTATGACGATTGTAATCAACAGTTCGAAAATTATTGTTCTCAAAATTACTACTCAAATTTCGATTTGCAAAATGTACAAGAGAATTATACTGCTAACTCTCAGGATTTATATGAGAATTATACTACTACTTCTCAAAATTTATGTGAGGATTTTACTGCTAATCCTCAAAAATTTCGGACAGGCCCGAAGTATCCTTGGATATTCCAACACAAGTCGAGCAAATATCCCACCAAATACAAAACACGAATCTACGGGATCCGGACGAAAAACAACGCTTCATACCGTAAATTGAAAAACTGATATTATATTAAAGACTCTATCAACACGTTAAAAATTTTGATAGATACCGTTGCTGGAATATCCATTTTTAAACCAAATACTTGTAAATCAAAAAGATACCCAGAAAATATTGTAATTCAAAGCATATCCAATCAAAAATTAAATATTAATGAATCAATTTTAATTCCTTTTATACACGACGATCCTCACAAAGTTTACATTTATAATTTGGACATAGAATTTGATGGATTTTTAGGTTCCGACTTTATGGAACATTACGAATGTGTTGTTGATTTTAAAAATAAACAACTAATAACCAATTTTAAAACTTATCCGCTTTTTAATGTAACAGAAAACTCACCAGGACCCGACATTTCCAAGTTATGTCAAAATAAATTTCAAAATTCTATCTGAAACGAAATTTCGATCGAACTTCGTACAGAGAAAATATGTAAATTAAAATATAATTTAATTAACACTGACGCTATACTGCTAGCGCAGGAAATGGAAAAGGTACGCATACCTAATGCCCTGGTAAAAATACATAAAAAAGGCGAATTTGTAATAACCGTAATTAACGTAAACGCAATTACTAAAACCATGAATTTTTGCAATTTAAACCTCGAACCCGAAATTTGAAGCAATTTTTAATTTAAGTACTTAAAATTTTAACCCCCATATGCAGACGGACAGAACTTTCCAAATAAAAAATGAATTATGCCTGGATCATCTAAAGGAAGAAGAGGTCGAAATAATAACGCTTTGTTTAGATTTCCAAGACTTATTCTACTTAGAAGGAGATAATCTGACTTTCACGTACGAAATTAAACACGCGATCGACACTAATAATTCTAAACCTGTTTTCACATAATCATATCGTTATCCCCAAATTCACAAAGAAGAAGTTAAAAATAAAGTATCAAAAATGTTAAATCAGGGTATCATTCAACATTTAATCTCACCCTGGTCCTCCCTTGTTTGGGTAGTTTCCAAAAAACTTCTGAACCACAAAAATGGCGCGTCGTAGTTAACTATCGAAAACTCAACGAAGTAACAGTCGGCGATAAATATCCTCTGCCCAATATATCGGACCTTTTAGAACAACTCGTAAAATGTTAATATTTTACCACTTTAGATTTGACATCGGGATTTCACCAAATTGAAATCAATTCCGAGGATATTCAAAAAACGGCTTTCACAGTTGAAAACGGCCATTACGAGTTTTCGCGCATGCCTTTTGGACTAAAGAACGCTCCATCAACTTTTCAAAGAGTGATGGATAAGATTCTACTTAGAATTCAAAACGAAAGATGTCTTGTCTATATGGACGACATTATCATTTATTCACCTAACATCCACGATCACATTTCTCGCTTAACCGAGGTATTGAAATGTCTTCAAAAAGCTAATTTATAGATACAGCCCGACAAATGCGAATTTCTACGAAAGGAAGTCGCATATTTAGGACATTTAATACAAAAGACGGTGTAAAACTTAACCCGCGTAAAACGGACGCTATTTTAACCTTTCTACAACCTAAAGACCAAAAAAGAATTAAATTGTTTTTAGGACTCGCAAATTATTATCGCAGATTAATTTCAAGATTTTCTAAAATCACTAAGCCAATGACCAAACTTTTATAAGAAGACGTCCCCTTCAACTTTGATAACGAGTGCCAAAATTCATTTATCTATCTCAAACAAACATTAACCACATCAACCATTTTAATATATCCAAATTTCGACGAACCTTTCGTATTAACTACGGACACTAACGCATTCGCGATAGGCTCAGTACTCTCACATGGACCTATTGGTAAAGATTTACCCATTGATTACGCCGAAACTAAGTATTCAACCATAGAACGTGAGCTTTTAGCCATATTTTGATCAATTAAGTACTTTAGGCCATATCTATTTGGTAGAAAGTTCAAACTAATTACAGACCATCGACCACTCACATGGTTATTTTCCATAAAGGACCTAGGAAGTAGATTAGCACGCTGGCGTTTAAAACTCGAAAAGTATGATTACGAAATCATTTATAAACCTGTCAAAGTTAACAAAATGCGAACGCTTTATCTAGAATAATAATAAATCACTTTTAGGATTGTTCCAAATTTAATTCGAAAATTTTAGCCGCAAATGAGGACGACACGGTCGACGATGAAAACAAAAGCAACAAAACTACAGACGAACAAATCGCTCACGAATTCGACACCTTTATTAATTTATATAAGACAAAATCACTTATTAATTATTCCAAAATTCAGTTTTCTAACAAGCAATTTCTAGACAGGGAAAATAAAAACATGATTGCGTTCTTTCAACCAATTACAAGATCTTCATTATAAAATAATTGAAGATATTTTCGAGGAACACCTTGATGAAAATCAAAATATCCAAAATAACATCGTCTCATGCAAAACTGCCAGGAAACGAGAGTACTTTATCATTCCTTTACCTTTCGACCCAGAATCTGTTAATGAAACTTTATTTTTTGCATTATTTAAATATCAAAACAAATTTAACCTCATGCAGACGTATAATGTAGAAAATAACTTAGACTTGCCGATATTAGAAATTTTATTATTCATTTTTGCAGAAAAGATATAAAATTAGTAATTTGTCAAAATATTGTTCAAGTCCCTGATAAAGATCAAATTTCAATCATATTAGATCAAAATCACTTAGGTAAAAATAATTTACATCGCGGTATAAATGAAACAATTAGAAGACCAAAAGAAAAATACAATTGGAACGAATTAACTAAAGACGTCGAAACTTTATAAAAAATTGTGAAACCTGTCAAAAATTAAAAGTTTGTCGTAAAAATCTTAGCAATCCATTAGTAATCACGGAAACTCCCAGAACGCTGTTCGAAAGAATTAATATTGATATATTTGAATAACCTACACGAAATCACGTTCTTACCATCCGCGACGAATTAACAAAATTTACGCAAGCTTATGCAATTCCAGATAAAGCCGCTAAATCCGTTGTTAATACTTTGCTATTATATTTCCAACACTATGATACACCTTTAAAGATAGTTTATTAAGAGATATTTGTACGTTATATGACATAAAATTAACATTTTGGAGTGTAGGACACCCATAGTCAAACGGCTCATGAGAACGATTTCATGCCATTTTGGCAGAAGTGATACGAAATCACAAAACTGAAAATCCGAACGAACATCCGTTTACTATTTTACCATATGCAGTAATTTGTTATGATAATTCAGAAAACAGATCGCATGGTTTTACTCCATACGATTTTTTTGGTCACATATCAAATCGACCCCCTGAACGTAGTACAACCAAAAAGAAAAGTCTAAAATACGTTTTGTTAAACAAGTTCCTGAAAATCGTTATCAATATAATATCGGCGATAAAGTCTATACAAAAGAGTCACAAATGAAAGACAAACTGCAGAATAAATTTAACGGCTCTTTTGAAATAAGCGAAGATTTTTCAATGCATAGCCCTAATACTAACCAAACAACTAAAGTAAATTTCGACAGAATGAAACCCTATTCTGAAAGTTAACCTTGGTTTCAGGTTAATCAGCTACTCGGATCAGCTACGTTGGCAGTCTTCAAATATAAAATCATACCCATAAACAATACTATAGGAATTTCTTACAATGAAACGTCAGACATAGTAGCGACAAACGATAAATGGACATTATTGGTACACAAAAACATTTCTTCCTTAAAACGAGAATTTGACAAAAATGACAAGATTTTAGACACCATCATAAACACCCTCAATCCGGCTATTCATAATATGAACATCATCCTAAGCGAAGTTAAAACTCACCTTAGTCTTTTAACACAACTTTCCAAAAGCATACAATCAAAATTTAACGAAGTTTATCTTGATACAAAACGGTACAAACGCGGAATTTTAAACGGTATAGGTACAATTTTTAAATCCATTTCCGGAAACTTAGACATCGAAGATGGTGATTATTATTCTAACTGGATTAGTAAATTAAATAAAGACGAACACGAACTGGAAAACTTTTTTGAAAAACCAACGTCAGTCATCAGAAACTTCAACTCGACCATTCAGAAATTACTAATTATTGAAGAAACAACTAACGATGATATCAAAGAAATTGAGGACGCTATTTTAAATACGCAACATGATATACAAGTAGTCAGAACAAAATTAAAATTTCTAGAAATTTGTAAACAATTAATGGCTAGTTATTTGTACATTGAAAACGATCTGAACAATATTCTAAATTCAATAATATTTGCACGCTTAAAAATCTTTCATTTTTCTATCATTACTCCAGATCACTTAATAAATTAATTACTGGAAATTTCACAAAATTTGCAGAAAATTAATTTGCCACTTCCTATAAAATTATCAAAAGTTGCTCAATACTTGGAGATTATCAAACTTCGAGCATTGCAAACTGATTCTAGTTTAATTTTTGTTTTAAATATACCATTGGTAGACCCCCAAACCTATACAACCAATCGATTATATCCCATTCCGATCCTGGATATTAGAACTAGGTTGCACCATATCTTGTCAGTATGTCAAAAATATATCGCGAGAGATGATGATTCTTTGATGTTCATACTCATTCCGGACTTGAAAGAATGTCGACAACTTAACATTGGAATCAAATTATGTTCAAACTTGTTCGCCCACCCGACAGACAACACTGCCATCTGCGAAGCTAGGCTTTTTAAAAATCTTAGGGCCCTACCTGAAGACTGCCAAACCTCTTTCTTTATAAGTCAAGGTAACAATGTCCAAAAACTTCAGGAAAACCTCTGGTTAGTCATCAATGCAGAATTCCTGCATGTTACCATCAACTGTCCAAAGGGAAATTCAAAAACTGCAATCATTACCAAAAGCTCCATTATAAAATTACAACCCAATTGGTACGCTTTCGTTGGTATAACCAAAATTCAAGCAAGTTCAAACGAAGTGTTAGATGTTAAGGATGACACTCATCCGATCCAAATCCCATATGAATGCTGTAACGAATTTCCAAACAAAATTCAGTTACCAAAATTAAAGCAACTGAAACTAAGCAATCTAAACACAGAAGATCTCGAGATTGACAAGCATAAATTGGATCAATACTCGAAGGATATTGGACGACCTAATCAACGAATCGTTTATTTCCAAACACATCTCCTGGTTCACATATTTCATATTAACACTAATCTTTGGACTACTATTCCTCTATGCATTTTGTAAGTATAAAACAAAAACAAGACGCAGATTAACCATCAACACAACTACATCACCTCCTCCTCCACCGGGACCTAGTAGAACCTTCAGGAGTTTCACTAACATACTCCCTGCATGAAAACGACCTCCGATTCGTAAGGAAGAGGAAAATGAACGTTCGTAATACATAACACAAAAGCAACGACCTGATGATAAACAAATATGATGGCGACTTATTGCTTGTGTGCGTACATCTCTAAATTAAAACTATTATTACAATTTTGGGTCAGATTTTGCTACTTATTGGCTGTTCTTTAGTAGTGCACACAATTAGCATTTTCTTTCTGTGTAGATTTTCGCGTTGATAAGTTGGCAACAGTTTTTTAGGTTAAGTAATGCCATTAACGGCATTACATAAATAACAGGATTAATACTGACAGTAATTTGTAATTAAGGACATTTTTTTGACCAACTTAACAACCTACTTTTAGTTAGGATGCAGAAAGTGATTGGACTTTAGTTATTACACGGATAAAAGTCATCATTTTTATGTTTAACCAAAAAATATTACTTTTATTATATATTTTCTTTAATATAGCGGTCGGGTGAAGCAAATTTGTATTTTACCAAGAGCATTTAACTAAGTATAATTTATCTTAACTGTATTAGGAACCATAAAGTTTCTAAAAGCAAATGGAGTCTGGGCACTACTCTCGAACACAATCAAAACTACTATTTTTTAAAGCGAAATGACCTTTGCAACAAGAAAATTACAATGATTGTATCACTCATGATATATTTGAGATGGGCCGTATGTTCACTGAATTAAATTTGAATTGATCGTCAAGCTTGTCCAACATAATTTTAATTCAGTCCTTTCAGCTAATTTCGTAAATCCCCGACTTCTCGTTTGTTTCAGTTTTTTGGATTGCCTAAAAGTTGTAATTTATTTCCCGATGAATGAACCACTGTCATACCTATGTATTTAAAAGTCTTACCAGTGTCATAGGGATCGAGGAACATATAAAATCGACACTAATTTCGGATTATCTCTTTCATTTTGGAATGTCAAGGAATTTCGAAGTGTCTCTTTGAAAAAGAAAAGGCATTGATTAAAGATGTAGTTGTGAGTAATGGATATTCTGTAAATTTAATTATATGTCTCGTGTAATATGTTCTTCGAAAGATTATAAAAAATCCTGTTTAGGTAACATTAAATCTTAAATATTTCTCAGCCAATTTCTTTCGAAATTTTTCTTCCATTTGAGATGCAATGAAAAATTTAGAATTGTCTTAATTTTAGTTTTATATATAAAACTAGTAATTCCCATGTGTACTATAACTAACCTGTAAAAAGTTTTAATTACTATTAATATTGTTAATTTTGTATTGAATTTAAATGTATTAACAATTCCATTATTAAACATTGTGAATTCTTATTACCAGAAGAACTTGATACTGGATGATGTACTTAAAAACATGATTAAATAACTTCGAATAAATTCCTTCATCAATAATTTATACCATACAAAAACATTATGAACCTACTCATTCTGTTAGTCTTTAAATTATATAAAATACATTAACAATAATCAGATCGATTGTTATGTATAATTTAGTTTAACTAACACTGACAAAGCGCAGCAGTAATTTGTAATTATAATAAGATTTAAGAAGAAACGAAGTATGTAAGAAGATAGAGTTGTGGCGTTTGAAATGGCTGGATGTTTGTGATTTTTCTTTAGCTATAATTGATCAATAATTATTGCTGTCAGATTGAACAATGCCCGTTTGGAATCTGGCTTGTATTTATAAATATATCAAGGAAACGCGATTATATTTATGTACGTGTGTATAATGCTATATTAGCAGCTTCAGTAACGACTATGCTTCATACATAAGTGCATATTATATATTATTGTTACTTTGCTCTCGAAAGATATTGCCTTGAAAACAAAAATGATTAAATTCATAATTATTGTTTCAGTAATATTTTATCTACAATACGGGAGCCTTGCAACCTTCTTTCCCCTCTCTCGTACTCTGGGGACACGATTTTTAAGCAAAAACAACTAGCGGCTGAGTTTCCAAAACAAATATCAAAAATTTGTTTTTTGTGAAACAACTCAGGAACCAAGAAAAAAATATTTAAACAGTAAAATTGTCCTCATTTTTGTTTATGTGTATTATTTTGATATGACTTAAGGTTTCTGAGAAAAATAGCGATGATGCTAATATGCTTTTAATTGAAGATTAACAAAAACAATTATTAAGAAACAAAAGTTGCAACGATGCCTCCGAGAATTTGAATCCTATTGGCACAAAACCCGACAAATCTATTTTTGAAGAATTTCGGGAAAACGCAAAAACTATTAAGGCATGTTTTGAAATCTGTGGTTTTATTTAACTTTATAGTATAATATAGAAACGTCGCCTTTATAATATTATTTCAGAAAATTCTGTTTTTTAAGTTATGCGACATAAAAGATAAATTTGTCGTTTTTTCAAATTAACATACGGAAATGTCGCATTTTGAAAATAACAATAATGGATTTGTCACATTTTGCTGTACAAAAATAAACTAAATACTTGGACGTTTACTTTAAAAACAACTTATGACGAGGACAAAAGTAATTTCCTAAAGAACGAAATTCTAACAACTGTACTATAATTTTGTTATACAAAAATAAATACTTGGACATTTATTTAAAAACAACTTATGATGAGGACAAAAGTAATTTCCTAAAGAACGAAATTCTAACTACTGTAATAAAATTTCAGTTCTAAATCATTAAATCTGGTACACAGTGAATTTCCTCACAAAAGTTTTCCACACTTTCTCCATCCTGGTTATCCTCTGTATTATTGATATTTTCTACGTTGTATGTATCAAGTACATTCTTGTAGTATGCTAACTCATTTAACTCTTCCCATTTTTGGCCTTAATGCGCTAGTGAGGGAGAGTTTTTTATATCTTTCAGTTTTTTTTTGGATTCGGGTGAACACCTGATTGTATCATTATTGGATTAATGTCTTTGGGTTACTTGCCCTCCAAGATCAGACCTGTATGACTGTCCTCCTTTAATTGTGTCTTGCCCATTTACTAACCGATTAAGTAAAAATCTTTAAGTCATATCAAAGATACCATTATTCAGTAGGTTTTAATGCTTCTTTGCAAGCATTGTAATGGCTGTTTAAAAATAATGAGACTGGTAAAGGTGAATAGTCGTGGTGTGACATCACGTGACAAGAAGAAGATTCGTGATTAGTTCAAATGGATTTACCCGACAAATTGATTTGCTTTATTATTTGTCAAATTTTGAAATTAGCACTGATTTTCTCATTTAATCTTAAATATGTTTTGACAGGTTTTGCGGCTAACAACCTTGCTGATTTTGTATTCTTAGACCATACAAAACATATACTGCGGTAATCTACAATTTTACCAAAAGTAGATTTGTCGGGTTTTGCGTCTATAGGTTTCAATTATACAATCCTTTTCATTCTTTTCGGAATTGTACAACCTCTTTCATTCTACCTCAACCTTAGCCACCTATTAACCATCTGTCTCTTTATCCAAATTAAATGAATAAAATGCACAACCCTTGCGACAGTATTCTAGGGTGTTACCATTGTTGAATACACTCTTTTCCATGACAGACAAAATTATCCTAAAATAATAATAAATATATTACATTCCATGCGATACTACCTTTTCAATACACTGACATTTTTAGCCAATTTTGGTATTCATGGAAGTACAAGTTCCTTACTAAATATAAGAAGAAATTTATGTCTTGCTTCATTTGAATTTTCGGTTTTTTTATTTATAAATTATATGTGCATTCATAGAAGCAAGTCAATAATATTGGGAAACACTTTTATTTACCATTTTCTAGTGTCGCTCTTATTAGTTGGTCCATAATATTCATACCCCCTCTTATAGCATTATAGCTAGAAAGAATTATGGTTTTCTGTTTTATTCCAGAAAATCGCTAATCTTATTATCATGATCCTGTGACGACATCAAGACCACCTATTATTCTTAGATTTGTAAGAAGTCAATGTAAAATTATTCGTGAACGCCGACATTGAAGACGAAGAGTACTCTTTCCTAGGATTTATTAGAAATGCCCCCTTGTTTTTGCGGATAGTTCCAAGAATAGTTATATCGTGGTTCAGAAGTTCCTCTGTTAATTGACAATCGGTGAAAAAGTTGTCCTTAGTTACACCTCGATTAGTACCGTACAATGGAGCTACCAAATCCTTTACAATTCTGGAACCTTGGTTAGTCTCACGTACCTTGTTTGTGTTTTTACCAAAGTAAACTTGAAAGTTACATGAATAAAGCAACTAGCAGCCCAAATATTGATGCCCCATATGCCTGGTTTGGACTTAAAATACTGTCTCAAAGGGCACTTACCTCGAGAAGTAACAAGTTGTTCGTCACCGGTGATATTTTTATCAGGCAGTTGGAAACAAAAATATTACGAATGTGCCATTTTATTCTGGACTTTTCTCTCTTGACTTGTAATTTTATCTCAAAACTGCTACAAATCGTTGGTATGCCATCATAGTTGCAATGAAAACAGGTCACTTTACCATCTCGGTATTACACCACAAATTCAAAGTGGCTTTTTTTTTCCCACATAACTCCGCTAAGAATAAGAAGCCCCAAAAATGCTTCCAGTTCTCATTACATAATATTTTCCATGCTCTTATCAAGTTCCTTGAATCGTATACTTCCATATTTGTATAAGTACCAATGTTTTGAGGAAACTCAAGAGTAACTAATAACAAAAAGAAACACTCAGGGCCAGCTGTAACGTTTTTACTCTAATCTTTGAGTCTAGGTAAGCCGAATACAATATTGGATGCAGGACGACGATGTGTTTGCACTGATGAATTTTTTGGCCAAGCATTTCTACTTCGTGCAGTAATTGTTGGCACATCTGAAGCATAGGTATCCTCCTGTTTCATTTCTGCCTACAAACTTCCACTTCGCTCATCTTGATATCAATATTTTGTTCTTGGAAATAATCTACATATTCTCCTTGTGCAATGTTTCAAGTTCTATCTGTCGAATAACACCTTAACTTACGAATAAAATAGATTAGGATACTAATACGCATGCGCTGAAATCAGTAAACGCATGAATTATTCACACAGAGTCGATATACATCGGTGTTAATTGCTAATTTTAAGTACGTTTAGATATAACGTGGGTTCAAAATGTACCCTAAATTCATGTTCCATTTAAAATAACTTCCACACTTCTGCTGTTAATCGGAAGAGATGCAAAATTTCTAATATCACCAAACTATCTGCAGATATCAAATACATTCAAAAGCAAAAAAGAACAAACAAAAGATTACATGACAATTAGAAAAGTGGTTTGTTTTGATAAAAGCTCTCTAAGGAATGTTCCCAAAATTATATTATTTATTTTTAGGACTATTTGGGATCAAGTGGACAAATCGAACGCACCGACAATACACTGACTTTCTTTGGTTTTTAACCATCTCAATTTTCTTCAGAGTGTGGTCACAATTACAATATACACACTGGGCTACCCTAAATCCTAAAATATTCAGTGTTGGTCAAACAACAAGACGCTGTACATTTTCATGCTCTTTGAGGATCTGAAAATAAATCCGAGACAACTGGCTTCGTTCCTGAAAAAACTGAAATCTTGCGTTTTCTTATCTCTTCCATATATTTTTCTTTTACTTCATTTAATGTAATGAGAGTTGGCAGGTTTACATAAATCATTACGTGCTATCGCCTGGACGTTTCAAAAATTTTTAGAGCTTCATGATTTTCTTGAGGAATCGATTCGCTTCCTTCTGGACTATAATTAATATTGGAACTCATCATATTGCATTAGTTTTTCACATTTGACAAGCACGTGTCAAACAACGGTCAAACTTGATTTATTTATGTCATAAATCCTACAAACTACTAGAATTATGAGGTAACCATTAAAAGGATTTGAAATCTTTTTAAAGAAACTTTATTGTTCTTTTAACGGTGTTTGTAGAAAAAACATTGTATGATACACGTGTTAAAAATGACTTTATTTTGTTCAGTTGCTCCACTCACTTACGCTCGTTTCGCAAACGTCTCCACTCACAAAATAAAAAGTCATTTTTAACACTTGTATCATAAATAACTATTGTATACTGTTATATAGTTGTTATATTTTGTGCTATTGTATTTTTATATATTTTTTACGCTGTTTACTATTTTAGATTTTTGTATATATCTGTTGTTTTATTTATCCTGCAATTGGGTTTTATCACTCTTTGGATAAATTACTGTAAATAAATAAATAAATAAATAATGGCATGATATCCAGTTAATTTCATTAATTAGACTAGATTAGTATGTTTACAATCGAAATTATCGCAATTCTATGTCTGTATCGTAAAGTTATGCAGAGTTTTGTCTCTAAAAAAGATAGCCAATCAGGAATATTTTTCAACGAATTATCAGTTAAATGAGTTTGGTACATTAAAATACCTAAGAAATCGTCCCGTTATTGAAACAGCAAATGAAATTAATATGTTGGCACAAATTTACATAAATCCAAAACCATTACAAAGAAAAATTGCTTTGGAATGTAACTATCAAAATCAGGCGTACAAAAGATTCTTAAAAGTACAAGCATCATGATTTTAAGTTTAAACCTGTACAAAAATTGTATGTAGGACACGACCAAAAAAATGCTGAAATTTTGTCTTTGATTTCGTAATCAACTGAAGGAACAGGAAAATTTTCCTGCTAAATATGATGAGACGAAACTTCATTTACTAACAGCGAAATGTTAATTAGAAGGGATAAACATTTTTATGATCCCAATAGTGTACAATGTAAAAGTGACTACCCTATATATAACATGACCAATTTGTTAATATTTCGATTATGAATGTTTTAATAATTTTATTACATTTCTCACTGAAGCAAAGAAAAGTACAATTTTATTATCCATCAAATCTTAAAAATGACACAGTAATTTCAGTTAAAATGATTTTAATTAGAATCATCTTTATTCTAATTAAAATCATTTTAACTGAAATTACTCTCACTTTTAAGATTTGATGGATAATAAAATTGTACTTTTCTTACTTGCTTCAGTTCAATGTCTAGGACTTAATATATCGTAATACTACATAACAGTCTTGATGGAGATTTATTAACCACTTATATTTGAGTAAAGTAGCTGTGTTTACCATAATAGCATAGTTCAAATTAAACGGGTAGTTTTTTTTGTTTTAACAATTAATTTTATTTTGTTCAGTTAGTAGAAAGCGTGTAACATAGTAGTTAAGCAATCATGTGCATTTTCTTGAAAATTGCACGATGAGAAGTCCCGAGGTGACCGTGTGGCAGGCTACCTGAATTCGTAAATGGTTTACATGCCCTGAAACGCATACCAGAATTATACATCTGCAACGTCATTCCTTTGCAGACGTGTCAAATGAGGAAGCAATCCGACTCAGATTTGCATTAACCCCACAGCAATTGTGTTTATTACCTTATGCTAAACTTCAATTATTTTATGCATATTATTCATTTAGGTTTGGATATTAATTCCCATATAAAACATTTGTATGGTTGCTAATTAACAAGTCTGTTCTCTTCAACTGAATGAGAGCCATTTAATTTATTTTGATGAGTTTACTGTTACTTTTTAGTTACATTTAAATTTACATGTACTAGTTAACTTCTATACCGGGTATCATTTTAAAACTTTTCTCCTCAGTTATCTCGAGAACAGAGAGATACATTGATGAGCGGCTTTAATCATGTTAAAGGGGATCGAAGAGGAATATTTCTTGTTGTATGAGGAACAACAAGGGAAATCCCTTCACCTCAGCTACCACTAGTTTAGATATTTAAATGACAACCTACCTCTTGCGATATCTCAAGTGAATACACTTTTGAAAGGCAGAAAATTCAAATATAATTTCTTCAAATAGTTTTGTACCGTTTAGCAAAGAGATTAATGCTGTAACTTAGTCATTAAATTCTTTTAATTAGAATTTGAATAACAATTACTAAGTTCACATTTTAAAAAGCCTACTTTACGGGGTATTGTTGAAAAAAAATTAGACAACTAAAGTATTTTATTTACGATATTTATTTTATTTCATAATAAATAACTCGCAACTATTTAAACGATAATTGAAATGTGTACTTCAATCATTGATTTTTTTTTCACGTAAAAATACTAACTGAGCAGTAATAAATTGATATGTTAAACATTATTTTCCAGTTAAAGAAATACAATGAGCATAAAAAACGATTTAGCTAGTACAAGAACTACTTGATCAGTAATTTTTCAGCAGGTAATGTACATTTAAAAAATGTGATTGACGACAGGGTTATCAGACATGAATACCCTTTTTGGAATAATTTGGTTATTTTTGAAGTTGTAAAGGTGTAAAGATCTTCGTTAACTTATTTTGTTCGAAGAATCAAAATTTTTATTCAAAATAAAAATTACGCATCGCGTTTAAAAATATGAAATCTTACTTTGTTTTTTTTTCTTTTTAAATAGAACAATCTTTTATATATTTTAACGCAACTCGATTTTCCTCATTTTTCTAATTAATAAACTGTTATATATGTCATATTATCTCAAAAAGTTTTTGAGATATTTGGATTTTGATATTAAAATATCGTTAATGATTTTGTTAATTTTAAAAAATAAAAAATCACCAAGTTAGATAATTTGAAAACGCAAACTCTTAAAAATATTGTTGGCATAATAATTCCATTGTTAACTCATTTAATTAATAATATCTACTGGCATATGTCCCTATCAGCTTAAAACTGCAGTTGTAAAACCGATTTATAGAAGTGGACATAAACTGGAGGTAATAAACTATAGAACTATTTCCCTCACAACTCATATTTCAAAAATAATTGAAAGTGCATTAAAAGTTAGAATGGAATCGTTCTTAAACAAATTTAAATTACTTTCTAACAAATAGTTTGGTTTTCGTGAGAAGACCTCTACTCAGGATGCAATTGTTAAATTAATTGGAAAAATGCATAATGCTGTTGACCAAGGTCTCCCTTCTATTTGTGTTTTTATTGACCTTGCCAAAGCATTTGATACGATAAACCATACGAAAATATTATATAAACTTTGGGATATGGGATTTTGAGGGAAAATCCACAGCTTATTAACAGGTTATTTAGACAACCGGTCCCAAATGGTCAAAATGGGAAATACATTCAGCGACTCCAGAAGTGTTCTTTATGGTTTACCACAGGGAATGGTTCTGGGGTCAATCTTGTTTAGTATGTATTTAAACGGTCTTCTTAATTTTCCACTAGACGGTTCAATTAGTTCATTTGTAGATGATACTGCAATATTCATTACTGCAGTATCTTGGGAAAGATTAAGGCAACTTGTAGCTAAACATTTAAAACTAATAAAAAATTAGTTAGATGCACACCTTCTTACCATTAATATAGATAAAACAAAATACTTACCATTTTGCTCATATAAAAGCCACCTTCCACAGTTTTCAAATATCACAATTGATTACACAGACCGAGCAATTCAAAAGTAACATTCATTAAATATCTTGGAGTGATTCTTGACAGCCGTCTAAAATGGAATTGTCATATAGAAAATCTATGTAAAAACTTAAAGTAGTTTAAGCAATTAAAAAATATATTAATTGTAAAACAACTAGAAGCTGTGTATTATAGACTTATTCAATCACAATTAAGTTACGGAATACTAATGTGGGGAGGATTAAATAAAACAAATCCATATCTTGAAAAATTTCTAAAAAAGATTTCTAAAAATAATTTTTAAAAAGAGATTGCTACTATTCAACTGACATTATATAGGGTGTCTCACCAGGAACTGCATCGATCGATATAGGGAAAAGAACGCGCCAGAAAATTTTGAAAATTTAAGGAGTTACTAATGGCAGTGTGGTCAATCCAACTAAAATAATTATAAGCATCTGGCACTTCCGGTTATACCGGAAGTCGATACCAACTTGCTTATTTTAAATGGAATACCCTACATATTTTAGGGTTTTCGAAAAGGGTCAAGAACATGTTGGGTACCCGATTCCTAAACCCACCTGTTTCAGATATATTTTACATTTTAAAAAAATTTTGACAAGTGTAATGGTTTACAATAACCTTTATTACTTTCTTCGTGTAAAAGATACTCATTTGCTTTCTGGCATGCAGAAAGACCATAAGGCGAGCTAAACTCTACAGTTTAAAGAAATTCAATAATAATATACCAAGTGTTCCATTTTTAACGTTACATTTTGTAAACTTCAAACCGCGAAAACTTGCTCAAGTCAAATAGAACACCCTGTATTTTTTTTACATCAAGTTATATATAATTAAATTCCTTTTTTTTTAGATGTAAGCATTGTAGGGGTTTAAGTTACAACTTTTTGAAAAATTTGCGATTTTCTTAGAAATTCAAGAATTATTACTAAATACACTGGTCTGCAACGAAATCCTCCTTTAAAAAATTATGCTATAAGTATGAAGATTTTATTGCTCTGAATCTATTCCCGTTGGCCGATTTTTTCTATCACGTCTAGATTTTTTTATATGAATTTTTTTTTAAATTTCATAAATTTTGTTTTTTTTTTAAATTTTTTTTTGTCAACATCAAGAACAGTATACATACATACAAAATAAGTTTTAGCGAGTTGTAAGAGAAAGAAAGTAAAGTCACAGCGAATACTGCGCATGCGCATATCTACTACCATAAAAATCACTGTCAATACTTTCTTTCTTTCTCTTACAACTCGCTAAAACTTATTTTGTATGTATGTATACTGTTCTTGATGTTGACAAAAAAAAATTTAAAAAAAAACAAAATTTATGAAATTTAAAAAAAAATTCATATAAAAAATCTAGACGTGATAGAAAAAAATCGGCCAACGGGAATAGATTCAGAGCATTAAAATCTTCATACTTATAGCATAATTTTTTAAAGGAGGATTTCGTTGCAGACCAGTGATATTTTATCAAATTAGCCATGATTAGAAACAATTAGTAATGTCAGTCATTCTTTTATGTCAAAAAATGCCACCGCGTTTAAGTTACACCTACGAAGAATTTTTAAATTTATTTATTATTTATGGAGAATGTGATAAAGTAACATTAAGAACTTGTAGTACACTTGCTACTCGATATCCACAAAAACGGAAACTGTCACCAAACACTGTAAAACGCATACTGGATAATTTTAAAAATTATGGCTCTGTTAAGGCAAGAACTCAAAAGCGGAAACCTATTGTTGATGACGAAAACGTATAAATAGCAATTCTCGGATATTTTCAAGCATTTCCAATGATGTCATTAAGACAAGCTGCTTGGAATCGAGACTATGCAAGAATTCAGTTCACAGAATCTTAATTAAACATAAATTTCACCCGTTTTCATTCCAAATTGTTAAAAGATTAGAAGATTAAAAGAAACAGATTTCCTGAGAAGAGAAAATGTTTGTGAATTTATCCTAATAAGGTCTGTAGGCGACGATTCTTATGTGGGAAATATTATATGGTTAGATGAAGCTATATTTATCAAAACTGAACTTTTCAATCGACACAATTCGTATTATTGGAGTGACTCGAATCTTCATGTGTTCAGGGAGCGAAATTTTCAAGAAAGATGGCAGTTTAATGTTTACTGTGCCATAAAAAATGATAGAGTGGTGGCATTAGAATTTTATCAGGAAAATTTAAGTTTTTTTGGGGATTTCGGTCAGGTATAACTAATTTTATTATGTTTTTTTAACGTTTCGGTTTATTACACCATCATCAGAGAAAATATTATTTATTAGGTATTTGTTTTAAATTTTGATACATGTTTGGTGTTATTGGATAATTTGTTTTAAAACAGACAAGGGAACAGAGAAGGAAGTAATAACGCGGGTTTAAATACATTACAGTACCAAACAATATGTTCCTATGTATTCTCCTGGGTCTGGAATCCTACGCAGGTTGCTATAGTTGCCCGCGTGTACGATGCTTGGTTAACGCTCTCATACAGAGCCATCCAAGTGGAAGCCACAAAGGTGCGACTGGCTTCCTGTCAGTAGTTCTCCTTTTTTTGAGTTTTTTCCATCATTATAACTCAGCTACACCATGCTGATGAAGACCAATTAGTCAGAAACACGTATCCACGGTTTGCATTCTTCTTCCATTTGCAATTTTTGCATTCTTCCACCTTGTTTTTATTCGGGCATACCCGTTAATCCGTTTTGTTTTGTACTGTAATATATATATATATATATATATATATATATATATATATATATATATATATATATATATATATATATATATATATATATATATATATATATTTATATATATATATATATATATATATATATATATATATATATATATATATATATATATATATATATATATATATATATATATATATATATATATATATATATATATATATATATATATATATATATATATATATATATATATATATATATATATATATATATATATATATATATATATATATATATATATATATATATATATATATATATATATATATATATATATATATATATATATATATATATATATATATATATATATATATATATATATATATATATATATATATATATATATATATATATATATATATATATATATATATATATATATATATATATATATATATATATATATATATATATAAAACTCAACACCATCAGACGCAGCACCTTTTTTTGAATAAATTAAAAAAAAAGAGGAGTCAATTTTCTTTTAAAAAAGTTACAGAGAATAAACGAAGAGATATTGAAATCCCATGAAACCCAAATCTTCCCTCACCTACACCTCGTTAGTAGAATCTCGATAAAAAATTAAAATTTCATTGGAATACTATTTTTTTTCAAAATTAAAATATCGTTGATAAAAAAACATATTCTTAAAAAAAATTACATTTCATTGAAAACAATTTCTTTTTCAAAAATTTAATTTTTTTTTGTAAAATATTTATTGGTCAGATGGATTCGCAAAAAAAAAATTTTTTTTTTTGAAATTCTATCTAAAAAAATACCATGTATCAAGAATCAAAATAAATATTTAGGTATTAATAACATTAAAAAAAGTAATACAAAACGTGTTTAAACATAACATTGGTTACAAAGTTTGAAGTATTTGCTATGAAGCAAAAGCAAAATATTATTCATTAAAAATGAAGCAATTACTTTTACTATCCCCTTTTTACTATCTGCTTCAAAGATATTGCTTTTGCTTTTACTTTTTACTTCAAGCAAATGCTTCTATTTTATTCATTAGACCTATTGTCAATGATGTAGGATAATCAAAGGGATAAAACTATAGAAACTTAAAATTTCAACTCGATATTAAAAAAAGAACAATTTTTAATAAATAAAAAATGTGCATTTTAATCATTTAGAACCAAAATATGACCACTTATTAGTTTTTGTGCCACTTATTGTTTCCAGATCAGAACCTAAATCCTTATGTGCTGCTGGGTGTTGCAATTCCAGTATCACACAGTATCTTTACATGTAAACAGGGATGGTTCTACGTGGGAACCTAAGGCGTGGGAACAATAGGCCTACTGATGGCCAAAAGGACCCACTCACATTAACCTAACCTAACCTATTTCCAGAAAAATCTAGAGAAAGATGCTTAAGAAAGCGTAACTTATTTTTCACTGGTGCAAGTAGAAGAAAGTTAACAGATATATCGAAAATGTTTTTCTGGAATGTTTCTTAAGAAAAAAATCACTAAAGTTGTCAACTATATTGTCAAGTTAATCCATGTTAAAAATAACACTGGCTATCAAGGCCATATTGATATCGGAATGTTTCCGAAGGTAATGGCCTTATATGGCCTAATATTTTCGAGATAAAACATTAATCAATTTCTACAAGAAACAGCAAACGAGAGACAAGAGAGGAGAATTGGGTCGAATTTTACAAAAAAAAAAAAAAATGATGCTCTTCGATCATCAAATGCGAATCATCGAAAAATTTTTGTGAGTAACAAAAATGAAAAATGCGGTGGGTGTGAATACATTAGGTAATGTACCTAGAAACAGAGTAGTGGTGGGTGGTATGTGAAACTTCTCATATGGTCCAAATGCTACTATCCGACCGACATCATAGATGTCTCTGTGACGGATAGCGACTTGCGAAGCAAGTACCGAGAGCGGCGACCTCTAGCCCAGGTGAACTAAACTATTTAATAACAATATAATGTTTGTAAGCATTAAATACCCAGAAATCAGGTATTACTGGAATTAATAATGCAGGCTTTTACATTTTTACGAAAAACATTCACTGATAAGTTTTTAAATATGGGATCCATAGAATTATACAAATTTACAGACATATAAGAAAAGCTGCGTTTAAATAATGCGGTACCATGATGTGGCATGGTTAGCATGTTCTGATATCTAATATTTACATTATGAACGGCAGCTCTAAAAACTAGCTTATCTCTTAAATAAGTGGGGATGGAAAATTTTATTAAGCGAAACAAAAAAATTAAAAACTGAAATTTGACTAACTGTTCCAGTTGATTTTAAAGTTATGTCTTTGTGAATATTTATAAATATTGTCTAGATCTTGGTTGATTAAATTAGCAGCTTTATCAGAATCAGATGGGTCAAAGCAATGAAGAAGTTGGGTGTCATCTGCATATGCTTGGAGATGAGAACTAGTTACAACGTTAAATATGTCTGAAGTATACACAAGAAACAGAAGTGGCCCAAAAATAGACCCTTGGGGAACACCTGATATTATTATTTTAGGGTCAGATATTTTTTTCTGAAACTGATACACTTTGATGATGTTCACACAAATAAGAATTAAAAAACCGTAATGATATTTCATCAAAAGTATAACAATTGAGTTTTGCCAAAGAAGTACGTGGTCAATCGTGTCGAATGCCTTGATGTAATATAGTAACATTAGTAACGCTGCCATGTTACAATCTAGTGCACGGAGGATGTTGTCACTAAGATTCAAAAGAGCTGTAGTGGTGCTATGAGCTTTACGAAATCCCGATTGATGTAAAGGATATAAGTTATGCAACAAGAGGTAAGAATTTATCTAAACAATTATTTCCAAAAATTTTGAAAGAACTGGCAGTAAGCTAATAGGACGCAGATTCTCTACGGACAAAGGATTCGCAATTTTAGGTACCAGACAAACAATATATATTTCTGATAACAATTTGTTCTTTAGAATCTACAGGTCAAGATGTGTTAAAATCTGGATTTTGATTTGAACGGTGAAGTAATTCATTCAATTCAGTTCAGTTCAATATAATTGAGTTCTATTTTCAAACAGAACAGGCCCTTCCAACTTACTCGCGTCAAAAGCCAACGTAATATCCAGGCGGCTGAGCGCTGTGTCATTTGATGGGTAAATAAAATACTATTGATTGTAATATAACTCGTCTTATACATAACATATTTAGATTTAAATTGAAATATGCCTCAAAAGTGATAAGTACAATTTAAAAATAATATTGTAAATACAATACGTACAGTGTACAGTTTGCTAGGTTCACGGAAAAATAAAACAAAGCAAAAGCCTGATTGAGGAAAGATTATTTTCATGTTATTCAACTAAATCGATGAAAAGTAAAAGTATGAACACATCTGACATCTAAATAATGGAATAAGTTATAAAAGCTATAAAAATGTGAAAGCATAATAATATATAAAAATTCTGTATACGATTTTTTATTAAAGCATATTGCAAATTCATTATTAAATTTACATGGATATCAAACTTGTTAACAAGGCGGTCGTCTCCTCATAACTTAGTAATTGGACACCCGGATCCTCAGTATGTATGTGTAAGGGATTAATTGTTTTCTATTTGTTTCGGTAACAACGCGTTTCCATAACAAACTACTACGTCATAAATTAATGACAAAACTTCTACTATAAAAGGAAGTGGAATTATATTCTCGTAGCTGCGTCATGGTCTGGTGTTATATTTTTAATCGAAATGAACTAGTTTCAATTTTGGGAGCTTTAAATCTTGCCAACAAATCTTCGGCTACTGTTGTCGTCCACAGAAACCGTAGATTGATTTAGGTATGGCATTTCACCTCATTAAGATGAACGATTAACAATCATTCATTTTGTTTTGTAATATTTTTCGACGATCACCACGCCGATTAAAGTTCTATCTTGCAGCGGAGGAAGGTTATGATATGATAAAATTCCAATAATATAATATAATAAGGTTATTTTTTTAGTTTTAATTAATGTTATTCATTTTCTGTTCTCACCAATAGATTTTTTAATAAGGTCATGTTAATAACACGCAGAAACAAAACAATTAAACAAATATTAGCAATAAAGATAAATTGCTAATACTTTCTAACCATGTTTTAATATAATATTGGTTGTTTTTTCCATATACTAGATACGCCTTCCTGGATTATTACCACTCGATATTTTCATTTTGACCAAAGTTAAGCCCGCCTTATTAGAGACTAATGTTTTAATACATTTATACAGGGTCTTTTCAACGAAACAGGTCAAAAATGATATCAAAGGGTACATATTTCTATGTAAACACTAAGCATGTGCCATCTAGAAATCGGGACGCAGCGATAAATTCCAGAAACGACTTTTACATAGATATAATATTGTAAACACCTAATGAAGAATTCTCAAACAGACAGCCCATTAGCGCGTGTGCTCGTATGCTCTTTAATATCAATCTTCCAATGATTTTTTTAAAATTTTCTTTATTCGTTCAAAGGGCTTGAGATTTTTGCACATGGTGGTAGTAAGCTGCAAAAGTTGACAGTGTTTTTTCATTTATTTTTTCGATATCTACAACATCCTCTTACGAACATAAGATCTTTTTTGATTTTGTCAGTTTATGATTTATATATTTAACATCTATTTGATCTTTTAAAGTTTTTCAAAACATTTTTTTTGTTTTTGATTTTCCGGGGCATCAGACTGCGGGGTGGCAGATTCATACCTGATATGACTTTTTAAGTGGCAAAGAAGTAGACTTTTGTACAGAAGATATAAATGTAGAATCTCTGAAAAAGTTCACACATATTAAGTATATTAATTACATCTGTCGACGTTGTTGTCCTCACAATACAAATGGATTTTTAATGAGAGGCGCGAGAGATTAACTCTGGAACATTTACAACAAATAATTGTAATACACTTTTACTCTTGTGATCGCTAGTTAAAAAAAATTTTACGTTCACCAATACTTTCAGCTCTCTTTGGATGTTACCGAACTTGCCAAAATAACCACAGGGTAAGATAATTATGTTATATAGATTAAGCAAAATTCAATTTTGTTTCTCTACATCTAACAATGAGTTCGAGAAAGATGATAAAATACTGGTAATTGTAAGTATAAAATAAGAATAGAAAGGATCACGCCTTCTGCCATTTGAAAACTGTGTGGTCGTGTTTACTTGATCTCCCCTTATCATATACCTGCAACTGTGGTATTGTGGTCTCTTCCTCGTGCTCACTGTTCAAGGCTACATACCAAAATGAGAATATGCTCAATCAGTATATGCATGAACATATTTACGCGGTAATTCATCACCTAGAGTCAACCCTGGAACTGACGTCATTTATCTCTACCTCCCGACCTCTAGCTCATCAACCACTTAGCTCCAACAACCACATCTTCTAAAATTTCAATTGGCCCCATGTGGGGTGCATTGTTGGAGAACTAATTTTATAACGAATTTAACGGTGTACTTATATTCTTAGTTAACCTGAAATAGAGAGGAATAAAAATTAAGTTTTCTCTTTACATTCGCTAAAATGCTTTAAATTTAAGTTTTTATTAAAGTAACTGGTCATTTGCAAAAATTTGTGGTGTTAAATGAGGACATTCTTTAGTTTCTCTCTGCCTAATATCTTCAATGTTAGCTCGCTGTTTTGCATAGACCTAGGATTTCAAATTCACCAATAAGAAAAAATCCAAAGGACACATGTCAGGTGATCCTATCAGCGTCTTCTACTCCATCGTCCATTGTTCACAAATTGTCGCGTCACCAGGGCCACATATTGACGAGGTGCACCATGCAGCTGGTAAACTAATTTTTTTCGTAATTTTCCAATACGTGGCCCTACAGTCGTGTCAAGAAGCTCTTAAGAAACTCATTCCAATTTAAATTAATGCATTAAAAAAGAAACCACAGATGTAGTCTCCTAGAATACCTGCTTAAACACTGAGTTTCTGTGAATGTTGGGCATGGGTTCCGTAAATAATTGAGGATTTGTGGTACACCAATAACTGCAGCTATGTCTGTTTACTTCTTCAGCCAAAGAAAACGTGCACTCATCACTGAAACACATACTGTACAAATTCACATTGTACACAAGGTTTATAATCATAATTTTGCATTTTCAGTCATTGTCGTGTTCATTTATTTCTTGAAGTTTTATCTTGTATGGCTGATCTGCTTTTTTTTAAATTCACCATGCTTCTTAAGGAAAGTCCAAAAGCGTAAGCAAGCTTACATAAAGTCTGAGTGTTATCCATTTCAACGTGCCCCAAAACGGCAACCTCAATATATTCACTGATTATTGGTCTTTTTAGTTGATGTTTTTGTTTGTCGATTTACATTATGGTCAAGACGGCATTGCAAGAGTTGTTACAGTAAGTACAAAAAAATTGACTTTTAAAATGTCAATTGGTCAAACTCTGTCCATTACCAAATTGCAAAGTTAATTTACTTTTTTCTCTTATTCTTGTTCAAAACGGGGTTTAAAACGATGGGTGGGAATGTTCGATCCTTCCGTTGGTTAAATATTTCATTCACATATTTATTTATTTATTTATTTATTTTTTCTCCTTTAATATAGGTTTAGGTTACATGGCGTACATATAGTGTGCACAGTTCTTTATTTTTTTTTTGTATTCTGATAAATGTCCTTGTTGATTTGGACTTTTTGTACCGCTTTTTTTGTGCTCTCTATGTCTTTCTTCCATGATACAGCAGATTTTTATGACCATACCGTGAGTCCGCACGCATTAAATTTTACTTGTGATTTTGTGAATCATTGAATTTTAAAGACTCGTCTGTGCATGTGCATTGTGCATACAAGTTCAGCAGCATTCAAGACAACTGGCCGGCCAGAAGAGACCAGAGAAACAACAACGTTAAATGTAGGAGACATTAGAGCATAATCGTATTATAATTGCACATTTTTACATTTTTATCCTGACGAACAGTCCTATGGTTTTACAAAAAGTTTAATAAAAAAAACAGTCCACTATACCCCGCAAAATTCATAATTTTTTTGGCCAACTTTGAGCAGGATTTACTTGTAAAATTGTGCATATGTTATGTCGCCATTTTAATATTTTTAATTTCATTTCATATTTTTAACTTTCAAGTAACGCTCTTGTTGTTTGAATTTAACACGTACACGCATGTGTGAACCCCATCGCTTTAAAACTGACACTTTTTAAAATATTTCATTCCATTAATTCATTTTGTTTCTGTCTACTGTGAAGGACATACACATAGTTGTCAAACTTCCGCGAAATATTATTTCCCTGAATTTAGGTTAGACTGATTTGGTGTTTTAATGGTTTTACCATCCAATACCAAAACAGTGTACCGCATACGACACAATTGTTTTATCTTCTTTCCCTAAAAAAGGGAAGGTTAAAAACTATATTCAGAACCGCATCAATAATAATATTACTATCCCGCGTCAATCCGCCACATATTTTGCAAGTACTACTAATACTTTGTGTCCTTTATGTAAAGGCAACCACTTACTTTTCAAATGTTCCACATTTTTAGCAAAATTTCCGCAAGACCGGTACAATTTTGTAATAGAAAATAAGAACTGCGTTAATTGTCTTAGCCAAACTCACAATTTCAAAAGGTGTAATTCGCAAATTAATTGTCATAATTGTAATAAACGTCATCATACACTGTTACATTTTAGTAATCAAGGTTATAATAATGGATCACCTAATTTTACATATTTAAATACATCTACGTATTTACCTATCACGAGTTGAAACGTTGCAGATAACGCGGGCAAATTAGAAAATTCCCCGTCTACTTCACATACTAACCAAAGCGCCCCAAATTCTAATATATTGTTACGCCACTGGACTGTGCAGACTGGTTAGATTAGGCTGGAATTGTACACGAACGGCCGGGAATATTCTGGAGTGCTCTAGACCGGGAGAATGGATGTATAAATAAGACGCACGGTGGGCCGAGATTTAATCTTAAGTTGAACGTGAACGTGTGAAGAAGCAATAAGAAAGAGACTTATAAGTGTTCAAGTGTAATTATAGTTAAGACAGCAATTAATCTATTGTTGTTAATTGTTAATTAGTAAATAAAGTAGTGAATAAGTGTTACCTGGACTTTCAATCAACGAATCTACGAGCAGAGGTGTTTGTGTGGATAGCAAACACGTAACAATTTGGTGTCGGAAGTGGATTGGAAGAGAAATTTCTGGAATATTCGAAAAGGTTCTACAGTGTTCTTCTCAGAAATTAGTGGTAACACGGAGAATTAAGCTACTGGACAGTGTTTGGAGGACTATTTCTGGACTGAATAGTGACTTTAAAGTAAATTTTCGAGAAGTTTCTAGAACATTCGATTTAGAAATAGCTGCAAATACGTGAGTGCCGCTAGTAATAACGTGTTGTAGACTGAGAAAAAGGACTACTGGTGCAATTTCGGGAAAATTCTAGAACATTCTATTTGGAAACTACAGGGGATACGTAAATTGTGTAGACGGGAACGTGTTGTAGACTCAAAACAAGACTTATTAGTGATATTTCGTGAAAATTCTCGAACATTCCATTGGACAATTAGTGGAGATAAGTGAATTTTGTCAACACAAAAGAAGTATAGACTATAAATAAGACTTTCTAGTGCTGTTTCGAGATTTTTCTGGAACATTCCATTATTAAAATAGACGTGATATCAACATTTTACGGATTTTATAGTGTAATAAGCTTTATTTTGAACTGATTTACGTGTCGTGAATTAATGCCAACAACAAGAAGCATGGCGGAGAAACAAACACAAGACTTACTTGCAGCATTGGTGCAACAAATGCAAGAACAAAGAAAAATTATGGAAGATCAAGAAAGAAGACGACAGGAAGACAAAGAAGAACAAGAGAGAAGACGACTGGAAGACAAGGAAGAACAAGAGAGAAGACGACAAGAAGAAAAAGAAGAACAAGAGAGAAGACGACAAGAAGAAAAAGAATAACAAGAGAGAAGACGACAGGAAGAAAAAGAAGACCAAGAGAGAAAACGCCAAGAAGAAAAAGAAGACTTGATAAAAATGATCGAAGGCCTGGAAATAAGACGAAATGAGGAAAAGGAAGGACAAGAGAGAAGACGACAGGAAGAAAAAGAAGAGCAAAGAAAGGAACGCCAGGAAGAATTAAGACAAATTATGGAGGGACAGCATCAAGTCATACTCTCGGTCACTGAACAATTGAAGGAAGATGTACAGGCTGAAGTCATGGAAGTTAAAGAAGAAGTTAGCGAAGTTAGAGGAGAAATAACTGAAGTTAAGGAAGAAGTAGCCCGACTCAAACAAAAATTAAGAGAGAAGGGTGGCAAGTTAGTACTGTCGTCTGGTGCTAGGTTACAACCACCTTCCTTCGACGGTCAAAGTTCATGGTCAACTTATAAGAGACAGTTTGAGGCAGCTGCACGTTCAAATAACTGGAACAATGAGGAAAAGGCAACAGCATTGGTATTAGCACTAAGGGGCCAAGCATTAGACCTGCTCCAAACAATTCCTGCCGCACAGCAACAAAACTTTAGTATTTTGGAGGCAGCGTTAGAACTAAGATATGGTGACCAACATCTCGTTCAAGTATATCAGGCTCAGCTCAAATCACGCAGAGAACGAGGTGGAGAAAGCCTCCAGGAGTTCGAAGCTGCGGTAGAAAGATTAGCCCATCTAGCCTATCCTGATGCATCAATGGAATTTCAACAACAGTTAGCAGTTGGTACATTTATTGATGGAGTAAGGGACCAGGAAGTTAGGCGAATTCTTAAGTTGGCCAGGCATAAGCTTATTAGTGAGGCTTTAGTGCATGCACTGGAGATTGAGGCTGCTTATGAGGATACCACACAACCAGATCAGAGAGTACGAGCTGTGAGTGTGGAGGGAGACAAGCCAGACAACACAACACAAAACCTAATGTCTGATCTACACAAGATGTTGACCCAACTACTGACAAAATAGAACTCCCAGCAGAGACAAGACCAACAACAAAGTAGTGGGAGGCTGAAGGGAGGACGCATGCGCTGTTATAAGTGTGGCAGAGTGGGCCATATTCAGAGTAACTGTCGTCAGCGCATCCCTGACAGGGTCGCAGTAATGGAGAAGCCGCAGGAAAATTGGCGAGCTGGTACTTCGCGGAATATAACAGATGGCCTTTCCAAAAGACCGTGTCAGAAAGACTGCAAGCCTTGCCACCGTAAGGAAGAACAACAAAATGTACAAATAATGAAGACCGTTAATATTGATGTTCCGGATTATTGGACAAAAGAGTCGTTAAGGGAAGCGCAGTTAAACGATAACGAGACTGGTCCTATTCTGAAATGGAAAGAAAGAAGGACCCGACCCAATTGGAAGGACATTTCAAATAAATCAGTGGGGCTGAAGGCTTTATGGGCACAATGGGACTCCCTTATCGTAGAGGATGAACTGCTGAAGAGAGCGTGGGAAAGTCCAGATGGGAGGAAAGTTACTTGGAAATTGTTAATCCCCAGGTGTCACGTAGCAGATGTACTTCAGCAAGTGCATAATGGAACGTCTGGCGGACATTTTGGCATCAACAAAACTCTGACAAAAGTAAGACAACGTTTCTACTGGGTAAACAGTCGTCAAGATGTGGAGGCTTGGTGCCGCCAATGTGAAGTTTGCACGGCAAGAATGGGGCCACAAATAACAAATAAGCAATATGACGCCAGGGCTCCATTTGAGCGAATTACCATGGCAAGTGATCGCATGAAGGCTCGTTATGATCTTAAGGCGAATTCAGGAGGGTTCCAGGCTAGAGATTTGGTTTGGCTATATAACCCACAACGAAAGAAAGGCAGGTCCCCGAAGCTTCACCCGCCCTGAGAAGGTCCTTACACTGTGGTCACCAGACTAAACGACGTTGTATATAGAATTCAGCAAAGTCCAAAATCCAAGATGAAGGTGGTGCACATAGCGAGACTAACCAAGTATGCAGGGAATAATGAATTGCCTGATCGGGACGTTCAGGCTTAAGGAGGGGGCAGTGTTACGCCACTGGACTGTGCAGACTGGTTAGATTTGGCTGGAATTGTACACGAACGGCCGGGAATATTCTGGAGTGCTCTAGACCGGGAGAATGGATGTATAAATAAGACGCACGGTGGGCCGAGATTTAATCTTAAGTTGAACGTGAACGAGTGAAGAAGCAATAAGAAAGAGACTTATAAGTGTTCAAGTGTAATTATAGTTAAGACAGTAATTAATCTATTGTTGTTAATTGTTAATTAGTAAATAAAGTAGCGAATAAGTGTTACCTGGACTTTCAATCAACGAATCTACGAGCAGAGGTGTTTGTGTGGATAGCAAACACGTAACAATATCTTAGCCTGTAAAAGGTTTACATTTAGATACAAGCAAACAAATACTTTACTTTCTACAGTACAACTTCATATTATAAATTCCAGGGGCAATTATCAAAAAATACACGCACTTATTGATTGTAGCTCGCAAGCTTGCTTTCCTTTTGAACATTGTGCAAATAAACTGGGTCTTAAACCTGAACATTTATCGTATCGTAGCAGTACATAGTTTAGGGCAAATGCAAACTAATTTAAGTTCTGCTGTCCAGTGCAGTATTAAACCAATTGATTAACACCAGTTTTTAATATTGAAGCAATAATTTTAGATAAAGTATGTTCACCATTACCTAGTTCATATATTCCAATTGAAGCCCTTGGTGCAAAAAAGGTGTTAACTCACTAATTAGCAAATTTGCAATTTGTGTATGCAAGAAGGTGTAAAGTCAGTATCCGTCTGGTAGTAAAGTTTTTAGCATTTTAGATGGCTCTCATTACGTCAGTATAATATATCAAAAAGGTGTCATCTGTCTATAACTTGTGTTTTATTCATGCAAAAACGTGTTAACTCTAAATTTCCTAAAACTGCAAATATTGAGTTAACACCCTTTTGCACCAAGGGCTTCAATTGATAATTGGTCTCATATTTCAAATTTAAAATTTGCAAACAACCAGTTAACTAGCCTGGACCTATCGACATTTTGTTAGGGGCAGACATATTTTCTAAAATATTAAGAGACGGCTGCATCACTAGCGATAATAAAAGTCAACCTATTGCAATCTAAACAGTTTTCGGGTTTATTCTTATGGGCAATGCAGAAAATAATAATTCTCTGCAAATTAATTCATTTTTCACTTCTGTAGAATGTCAAACATTAGATAAGACTTTGAAAAAATTCTGGGAAATGGAAGAAATTCCACATAAAAAACTTATTTCACCAGAGGATGAACTCTGTGAAAACATTTTTATTAAAACTCATATACTCACCGATACCGGTAAATACATGGTAGATTTGCAATTTAAACAGTCAGAGCCTTCTTTGGCCTTCTAAACAAATCGCACTGCGTCGATTTTTTTGTCTCGAACATCGTTTTTTTAATAACCCACAGTTACACGAGGATTATTCAGCTTTTATACAAGATTACCTTGATAGAGGTCATTGCGAATAAATTTCAGACAGTGTTTTACAAAATAATACTTTTTATATGCCTCACCCTGTATTTAACCCGCATAGTACTATTACTAAATTAAGGGTTGATTTTGATGGATCCACAAAATATAATAACAATGTTTCTTTGAATGACACTTTACTTAGTGGTCCTAAACTACAACAAAATATAACTTTATTATTGGAATTTCGTATACATAAAACAGTTTTTACCGCAGATATTAAACAACATTTTAGAAATATTTTAGTTAACCCAATTCATAGAGATTATCAGAGAATCCTGTGGAGATTTAATCAAAACGAACCGATAAAGGAATACGGTTACATATGGTTTAGCATCTTCGCCATATTTACCCATTCGTACGTTCTTACAATTAGCTGAGGATGGAAAATGTAATTTTCCTTTAGCTGTTCAAATTCTAGCCACAAATTTTTACGTAGATGTTGGGTTCTCGAATGAAAAGGAGGCTCACATTTTAAAAACTCAATTAATTCAAATTCTGCAAAAGGGCGGTTTTGAATTAGGGAAATGGACATGTAATTATTTAGAATTACTTTCAGATTTACCTGAAGATCACTTACATAAAGCTTCACTTTATTTTGAATCAAATTCTGAAACAATACAAATTTTGGGCCTAAATTGAAACTCAAGGTTAGATGTTTTTGTTACGCTGTACAGCCAGTGAACAAAATATGCACTAAAAGAAGTATACTTTTGGATTTAGTGCGTATCATTGACTCACTTGGGTTTTTGACGCCTGTTACATTTCTTGCAAAATTGCTTTTACAACATTTATGAGAACTAGGTATAGGATGGGACAACATACCGCCTGAAAATATTTTAAAACTTTGGGCACGGCTTATCACATTAGTTCGATTTTTCAACTGCTTGTATAATTTCAAAATAAAAACGAATGTGCCGTCGATAACTTTCCGTCAAACTTAGGCAACTAGATAAATTTTCTCAATTTAATGAATTTTTGTTATTTGAACTTTAAAACTCGATTTTTTTCAAATAATAACATATTGAAAATTTTATACGGTCGGAACCGGAATAAAAACTACTACCAAAATCAATAATGAAAAATATAGGTTGTCATTTAAAAAAAAGTCGATAACGTCATAACTTAAAAAATAAATGACATAAGAAACTGAAAATAGACTGAAAATATTTGCTGAAGTTAAAATCGCTATACCAGATTTTTTCCAAAAAAATTAATATCAACGGAATTACTGAATTTATGCGTTACTTAATTTCCACAGTGTATATTTAAACGCCCTGTGTCCTGGAAAGGAAGGTTCCAAGGACATATAATTATATGACAAAATATTCTAAAATTTGGACATGGAATACACTCCTCATTTATGATTATGACATTCCATTATATTACACCCTGTATTTTATTATTTGCATTTCATAGAATAATCAGTTCTGGGTTCATGTCAGTTAAAACTAGTGATAACAAATGACGAACAAATCTAGAGCTACTTTAAGGAGTTGAAACTCAAAACCAAAGAAAGGTGCACAGGATATGTTGAATGGAGTGTTATCGTTCGAAGAAAATGAGCGGACAGAGTGTTATTCGTATTTATTGCAAGTCAGAGCATTCCTATTATTCCTCTAGTTGATTACGAACCCAGCAGGGGTACAGCCTGTCACTCCCGAACCAAATTATACTTAATTACGACTATAATGTAGTTTCGATTTACCCATGTAAACATTTGTACGCCACCTTTTTAAAAAACTAGTCAAACGGGAAATTTAGTTTTTGTCTAATTCCACGTACTTAGAAGAAGAGAGCACAGTTGAGTATTTATATGTTAAATACATCAGCTCCATTGATTAAATAAGTAGTTTTCTCATATTTACCGCTCTACATTTTTCGACACCATTAAGTATTTATCAAAGTTCGAGTTTCGCCATATGTTCACTAGGCACAATTACTTGATATTTTAATGCTCCGACCGCGCTTAGTGTCTACATTTGAAGTTCTAAATTGATTGATAAATTTGAAGACAGACATTTGAAGACTATAACTCGAGATATTGGGATAGTTCTGAAAGTTGCAATGCCCTTTTTCAGGTTCCTATTTTATCGATTTTTTTTAAATTGAGATGTAGTGCATATCTAACAGAAACTATGTAACAAAATATTGATCCACCACACCACTAACTCTATAAGACATATCCCTTCTTATCTCACATATAACTTGGGATTAGAGTTACCAAATCGCGTTGCCTATCATGAGCGTAAGATAAATAAATGTGTATGTAAACAGGACATGCTTGTTACTGCTCGTAAATTAAAAAGTTTGGATAAGTTCAACTACACGAGTACGTCCCATGAGGTCTAATTCCCATAAGATCTAATTCCCACAAGATCTAAACACTCCAAAATTATTTTTCCACGAGATCTGACGCATCATCCTTTATATCTGTTCGGCTTGCCACATGTGTTTATTATGGACGCGTACTTAACCTTTAAACGGCCCCACACTCAAATGTGTCACTCCATTAAAATCCTTACTCTACTGGATCTCTACCTATCACTCGATTTGCCATAATTAGTCTGATTGACGACACGTGTCTGTTTGCCTTATCATATTCTGCAATGTAAATTGGTATGGAGGATCCGCCATTATATGTTTTTTCAAAAAAAAAAAAAAAAAAAAATTATTTGTTTCATATTCTATTTAAATATGTTGAAATTTCCTTCAAGTACTGTTCTAATTGTAATACACCCTGTATAAGTAGCTTATTGTAACACAGCATCGATATCATATATGAATTTGCTGACTCTAAGAAAACGGTTTTGCTAAAGCCGGTGGGTAAACGGAGTCGAAAGTGGAGTGTCGGCCGGTAAACATGCGATCCAAGAGACGTTGAGACGTCGAGGTGTAGAAAATTATGAAATTTGTAACTATTATAATTAATTATTTTGGCTATTAGAGTGTCGAACGTGTAAGAGTCAGGGCGGACGTAAAATTATCTCTACTACATAGTACATACTTGGGGTATAAATTTAAATTATTTTACTTATTTTCAGCTATAACTCTAGAAATTTTGTTGGTAAATTATTGCATAAGTGTCTTATAAATTTATGTATGTGCCAATGATAGAGATGGCAGAATTTGGTGAGATTAAACTATTTTTATAACTTGAAGCTGAAGAAATATTTTATAGAGTGTTGAGTGCTCTCTCCTACTCTCCAAGAGTTTATTTTATAATTATTTGTAAAGGTTTTTTTTTTGTTTTTTCAACATTGATTATTGGAAAATTTATTGTGATGTGTGGGTAATTTCGATTTTTCTTTATTATACGTATTATTTTATGAAACTTTGTGTCTTACTAATTCTCTGTCGAGAGTTCTATCCTAGACATTCCTAGCTCTACGGATCCAGCTTTTGAAAGAGCTGGCGCTACTAGTGTCTGTTCCCTTTGATTGCAATGGTGACAGCGATAGTTTACGACAAGGGTAGGTAGATGGGATGTTCACCACATAATGTTCTGTGTTTCAAATAAATATACCACATTATACAAATTTTTGTATCTGCTGTGCTAACATCCACTTTGTCATATTTTTTGAAAATTTGTCTGTTAATGTATTAGTGTATGAACAAGTTTTTGTATGGAGAAAACCATCGTTTTGCATCTACATGCATTCACGAAAGAAAAATATTATTCGAATTTATTTAAAGGATCGTTTGGTGAACACTTATTACAAATATCCGGTAACTTAGCATAGTCAGGATCCTTGCTTAAAAGGTTTATCAGTGGAACACCACACATACCATTTAATGTCCCTAACATTGTTTCCAAATTATTCACTAAGTGAAGGGATTCGATTGATATTAAAGAACTAGTTTGTAATTTATCTACGGTGTCATCTATTACTGCGCAATTGTTACATATCTCTTACAGATCTGCATGAACTTTGGCGTTTTCAAACAATTGTTGGCTTTCTTTAATATCTGGTGATTCTGCACCATTCAATTTTAAAACAACATACTTCACTTGGTCGAATTACTTTGCATAATGCGTATTTAACCTAGTTCCCCCGCCTGTAAAAATAAGCTGGGAGGTTCAGAAGTATCGCGACAATTTTTATGAAATTATTTTATCTGTAAAGAACTACTTTTATATTTTCTAATGAAATGATCTACACTAGCATAACTTCTTCTAATTGTGTCGACAATACGATACAGAGCATGGAGCATACTAGTAATATGTATGAAACTGGGATACATAGATTTGAAGGAACGACCGACTTGAAGCAAGGTCTTTGAAGCTTCTTCGTTTACAAATATTAAAACAAGGTCTTCAGAAATTTTTAATTTATTTAATATGTTGCATTCCTTGGTTAGTGCCTTGTTGTAACCTTTCACCGGCTAATAAAAAAGGTAGCCGACGATCCATGCAGACTCAAAGCACGTACCGAAACGTTACCAACACTGTGTTTCTTGAAATCAATGGTCTCGTTGACAGTTACCCATAATTTGTAACACGTATTTATTGTTTAATAGTTTGCAGTTTTTGTTCTGATAAGTAATATTGCAACTGGAAGTTCAATGAAAATTTCCAGTTAGGGATATATTTTTACCTAAAACTAGTGAAAGGATTGGTTGTGAATTAGATAAACGGAATATTTCTTACACAACAATTAATTCAGATATAAAAATTGGCATGAGTTACTTCATTTTGCATATCTTGTCTGTGAGTAACACGGGGCATGCGTCACCTACATTATGATAAATGATGAAAGAAACAAATGAATAAGGCATACTACTAATATCTTAAGACCACTGAGTTGTTGAGGAATGTGCTGAAGAGGTTTCAATTACAGTTATTAAACTGCGCATATTATCGCATAACTTTTATTTAAGAATCGAATTCCTCATTTTTTTTATGATTTTAAAAGCATGTAATAATTTGTATGTACTATTTTTGAATATTCTGTCTGATTAATAAAATTTTTTATTTAAAACCGTCCGCAAAACGATTAAATTCAAGTAAGCATTTAAAATATTGAAACAATTAATAATAATAATAATTTGATAAGGTAGGTATAAAATAAAATAATTTCAGTAAGATCAAATTAAAGATAATAATACATATTTTTTAAATTAATGATTCTGTGAATATTCAATATAGGTCTTTCAAAAATTCACTTTTTACTTTCTTATACCTAATATAAGGAAGTATAGCAATCGTGATTTTTTTCGACCTCGAGATTTTGATTGATATATACGTTTTGAACCCTCCTGAATCCATTCTAACTATTTCTCAAATAATGTCTGTCGTGTGTGTGTGTGTGTGTGTGTGTGTGTGTGTGTGTGTGTGTATCCTCGATAACTCAAAAAATACTAATGGGAGACTTTCCAACTCTGGCAGTTAAGATTTTCAACAACATTTTGGGTGACACATTATATTTGTTGAATGTGATTCCACCAAAAGAGACATAATGAATGAAGGAAGAAAAAGGTACAATTTCGAGAAAAAAAAATAAAAATTTTTATTGCAATTCTGGACGAATCCCGACGAATTATAATGAAAAAACATAACTTTATGAAAAGAAAATCTGTAGTATCACGATTGCAGCCACAGTTTTTGAGATAAAGCTTTCAAATTTGGTACACAGTGTACACAATGTACAAAGGCTAAAGACAATGATAAATTCGATGATGAGCAAAATTGGTCAGCTGACAGGAGGCCTGCGGGATCCAAACTTTTTTGTATTTGCCTCTACAAAACAAATATATTCTTGATGAAATGTCAACTATATCAAGCCAATAAAGTAAACTTTCCAAGTACTTAAATAAAGCTGATGTGAACTTAAATTTTTTACACATTTGATCTCGTCAAATGGGGTTAGGATAAATTTAACAGTTTAACATTTGAAATGTCTAATTTAGTTACAAAAGTGTCAATGTCAATAAGTAGAAATTATTAAATATATAACAAGAATTATTATTGATAGTATCGAATGACGCTGATAATTAATTATTTAAAAATTTTAATGAAACGTTTCAAGGTACGCTATTAAAATTTAATTGAGGTAAGTGAAGAATTAAATACATTGATTTTTTTTAGATCAGGATGGTATATACTGGTATAAGAAAGTTATGTGCTAGCCACAGCAGATACTATCACCAGAGGGATACACTTATCACTCACTATGTCTGTCTTGCGCAGTCTGCTTTAGGCTAGCCTGGTTTGCTATTATTATTTGTCATTTCCATTACTTATGGTATACTGACGAGAACATAATATGTTCGAAACCGATCTATGTCTAGCGAGGAATTGACAAATGACGATAGCTACCAAACAAGAATTGCAGGTTTAATTCAATGCAGGTCGGGACTTTTGGCCGCTGAGTAGTTGTTTCCTGTAAATCTTATTCAGTATACAGTATAGCCCAGCAGGGTTAGAGGTCGCAGCTCTTGGTACCTGCTTTGAAGGTCGCCATCAGTCACTATGACATAAGTGATATCTGAAGGGTAGTAGCACTGACCACCAGAGGGATACACTTATCACTCACTATATCACTAAAGATATGAGCCTATAGTTAGTCACCTCCAATTTGTCCCCGTCCTTACACAGTGGTTTCATAACCGCAGTTTTAAAGGCTAATGGGCACACTCCGGTATGAAATGATTTATTTATCAGATATGTTAGCGGTAATGAAATTTTACTTACAATATGTTTAAGGGCTTCTGGTTTTAAGGTGTCAAGACCAGGAGCCTTTTTTAGTGATAGGATGGTTTTTATTACTTTAGCTTTATCTGTGTCAGCGAGAAAGATTGAATTGAGTATATATTCCACTTTAGATTGTATTTCGTGATTATTATTATTGTTATAAATTTTATTAACTTCCTTTTGTTCCTATTTCTGTAACATAATTATAAGAAGTATAAGATACTTTTTTCTGGTCTGTTAGTAGAGACCCGTCTTCTGTTCTTATTTTAAGTATTTCTTGTTTTTTGATGATATCATGTGTTATATCTTTTATCGATTTCCACAAATTTGATGACACGTTTTTATATTCGTTAATAATTTTTTGGTAGTTGCTAAATTTAACTTTTTTTATTAATTCGTGTAACTTAATTCTACACTTTTTTTAAGTCAAACTTATTTCCTATAGTGGAATTTCTTTTAATTTTTTTATAAACCCGTTGTTATCCAACTTTTTTCTTTTGGCATTTATTTTTAATTTTAATATCTTAAGTACAATCATGAATATACTGGCGTACTTTATTAATAAATAATTCAATGGCTTCATTTACATCATTTGTGGAATATACATCAATTCAATTTTCTTCGCCTAACTTCTTAGTTAAATTGTTTTTATCTAAAAATGTTTTGTATTTCACCTTTTTATCATTAACATTTTTATTTTTTTCAGACTTGACTAAATAGGCATATTCTGTCATTGTGCAAATACACAATGACAGAATAGTGGTCAGTAATGTGTGATTCAAGTATAACCGGTGTGCAGTTATAGTTATCATCTTGTAATTTATTTTGAATAAAAATATGATCCAAACACGATTTTGTGTTTCACTTCACGCTGGTATAATCATTTATTGCAGCTGAAAACCTTCCTCTCCAAGAATATTTAAATAATCATTTATTACCTCGGTATTGTTGAAAATATCTATATTAATGTCGCCAACCATCAAATGAAAATCGAAATAAGTTTTTGGACTTTTTGAGTAATTTCTTAAATTTTCATTAAAATTTGTTTCGTATTTGATAGGGTCCTGTAAATAATATCGGGACCTATAAATAATACGTCAAACTGTTTATTTAAGAAGTGAAACAATTAATTTTGCCATATTTTCCAAATGTGTCACAAAATGAAGCAAGAATGGATAATTTCATAGTATATGCCACAAACAACAAAAATGAAAATGCTGTACGCAATGATACATGCGATTATACCCATATCATACCGCCCTTAACAAAAATATTTTTAAAAATATATCAATTAAAATGAATTATGGATATCTGGCAATAGAAAGAAAGTCAGAACTATTAATGAAAACCAGGAATTGATGTGTTACATTTTTTTAGGAGAATCGCAAGACGCCAATCATAGATGTTGCAAGAAATTTAGATATTTCTTAAACGACGGCACAAAGCATTTTTTCATAAGCATAATTTGTATTGCCAGAAAATCCAAATTATTACAGGAGTTGTTTCGAAATGACAAAAATATAATTAATATGGGACGATAATTCTATCAAATTTTATTGAAGAGGTGCAGAAATTTTCAAATAATATACGTCAGGAAATTGTAATAAGAAGAATAACTCTTATTCTGAATACATAGTTGATGAAATTCAATTTCAAGGTCGTAGGACTAGATATGTGGGCCTGGATGAACAACATTCAAGTTTTGTATGCTTCTCTTTTGTTGGAAATAAGACGGTTGAAAAATATTTTCAGACTGTGAGTGAAAATGTTGAAAATTATTATTAAATATCCTTTTGAAACAAGTGTTTAGAACAAGATGGAACTCCTTGCCACAATACACAGAGAGTAACGAATTATCTCGATGAACATTTTGAGGAATGGATAGGTAAAAATGGACCAATAAAATGGCCACTAAGGGGTCTGGATTAAATCCATTAGACTCTCTTTTGTGGGACTATATAAACATTTAAAAATCTAAAAAATAGAACCAATGATTCTGAGGTCAATTAACGCTCTGGCCCACTACCCTACCGAGCTTGGCATTGCGCCTTTATTCGCAATAAACCTAAATTTTCTAGATTTTAGCGGGTTGAGAATTATTTCATTGACATGGAATGTGACTTAAAAACGTTTAAAAATGAACTTTTAAATCATTGCAATAGAATCTTCTAAACATATTTTAAAAACAGACAGGCGAAAAAGGTCTATCTACGATTAAATTAAAAATTATACAGACAGTGATATCCATTTAGCTATTTCTCACAAACTAGGAACATGTTCCTTATATCCAACTTAGATAAATGGGACATAAAATTTCAATATATTGCTGAGAGAGATTATTATTTATTACTATTTCTCAAACATAGTCTAGGAATTCTCATAGCTATTTGTTTACAAAAAATAATTAATTGGGTTATTTTCATTACATTTGTAGACAAATATTATGGAACTTTAATTGAAAATGTGCCTAATTTGAATTCAAGATATTTTAAAATAAATTATGTATGTAAGCTGCAAACATATTTCCCCAAATAATATAAATAATTAATTAAATTAAAAAGGTCTACTCAACAAAATTATATTTTACATAAACACGTAAATAATCAATTTGCTGAAAAATATCTATCATTAAAAATTACAAAGCAGCAACAAAAGCCTTAGTCCCTGTAGGTAGTACCCAGTCCGTAAAACATAATTTAGTAGAAAACAGTTCACAATAAAGTGAAGGTAATTTTGATGGGTTGTATAGGTAGATAGGAGGATGATTTGCCACTAGTTCTCTATAACAATTAATCATCTAACAATTGATTGAAAATTAATCAAAACTGTAACTAGACAGGTGATTGCTTATGAGCGTTCACACCATAGGCGTCAAATTAGTTGTTTAGAAAGCCTTCTTTGTAATAATTGTGGGATAATAAGTTATTATACTTTTTAATGTTTTGCTACATACTTTTTTCCCTATTATGCTTTTGTTTTATATTCACCTATTAATTGTAATAAGCTTTAATATACCATTTGTCTACAAAGTATTCAGCAAAAAATTCAGACGGATAGTAGTAAATTCACAATACAATTAATTAGTACAATGAGCTTTCCTTATGACGTCATGCTTTGGAAACAATAAATAAACGTCATTGTGACTTATAATCTCACTACGAAAAAAAATGTATTTAAGGGCCCGTTTTCAATTCTGAGCTGTGTTTATATAAAGTGAATTAATTGGCAGTTACATTTAGAGATAAAACCACGAAGGTGCCAACACGGCTACTGGTATGCGCCATATACGTTTGACCATTAGCAGCGGAGTGGGATCCGCAGTCGCGAATCGACGAGTGTCGTTCAGCACAGCTGATGTATAATCGTGTTCGCCCAATCGAGCTAATATCTCTATACGTGTAAACATAAAGGTTTGGTCAGATGTTCCTTTTATGAATAATTTTTAACCTTATTTATTTCTTACAAATTATAGGGTAGGTTTATAATACAATTATATTTTACCTTGTCATGTAGTATCACTGTAGTATATAACAAGCAAACAGTATTTTTTTTAATCATTAATGGGATTGAAAATAGGTACTTCAACATTTAGATTGAAAAGGTAGACAGGCACTTTTTAAACAAGAAACTTTTTTGGTTATGTCACAGTCTTTAAACCTTGTCACTCTCGCTCTTTCTTAAAGTAACTTTAAAAATAAGCTTTTACATCAATAATAGCCGATTTCATCAGTTTTAGATAAAAAATTTAGTACTTCTCTGGTAGTTAGTTTTATGTAAAAGATACCGTAAATCGGGGCTACTTGGACGGTTTGACGGTTTTCTTACTGACAACGTCGTAAATACTCTACAAATTGGGGGAAAATGGTTGTAGCGTACCATGTGAACCGATAGCCAACTTTTTAGACTACAATCGTTTACCCAAGTACTCCTGTTTCGACAAAAAAAATAATAAAATTTTGGGTGTCCAAGTTGCCCCTGGGTTGGGGCAACTTCTGTAAATTGCCTACAAATGTGCTAATATGTTCAAGTTACCTCATTTATGGAATATAGGGCAATTTTTTTTTTGTAAAAAAATCGATTAAAACAATGTGCAGTATCACATATTTTTATCAATAAAATTATACATTCTAAACAAAACAAATAAATATTAAATCTGTTATAAAAATATGAAACGAAAACTAAAACACAGTTTTCTCAAAAAAAACTAAATAGAAATATTCCAAGGCACAGAAATATTCTAAGGCACAGTACGGAATTAGTCTGATGGCTGATAATCCTTATCGGCGTCACTGTCGTTGATAATTTCCTCATCTGAAGAGTCTTCACAGCGAACGCAGTTGTAAAACGGATCTGTACTACCTGCATTACAGGAAGCACAAATCCATTTATGGCACTTCCCACATTTGAAGCACTCATCACCAACCTTGCAATGTGCCCAGTTTACGCAGCAAATTCCGCAAGAGGAATCATCTTTTGTTTTATTTTTTGACCTTTCGCTGGTTAGACGTTTTTCTGCGGGTGGGATTTCTTTGGTTTTCGGCTTTAACAAACCATAAGTGGCTGCCATTTCCTGTGCTGGTGGTGGGATCTGTTTGCTTGTTGACTTTGACAAATCAGAAGCGGATGCCACCTCCTCTATTATAGGTGCTGATAGATTCTAACCAGGTTCTACCTTTTTGCCTCTCTTCCTTTTTGTCTTCGAGGCTCCCGTTCCGCGATGCTCTTGCAGCAATTCTATTAAATTCACTTCTAATTGTCTTTCAACTTGTGCCTCATCAACACCGAAAATGCCACCGGGAATTCTTTTAAGAACCTCCTGAAGATTCAGTGGGAAAAGGTCTGTAACTTTAGAACCTGATATTAAATTCTGTCCAACAGTTGCAGAAATTCCATTCCAAAGTCTACTAAGCAGATTGGGAAATTGCTCTTTCGAGAGACATCCAGGAAAACGGCTTTCTTTTCTACACCTATCAAGAATCTCCCTCCACTTCCTCTTCATAGAGCCAAAAACAGCAACATCTAACGGCTGCATTAAATGCGTCGCATTGGCCGGGAATGGCGTCATATAGATTTGCTTTTCTTTACATGCAGCAATCACTTCACATTAGAGAAAAATGGCTCGCTAGATTGTCTCCCACGACAGCGGTGGCCGCATTCGGTGCTCGTGTTCTTTCAATATGCGGTAGCAGGATCTGGAAAAACCACTCCTCGACTAGGTTCATGTCGAACCATCCTGAAGGGCTGCATGCATAAACGGTCCCTACGGGTCCCCAATTTTTCAGTTTTTATACAGATTTTGAGCTTTATACGCCATCATAGGTGGAAGCAGGTCTCCGTTGGCACTTTCGCACACCATCAGGCTCATAGATGTTCTTGAGTGATTTTGTACCCTCTCAACTCTTTTGGCTCTGCGTAGTACAACGACTTTTTTTGCCCCTGGATTATCCTGAATTTTTGTTTCATCATAATTATATAGATTTACATCCTCAACGTTACTTAAAACCTCCCGGATCTTGTTAAAGAAACTCATAATGTCATCTTGATCTACGGAAGCCCTCGACCGCTTAATGTTGGAAGCAATCCGTATGGATAAATTGTTTCTGGTCATAAAAGAATTCAAAAAATCGTCTCCTGGGATGTTGTTTTTAAATATAGGAACTCGTTTTCCTTGTTTGTCCAAAAATTTTTGGACAACAGCCGAAATATCTCGCTTGGTTAACGGGAAGCCCCAAAGTTGTAGCAATTTTAGCCTCTTCCAGGTCGCTAAAGACTTTTGGTCGCCCTACAGCTTTTAAATACGTACCACGAATCTTATTTATGAGAGTTGCCCGAGATATTTTGTAAATTTTTGCAGCTAATTTTTTTTGACACGCCAGTTCGAATGCTATCTAGCGCTTTTTCCAAATCCTCCTTGTAATTTTGATAATTTATGGATCCTGGGATCCTTTCATACTTACCATTTTCCACTAGTTACAACCTGCAAGGAAAGAAAAACGTGTCATTTGCGGCGAAAAAATCAAAAACTAATCAAAAAACATTTTTTGTTAATTAAAAGTTACTCGGTGTCCAAGTTACTCCTGGATGTTCAAGTAGCCCCGGTTTACGGTTATTTTTTTTTTTCATCAGCATTTCTAGATATATTAATCGAATATTTATTTTACTGCGAAGTTAAAATCACTCTTAGGATCATAAATCTATCTCCTAATTGAAAGAACAGATGCATTTAAACCTAATTTAATAAACGGATAAAGAATAACTGATAGAATAAATCGAAAATTCACATAACGTGAAGCATTAGACATTTTATTTGATATTAACCTAGATATGATGAAATCGACAATAACTGCTTTCAGTTATCTTTCATCATCAGTTACAAATAATATAGCATCTATATTCTACATAGTACCTAGTACATAATAAACTAGCCCGATCATCAATACCAGTCCACAAATTAGGTCACTCATTTAATATTTCGTCTTTATCTTTTGTAGATTATAAACATAAAAATTAAGAATTTCTTCATTTGTTGGCTTCAGATATATCTCAACTTATTCAAATTTACAAAATGAAACGTACCGAACAGCCTCGTCGATTACCTGATCTGAGTCATTTGAATGCACTGATTTTGGGGGTAAAAATAATTGTATATAAACAGTAATTATTTTAGAAGATAAACCTTCAGAGGGGGCTGTCAAATGTCGAATGATTTTAAATATGATAGTCTTATGACTATTGTGACGAAACAAAAAAATTAGACTTTAGTATAATTTTGTGGCTAATTTTATATATTTGCAACTTTCTCTCATTTTCCATACGTCAAAATAAAAACGTAAAGAAAACCAAATTTCTTAGCAACAGTACAAATTTTTTATGTTTTTTAAACAAGCAACCCTGAAAACAGTGTTGAATGTTAAACGGCATAATATTTTTTATTGCTTATCAATGTCAAGAATAGCCTGACAAGTATCAATATTTCATTTTCATTGTTCTGTGGATATCGATAACTCCAACTTAAGTCAGTGTGAAGTAAATTAATGCCTTTTAAAATGATTGAGAAATAATAAAAGATTTATTAAAAAAATTGCTTACAAAATCGATTAGTCGTAGTCGTGTGGGCTATTATGAATCTTTGATTTTGATTGTTATATAATATAAATATAATTAAAACATAGGCTCATAACTTAAAACGAAAACATGTATATTTTCAAACACATGGTGCATGGGTTAAAACGGTGACTTAATTAAACGACAGTATTTATTTTAATTTCCTCTAATTGTTTTAATTAACAAGCTTTTTGTTCCTAATTACATTTGCTAAATTAATTTTTCGACATTAATGAATGTTCCATTATACAATTGACATTCAGTTTATGTCGACCATATGTATTCCGGTAGCTTCAGTTTCATTACCATACCTACGAGTTGTAAGGGCCCGATGTTTTAAGAATGATATAATGCAGCATTTGGGTAATTTACATTTCGTGAAACATTAGTTACATTTTTACCCAATAAAAGTCATGCAATAATTACAACGCTCTTACAACTAAAACTAATAAATATAAATCAGTTTCGTGAAGTTGCGCCTTGACAGTACTATCCCACTATTTGACAGTCCCATTATCATCTACAGTTTGAAATAAATGGAATAAATAATTTTCATTAAATACATTAATTCCATTTATAGTTAAATTTGAACTGATTCTACGGTTGGCTCCTTGTGAGACATTATTAAATATTTTAAATATATGAAGGAAAATTGCTTTTTAATGTTTCAAACAATTTTTTTATTAGAAACTCTACATGTGTTCCGGCTTTTTAGGCCTTAGTCAAGAGTACAGGGAATACTGAATAGTAAAGTTTGTGTTTATTGCTTATAAAGGGTGCTTTAATAGTAGCGCAATATTTCAAGGTTCAATAAAGCATGGTTTTCTGTAGCAAAGTATTGAAACATTTATTGAGTTATAATGTAGATATTTGGGAGTTATGTATGGAACAACAGATCTGGTAAATAGCTGCCACGGATTTGCTGGCACATGCATACTCTTTTGGCGAAATTTTGAATAACGGTGTTTCATACATCTGGCGGTATTTCGTTCATATAGTGTCTAATTTCGGCTTTCAATGCTTCGGTGGTCGCGGACTTGTTGGCATAAATCTGTGACTTCAGATAATCTCACAGCCAAAAGTCCAAAGATGTTAAATCGCAAAAGCGTGGCGGCTAATTCTGGTCACCAAACCGAGAGATGACACGACCAGGAAAAGACTCGTGCAATTCCATCAATGTTTCACGAACGGTATGGCAAGTGGCACCGTCCTGCTGAAACCACATGTCGTCGAGAGGAATATCTTCCAATTGAGGCAAAAAAACTGGGTTATCATAGCAGGATAATGTTCGTCATTCACCGTTACTGGATTACTTGCAACGTCTTCGAAGAGGAACGGCCCAATGATTCCTCCAGACCACAATGCACACCAAAGAGTGACACAAAGCAAATTTCCTTCATATATTTAAAATAGTTAAATTTGTTAAATATTTTGATTGGATGCAAAATTAAATTTGGAATCGTTATTCCTCGGTGCTAACATTTGAAATAGAATTTTTCGACACGATTTCTCATTTTGAACAAATTTTAATTGCAACATTCTTTGTTTCTACCCGATTTTGTTTTTAAGTCGTCATAAGAAGTCCTTTCCTGGTGCACTGATCTCATTAATATTCAAAGTAGAAACCTTTGAGTTCCCACATCTTAAATGTAAAATTTCACATTTCTATATCTGTATCTCGGTAACGCACAGTAGTACAAAGACGGTTAATTTTGGCGAAAAATAAAAAAAATTATACTATTTTGACTGAAGAAGTTATTTTGTGTGAAAATAAGATATTTTATAATTATATTGAATATTAAAAAAATTATTTAATATTTTCCAATTTTTAATAAATATAAAACACTAAAATGATTTTTAAAATATTGTTTAATAATATATAGAGTATATTAATTATTTACATAACAAAACCGAAAAGTGTTTCTTAACTGGGCGAACACCAGCGGGTCCTGGAAGCCGACAAGCCCAACAAAGACACTTTCTGGGTGAGTTGCGTAACTCGCATACAATAGTTTTTCTGCAATCATTTTTGCTACTCTCAAAACACTTCTTAACTTGAAATCTTTTGTAAACAAAATCTATAAAATTTAACTAACAGATTTCAGACGCTGCTGTCTGGAGTGGTTAATTAGGCATCTACCATATAGTTGTCAACCAAAAGTGACATAAGGGATCGGTTTACCAATACTAATACATTATGTCACGTTACGGGGCTAGACTAGTAAAAATGTATTTTCCACTCAAAAAATTGATCAAAAACAATTATCCTTTTTTTTATGGTTGTAGAAAGCACATATAAATATATAAATATACATATTAATATATTTATAAATTTTTTATATAATATACAAAATAAATTTGAAGTCAAATTTAGTAAAAAAATAAACACGATAATAGGATTAGTAAAAATATAAGATTAATGTTCATCTTCTGATGCATTACACAGCCCCACAAAAAAAAAAATGTTTGACTTAGCAACGAGACGAGTATATCCTTATGTATTTTTGATCGCTGATTCCGAATCAGGGGTCAAAAAAAAGTCGTACACCCCCAAAAAAAATTTTAGAGCCAAAAAACACCTCCTGAATCGTTTTGTTTAATATTTTCGGGAAAAATTTAATGTATTACGATAAAAATAAAGGTGAATTGCAGCGTTCACCCTATGGGTATGAAACGCACCCCCATAAGGGGTGAGAACCACCCTCATATCCCATCAAACCAATTGATAACGACAATGACTGAAAAACATTTAAAAATGTTAAGTTTCGTTAGGTTTGCAATAAACTGACGTAGAATTCACGTAATACCCCAAAACTACCCCTATAGCGTTATGAAAATCAACCCTTAACTTCAATTACAGAAAAAAGAAAGGAAAAAACATGAAATTTGATAACGATTTCATTATATGGAGGTTCTTATTTGCAGAGATCCTTATGGCTAGGATATTAGCAGTCATTTGTCACCAATCTTAACACCATTTGGGTATAAAACACACCCCTGAAGGGGGTGAGAAGTACTCTTACATTAGTAGCTTTTAATTCTTCTTTTTTTAATCTTTTTTTTTTATGGTATCTTTTAACTTTATTTTCAAACGATCTTCTTACTGACTGTCGTTTGTGTTGTTCTTTCGTGTCTCTTTTCAGAGACCAACAGTAGTCTGCTATCATGTGTTCGTCCCATCTTCCTTGATATCAATTTTCCATTTCGGCTGTGTTCTGGTGGAAACGTTCCCCTTGTTATTTTATGTTTTTCCTTTCGTTTTTCTGTAATTGAAGTTAAGGGTTGATTTTCATAACGCTATAGGGGTAGTTTTGGGGTATTACGTGAATTCTACATCAGTTTATTGCAAACCTAACGAAACTTAACATTTTTAAATGTTTTTCAGTCATTGTCGTTATCAATTGGTTTGATGGCATATGAGGGTGGTTCTCACCCTTTATGGGGGTGCGTTTCATACCGATAGGGTGAACGCTGCAATTCACCTTTATTTTTATCGTAATACATTAAATTTTTCCCAAAAATATTTAAAAAAACGATTCAGGGGGTGTTTTTTGGCTATAAAATTTTTTTTTGGGGGTGTACGACTTTTTTTGACCCCGGATTCGGAATCAGCGATCAAAAATACATAAGGATATACTCATCTCGTTGCTAGGTCAGAAAATTCTTTTTTATTTGTGGGGATGTATTATTCTCATCTTCATCAAAATCGCTTTCTGTCCAGTCTCTTCTTGTCGGTGGTTTTGCTTCAACTAAAAGTTCCATCATTTCAGGATACACTGATTTTTTTTTTATGTAAACGTCTAAGACTTGTAAGGTACGGATCAGAACTAACGAAAAGTTTATTTAGTAAGTCTTATTTTGTTTTAATTCTCGAAATTTTTCTGGTAAAATTTTTTCTATATAATTTGCGATCTTTGTTGCAGTATTTCTGGTCAACCTCAAGCTTGATGTGTTAATGTAGAAATTTCCTAATAATTCTTAGTGTTTTCTTAAGTACACTATTCAACAATGTTTTATTTGATGCAAGAAATCTCAAATTTTGCCTCCCAGATCGTTTCCATTTTGATGCGAATTTAAAGCAAATATCATGAATTTTTTCGAGATGTGCTCTCTTTTCTGCATTATTGACTTATTCCGGAATACTCATAATTTCACAGAATTTTTTTTTGACAAATAATATGCGTTTCACATTACAAATCCTTTTTTATTTTTTTTAGAAAACACATAACATTTTGCAAAATCAGCCCCATATATCTTAAGATATTTTTTCTGACGAAAAAGCGGCTAAAAGCAGAATGTAACAGTATGTTATTAAAAAGATACTTGAGGCTTTAAAAAAATACTCAAAAATTGTGGATAAATGTGGATATTTTTTATAACTAATAAAAAAATTTAAATAAAAAAAACAATGTGTTTCTGAAAGTAGTTAATTAAAATTTTAACACGGATTAACGTATTTACAGAATATTATAAGCACATTAAAATACATACCTTCAGCTTTCTTTTGAGTTGTTATTCAAGTACTTTCGCGTTACCAACTCCGAGAAATGCAACAAAATGGAAAGGGATTATTTTACCACTAATTGCGAAACAGAAAACAGTTAAAGATCTCGCGGTTTAAAGGCTTACACGTGATTAAATAAATTTTTATAGTGGCAAATATTTACATATCTGAGTACTATAATTATTCTACTAGCATTTCCATATAATCTGGTTTGATTCCAAGAAGGTTGCTTTTTTACTTTTGGCCATAATTAATCGTTTTTGAACCACTGTGTAACGGTGAGGATTACTGCAGATATTTATATGAACTTTTCCGCTTCAATTTTCATAAGAAAAATACTGTATGATTTAATTCTAAATTTGCTGGAATATCCAGTATATTTTTTAGGTGTGATTACTAAATATGTTTTACATTCTTGTGTATATTGTTGTATATACTGCATTAAGTATTTTATAATTAATATTATTTTGGATTAGGCAAAAACATTTACTCAAAATCTAACCTCTGTTTGATCTTTTTGACGCAGAAGTGTGTACAGTAATATCCTTTAGTAATATTTCGTAAATTAATGGCATAATAAATACCCCTAAAATGTAAACAAATTGAAATTCCATTAAGAAATGACTAGACAACATTAAATATATTTTTCATTTTAGTTATTACTATAAAAGAGATATTTTTTGTTTATGTCAAATCAGTAATCAGTAATTTATTCAATTTTCAGTGGACATGTGGTATTATTATATATTAATATATCAATTTTATTGCCTCGAGTTTTATAATAAATTGTAAATTTAATATATTCACTGTAAAATTCGTTACATCAGTATTAATTATCCATTATCGATAAAGAATCTAAAAGTTTTTATTTTTCATGCAAAATGTTTTAATTATGAAGGACTTCTACTTTTAATGAAATTTTACACATTTTAACTGGTTGAAAATTAGTCTTGCAGATGTTAAACATGAATTAATCCTTTGGGGAAATATTTATTGAATTGCAGACAGTAGAAGACCGAGACTTTTGGGTGCTTGAAGTAAACTATCTTTTCCAGGTCTCATCTCCAAACAACAAAAAAAGGTAAATTCAAAAAATTTTTTACGAAAGAGAAAGAATTAAATAACACAATTCGAAAAAGAAGTACTTAGGTAATTTTATACTAAATGAAACAATTCCTTGCTATTCATAGGTCAAACGATATTCAAACTAAATTACTTATGGTTAGATCTTAATTTTTTACCATATTATTGCTATCGTGTATCTTTAATTTTTTTGTCAACACAATTTTAATTATAAATATATACACAAACTGTAACCAGAAAACATGATTTTGAAAATAAGAGTTCCTATGAACCTATGCCCGCAAAAGCTTTATAAGCGAGATACAGTGTGTTAAATCTTAATTCCTTTTAAGGTTTTCACTTTATATCTTGGAGGAAATAGTTACCAACGACTTCCAATTTGGTGTTATTTGTAACAGTACCTGACCCAATAAAAATAATGAATAAAGTGATAATTCTATTCACCAGCGGCGTACAGCGGGGTAAACGGAGACCCCTTTTTTAACTAGAACCTTGACGCCAATACATTTACGTTAAATTCTTCAATATTTTTCCCAGTCAATTTTACATAAAAAGAGAAATCTTGTAAAAACTTCATAAGTTTGTTAGATTTTGAGAAAAAAAATATTATTATTTAGATGCATCCACAAACTACAGAAGGAAATTTCTGATAAACAAAATGTTTTATTCGAAAAAGCTAAACAACAAAGTTTAAGTATCGTATTTTTTTTTCATCTTTCATCAAGCTAATGGCAACTATTTAGTTGAAACGTAAGCTAATATCTCGGTTTTGCGAACACAGGTTCGTAGGAAATTTTTTTCTCAAAATCAATATTTCTATTGATGATTATAGTTTGTCGGTTTAAAACTGGGACACCATATATATATATATATATATATATATATATATATATATATATATATATATATATATATATATATATATATATATATTAATTAATTAAATAATTGCATGGATTGCTTCTAGTGCTAAATAATGACTTTGTAATCTACAGTATTTAATACTTTCTCTGTCTCTATTTTATCTACCTACCCAAGTTTGTTTATGATATAGTTCATTACAATGATTACGTTTGTTGTGCAGCAGCTAAGGAATTTTGTGTCTTATCGAAATGTCTAGAAACCTTTTTTTTTTACTGTTAAAGACATAGAAAATTTGTTTGAAAATGACAAATTTTCAAGAATTTAGAAATAATTGATTTGGCCGATGTCGATATTACTATAGTTTCGTCCAAATTTGATGGACAAACCGATTTGGAAGATTTTGAGGAAAAAAGGTGACAAAGAAATACGGGATACTGCAGGCACCTTTTGAATGTTTTTACCGTTTTCGAACCATGATGTAGAAAGTAGTGATGATGATGAGCCATTACCTGTATTAAAAAGGAAATTACATGTAGCAAAATCTGTAGAGAGAAACAGTACATGCCAAGAAGAACCCCGGCCAAATACTTGTGAATGTGTAACTAAAATCCAAAGATAAGAAACGTAGAGTATGTTGCGGATTGGCAAAAAATTTAACCAGTTTATTCTTATGCACAAAATCCTTCAGAAAATAAGTTTGAAAATGTATCCGTTTCATGAGTATATGGTAAAACTGTAGTTATAATTTTTGAGGAATTTTTTTAATCGAAATCTTGCTTAGCACATAATAAAACAAAGTGAACTGTATGCAAAGCAAAAGATGAACAACATTTTTCTCGTCCAAGATGGATTGAATCATTTATTTTAAAATTATTGTTTTGTGAATACCATAAACTTCCACAAGTAGATATGTACTTATTACAATTTTTAGGTGTTCTAGAGACATTAAACAGTATTTGCATCGAATGATAACACAAAAATTACAAAAGATGATAAAATGTATGAAGTTCAGCAACTATGACACATACCGAAGGATAGTATGTACTTATACTTTTTCAATCGGAGAATATTGTAGTGGAAAATTTTAAAAATGTTACGTCCACTTCCTCCTCGAAAAGATAGTGGAGTATTTCCCGGAGTTACAGTATGATGGCACAAAACTTCGGTGCAGTATTTGTGAAAAAACACTTTATGACATTGTCCGTGAATAGTGGAATCACAGATTTTACAGCATGTTGCAACCGAAAATCATAAAACACGTGTGAGTGCTACTGAAAGGTAAAAACAGTTTAATTTAGATTTGGTTAAAATGATGGTGGCATCTAACATTCGGTGGAATAAACTAGATGACCCTAATTTTAAACAGTTTCTGCAAAATTGTGAAAAGTACAATAACCTAATACTGTGCCTGCAGACTCCACATTAAAGAAAAATCACTTATCGCGGATGTGCAATGAAATTAAAGCAGAAATTGATTCTCAGTTGCAAGACAAACAAACACGTATGGGTTAGAGTAGATAAAACCGCCAACGATAGTGGTCAGAATATCGCAAATTTATTGTTTGGGGGATGGATGTGACAGTGGCAAGGTCAGCCCATTTAATAGCAACAAAGGTATTAGAAAGATGAGTCTAGAGTTCGATATCGCACTTTCAATTTTGTCTCATAATTCATTCGCGAAAGTGACGAAACATATTCACCATAATAATGTTACTAGTTTACAAGTATTTCAATGATTTTCTGTGTTTCTTACCCTACAGTAACCATTTAAATTTATGCCATTCTGTTTTTTGCCGTTGATGCACTCTCACGCATGAATTGTAATACTGGATTCAAAGTGCGATGTCAAGCTGTAGACCCTTGTGTGTTAGAACGCACAAATGCAGAAACGATATGTGAATGTATGGATAGCAGCCTTAAAACACTGTGGGACGAGAACTATGAAAATAATAAAGGACGTGTCTTCCTGATTGTAACGGATGCAGCTTCGTATATGATTTTTTACTATTGGAAAAAATATTCGCGTGACCTCAATTTTTTTAAATGGAATGCCCTATATATATATTATTTAAAATTTCTTCCGATTTCATATATATATATATATATATATATATATATATATATATATATATATATATATATATATATATATATATATATATTAAATTCGTTTTCCGGGTATACTCCCGCGTAGGTGATAGGCCCCGAGAGGGGCCCCGAGAGCCTATTTTCAGTTCGAGTAACCAGAAGCTGCAGTAAGCAGTTATCTGTTAGAACCTGAAGATGGCAGATGAGATTCTGCCGAAACGTCGTTCAGACAACCACGGTCCCTCTCGGGGCCTATCACCTACGCGGGAGTATACCCGGAAAACGAATTTAACATTCACCACCCGCGAAAACCTGAAAAACAACATATATATATATATATATATATATATATATATATATATATATATATATATATATATATATATATATATATATATATATATATATATATATATATATATATATATATATATATATATATATATATATATATATATATATATATATATATATATATATATATATATATATATATATATATATTCAGAGAGGGAAATTAAACGACTGTCATGTTAAAAACAAATATATTTAATTTTTAATCGGGGATTGCAGTCATGTGACAGATAATAAAAGAAAAACTCTTTTTTCTATTCAAGCTTTCGAAACCCCTACAAAACTACAAAAATAACAACATTGTGAATGGATGACTATGAATCTACATTCATTTAAATTTTTAGAATTATAACAGACATCATGTGTATTTTTATGATGCAAAAAACAATTTAAGGAATTTTGATATAAAAACTTGTTAGAATGAAACAAAAGAACAAGGAGAGTAGATGCCAACTACTAGATGTCTTATATTTAGGAACATTAATTATTATTCCATACTCTACATGGTGTTTCCATCAATATATGGACTGCCAAAAATCAGCCAAATGGCTGACAGGCCAAATACAGCGGGCGGTCATTCTGAGTTATCTCCGTCTACATATTGCATATGATTCTGTTATCTATAGTCTCTAACTCTACGGGATGTAGAGGAGTGGCTGTAGTTAATGCACGGATAGTAATATTAATAATAAGGGGTGCAAAATCGGACCGACAACCTCCTCGCGGTGCACCGGAGACAGGCAGAGGTAACTGCCTGACATATGCTGGCCGTCGGTGCCAGGGTCAACTATCATGGTACCCTGAAACTTTGGTTCCAACTACACACAGAGGAAGGGCTCCTCACAATCGACCCTAACCCGATGGGGGTCAGAGACAGGTTGGAGGATCTCCAGCGGAAGGTCTCAATGTTGACAACAATGGCAATGGACATAGACAAATTTAGTGGACGAGAGAACTAAGCGATGACTTGCTGACCTGCTACGAGTGAAGCGAACCTGAGCGCAGGGGTACATGGTGCGGTCACATGATCCATGGTGCATCATGCACCCAGAACACCGCGCCTTCTCTCAGTAATATCTGAGAGATCAAGTATCCTTATTGCCCAGGACAGGTTACGTAATGGCACTCCATCAGCGAAAAAACTGACAATCGCAGTCCCAACCCAGGAATTAACAGCTAATGAGAAACATCCTGTAGAGTTCACCAATGTAGACTTAAAGACGAGGCACGAGCACATAACACCAGGGCTAACCTAAAGCCACAAGATTTGACTGAAATGGACGCAGTCACCGATGAAGAACTTCCAGAAGATGCAGATATCTGGCAAATCAACTGTGACGTGTACAGCGTCGCGAAGCAACTCATCTCTCATGAGAGGTCACTTATCACTTTAAGCTGGGTTGAAAAAGCCAGCGTCGTGTATAAAAAATCAAAGGCAAGATACAGTCGGCTAGACAACACGCTTCTCAGATTCAGAGTATGGTGGAATACATGACAAATGGTAGAGTTTCACTCTCAAAATTCGGCGCATGCCGGGCTAAGATGTCGACACCACACTGTAAATCTAACAGTAATGCTTACCATCAAGCGGCACTGTCTAGGCAGGATCCGAACGCACATGGCTATAAATAAAATATGGAGTAAAACGTGGTGTTCCATATGAATCCTTCCTGCCCCTTTCAAGAGCCACATGGATAACCTTAAACTTTATGCCTCTGGAATGTACGAACCACAAAACGCTCTTAGGGTAGTCTCTTGACTACCACAAGAGCGTTTTGTATTCTCATACACGCGGGCAAATGGTATGGAGTTTGGATTGGACAAATGTGCAGTCCCCCACCTCAAGAGAGAACAATGCGGGGAATTCTTTGCATCCTAAGCATCCTAAGACATCTCGATGCCGAAGAGACCTACACATATCTGGGTGTGCAACAAAGGCACATCCAGGATGTAACACAAATAAAGGATTCTCACCCCGGCAAGTACAGACATCGACTCCGAAAGATTTGTTCGTCAGAACTTTTGGAGAAGAGTACGGTGTCTGCTACCAACATGCCTACCATTCCGGTTCTGCTCTACTCCTTCGGAGTGATGAATTGGACGGTAGATGAGCTACACCAATTATACAAAGAGTTTAAGTTCTGGTAGAAAAAAGGGACAAATCACAAAATCATTTATTTTTCCACCTTCCAAACATTTAGAGAAAATTGTTGTTGTTGGCTCGAAGAAATAACAGCATGCGAATTTTCATCCCGCCGGAAGTCTAAATTATGAAAATTTAGTATTCCATCTCTGGTAAAACCTGTCTCATCGGTAAACAAAACAATTGCGGAAAAATTAGTGTCATTTGCACGTCTCTCCAAAAGCTAATGTCTGAATGCTGACCTTGATGCGAAGTATTCTGTATTAAACACGTTGGATGTGATACCGATGTAACTGGTAGTATTTTAAGATTCTCCAAATAGTCATGTGATCCACATTTTCCTTAAAGAAAGTCATCTCGTGCTTTAAGTGGGATTTTGTTCTATTCGATTAAGAATACGTTCTTCTAATGCAGGAATTCGAGTTGTCGTCAATCTGTCACGTCCAAATGTTCCATTCATAAAAGACCTTGTCGCGCTTAATTGCACATGATTTTTTTTAAATAATTTTTCTCCAGGCAGTCGCCGATTGAAAAATTGTTCTTCGTAAAGCCGCCTTACCTCAGCTCGATTAAAATTAGCAACCCCATACATCAAATGCATATCTGCCATTTCTAAATTGGAATAATATTCCATTTTAATATTAAAATGAAAAACTAAACACCGAATTAATGACAAGTGACGTCAACACAATCAAATGGTTGTAATAAAACATACTTGATTTTATGTTTTTATTATGGAACGTTGAATGTGTCTGTTTGATAGAAGTATATTTGATTTTCTATTAAAATAATAATTAATCATGAATTGCCTTAGTTGCTACACAAATATGACTGTAACATGAAAACAGCTAATTTTTGGACATATGTTTAATGTTTATAAGATCTTTCTAATTTATTTTAATGAGTAGAATACGCTCAAATTTTTGTTACAGCCTTTATATTTGAAATCAGAGAAATATTCTAAATCTATATATAGCGTGTTCCATTTAAAAAAAATGATGAAACGCAAAATGTTTTTATTTCCGATAGTAGTTTGTTTTTTCTGATGGCATATAACGAAAATTCAGAAAAATCAATAAAAATTTCGTTTTTTGATTTTTCGATAACTCCTCAAATAAAGCCTATATGACCCCTCGTAGGCCTTATTCATTATATGAGGAATGATCCTGTTACAATTTGTTGAAATACTTGTATTTACGAATTATTGTGTTGAGTAGTATCAAATAAACAACCAAAACTTTTATCAACTAGTAGCAGCAAATCAATAACAAAAACGAAAAATTGCTCCATTATAATTCATATTCACAAATTTTCATATCTTTTTTAATCATTACTGAGTTAAGGTGGGTAATGAGTTAATACTGGCATATGTATTGTTTTTATTAAATCTGATTTGATTACATCTTACACAGTGGAAAACGCACAAATATAATAGATTTTTGAATCTCTGAAAACACAGAGTTGAGAAATTTTTTGAGTCCGAAGCTTCAACTTGTTTCATGGTCGATCCGTCACTGATCGCAGATCTTTATATGAAAATGAATGCACGAAAATTATGGCCTTCAGTTATTTCAACAGAACGTCCAATTATCATTACATTATTATTATTTGCTTGAAACATTTGCCTTATTAACTCACTGTATTTATTACGTTTTTTTTGTGAGTCCATTTAATTGACCAGATGGCAATTCATATCAAGATTTTTTAAAATTATATGGATTTACAACATTACACGTAATATTAAATAGTGATTTTTAAATGTCAGATCGAACATATTGTGACCTAAATATGATAACTGTGATACATATATAAAAAAAGGTTTTTTTGTATGCGTAATTTTCAGGTGTACCATTTTATGATGTATATATACACATATTGGGATTAAACTGCAGTTTTATAATTTATGTACATCGACCACTGTTATGTAATAATTTAATACATATTTTAGGCAAATTTAAATATATAAAAATACATTCTTTTTGCTAAGCAGATAAACAACAAATTAAGTCACTTCAGGTGGTCTCATTGTTGGTAAAGTTTGTACCCGTTAAAAATGTATTGATATACCAACACAAATTTTATTGCATTTATTTTATTAACTAAATAAGTATATAATATTTGTTGTTATTAATTTACATATCACGGATTTGTTTGTTATAAGTAAACAAATTGATTAAAGTTTAAAATGTATATGTATCCCCTGTTTACCATGTATGTAAAAATTGAAAAGTATCTAACAAACAAATTAATGATTACATTTATGTGCTGGCCGAAAATAAAGTTTCTAATTAGGAGAGTTTCTGAGCTTTAGCCAAGTCACCTGAAAGTCCGATTCAGAGCCGAGAAATCTGTTGTGACAGCATGTTGATAAACCCCAGTATGATGTCTTCTATAATAGAAACAATGGCTTTTCCGACAAGACTGACATTCACCATTTTAGGTTCAGGGCTTAAGGTGAAGAAGAGGAATTTATTGTGGACTGTGAGGCTAGTGGCACCAGAACTTTAGTATACGGTAGATTATTGTGGACAACTGCAGGACCTACCGACAGGTAGGAAATTCTGCGGAATTATCTGTATTCCTTTGGAGTTCACCTTGACAAAGTTTACTAAATGATATGTAAACTTTGGCCTTAGTTACATGTCTAAGAATCCTCGACTCGACAGTCGATATTTTACCCCGGCCCAGCCATATTGAGAGGCGTAAAATGGGGAGAGTCGAAGCGCATACATTATGAACCTATTAATGCATATTCAAAAGTAGCTGATACAACGTGTATAGTTACTTTCATGAAATACGAGTACATACTGGGTGTAACAGGATCATGGTACACTCCCCTTTTCTCCTTTAGTTTTGAAGATAATTGATTGAAATTTGGGATATCCTATATTCATAATGAGCGGCACCTTTTGACATACAAGTGATTTTTTTTCTGACATTTCAGACGTCAGTATTTTTTATAATATAATTTTTAGTTTTAGTTTAGTGTGCCATGACGGTTCCGATTTATTCTAAATGAGCCGTGTAATACTAGAAAAATCGAAATCCCGTCAAAAATACTAAATTACGTGATTTATGAGCAAATAAATTTCTACAAAATGGTATTTGGGGCCAAACTCAATTTTTTCAAATGGAACAATATTGGTACCGTGGTACCATTTATTAGTACTATTAATAAGGAATTTATTCATATGTTGTATTAAAATGTGCGATAAATACAAATAAAAGAAAACAGCTAACAAAAAATAAGAAAATACAATTTTGTTCTAATTAAATGTTAAGAAGTAACTAACTAAGGTGGCTTTGAAAACAATGAAATATTTAGCTTGTCAAACATTTATTGGTTTACCGGTGTTTTTTTGTGTCTTTAAAAATTGTTTAAAATTCTTGTTAATTGTGTTCAAAATCCCGCAAATTTATACAAAAGATGAAAAAGTGGACATGTTAATTATTTTTGGAGAATGTAAAAAAATGCCGTTGCGGATAGACAATGTCCAGCGAGAAATTATTGTAATCGTCTTGAAAATCAGTTCCGAAGTGAGCCAAACAATGATCCCGAAGAAAATTTCATTCTTGACGTAGGAAGGGAAATTAATGTTTTGGCTCGAATAGAAGTTGATAAGACTGTTTCTTTAAGGCAAATTGGGTTTGAATTGGAAATCAGTCACCAAACAGTAAGCCGAATTTTGCACAAATACCACTATAAATCTTTTAAATACCAATTACACTAGCACTTGTACGAAAATAATTACGAACGTAGGATGGAATATTGCAATTGGATTTTGCAGAATAACGTGTAGCCAAACAATGACTTTTACTTTCTTATACCTAATATAAGGATGTATAGTAATCGTGATTTTTTTCGACCTCAAGATTTTGATTGATTTATACGTTTTGAACCCTTCTGAATCCATTCTGACTATTAAGTATAAGAAAGTTATGTGCTGGCCACATCAGATATTTTGGGAATGATTTTATTTTCGGACGAGTCTAGGTTTACAAATTTGGGATTATTTAACCGACAAAATACAAAATATTAGTAACAAGTAAATCTAAATTTATTACGGGAGGGTAATTTTCAAGTGCGGTTCGGTTTCAATGTTTAGCTTGGAAAAATCGGTAGTAGAATCATTGGTCCAATAATATTTGAAGGACCCCTGACTGGTGCCAGATACTTAGGATTTCTGCAAAATGAAATTGAGGACAGTTTAGCTGAATTACCTTTCCATTTACGACAGCGAATATATTTCCAACAAGATGGCGCTCCTCCTCATAATTCAAGGATAGTAATTGATTATCTTCAACGGAGATTTGGAGAAAACGTAATTTCGACGAATGGTCCTGTGAGGTGGCCTCCAAAGTCACCTGATTTAACACCTCTTGATTTATATGTTTGGGGTCATTTAAAAAATATTGTTCCATTTAAAAATCGAAAGTTAATATCACTTCCAGCGAAACCGGAAGTGAAAAGAAAATCACTTGTATGTCAAAAAGTGCCGCTTATTATGTATATAGGATATCCCAAATTTCAATCAATTATCTTCAAACTAAAGGAGAAAAGGGGGGTGTACCATAATCCTGTTACACCTGATATATGAAGTGAATATACAAATAGATGAAGGTGTCACGTACCCACCAAAATTATTATTTTGTATGTAAAATAAAAACACTCCTTCAAAACTTTATTATTTATTTTGTTTTATCAAAGAACAACTAATCGTATGGGAAAAATAATAGTTAAATATACATGACATCCTTATACAATGAATATAGCAAGATTGAAAAAGGAGTTATGATTTCAAACATGTCTTCTTTAACGTTAAAAATGAACATAACTTTATTCTTAAAACTAATTAGTTTTTCTTTTTTTCTTTGAATTTTCTTAGTTATGTTGAAAGCTTTCCTCATTTGTATATTTCCTTTATGAATTTAATTTGTTCATGTAAATTGGCCAATTTTTCAGCCCTCCATCCAGTTAAAATAAGTTATATTTCCCACAGAAGTTGAACTGTGCACACCAAAATAATGCAGCTACATTTACCTCAAATTAAAAGCCTCCTCAAATAAAAGGTTTTTCTCTATTTTGTCATTGAGCCTAAGAACACTGCTTTGTAATTTTTTATATCGATACCACAGTACAACATGGTAATAACTCAAAAACAATGATTTACGGCAAAACGCATTTAAAGATTTGTTCAAGGACAATAAGTTACACAGTGTACCTATTCTTATAGCAATTTAATCCAATTTAAAATTAGCATTTCCTGATTATACTTATATTTAGTTATAACAAGTAGGTGGTAACAGGTTCCGACAAAAAAAGAGTTTGATTCGACTTGTTACTATATTGCATGAGAAATAAAATAATAAACTTGACAAATATTAAAGGACTAAGAAAAAAATTGTTCAATATGAGGCAATTCCTTTATTGGAAATAAAAATACTACAAACTACGTCATTCATTTAGTAAGAAACGACATAAATAATCGTAAATTAACAACAATTCTAAGTATTCTTTTGAAATTATTAAACAAAATTATTGACAGTTGTTTTAGACACAGATGAAAAGATTAAACATCTTCATCAGAAGATTCATGTTCAGAAATGTTTGATGCTTGAAGGTTGTTGTAGAAAGGCCAGTAAACTTCTTTGATTGCATTTTCCTTGCACATTTCCAGCAAATGTTGTTTCTTTCCTAGGGAAATAGTTGGAGGCTTAGAATAAGCCTTGGAAAGTTTTAGGTCACCTATAGCGGAAATAAAATTTGTCCTCAAACTTTTCCTAACAATGATCTTTTTGTACTCTAGCTGCCCATAAGACGTTTTGTAAAATATAGTAAATGGATGATCTTTCTGAACTCTTACTATTTTAACATCTTTCCAGCTGACCTTTTCCTTTTCGTCATTCAGTGTGAAATTATTTCCAATATTTTGAACCAAGTTTTTAAAATCTAAAATATCGTTGGTAGAAATTTCGTCTACAGAATAAGGGGGAGCTTGCTTTTTGGCATTGCGTATTACCATGCACCATTGACAAGGAACGTATATTGGGCCAATTTTAAGAACCCTTTTTTTTCTCTTTCAATGGTTGCATGCATACTATCCCCCTCATTCTGCGTATGGCCAACAATTAATAAATTTGTGTGTTATGGTTCTTATTGCTTCAAATTTTTGGACAGCGTAGAGATACATACCGAATAAAAACTTGTTTTTATTTTGCCCCACGCAATTATCTGAATAAAAAATTAAATTTTCTGGTTGGTGTCCACGAATGAATCTCTATAGACAACTAGCAATCTCATTGGCTCCTCTTTTGGCTATAGCCTCATGCCATAAAAAACAAGAACTTTGTTTGGTTTTCCAAGTCGAATATGGTGAAGTCGAAAGTGGCTAGTTTTCTCTTATAATAAAATGAGTTAACGTCACCAGATGGTGTGGGTAACACAGATTGTAGGTCAAAACAATATACTTCAGTGGTGTCACATTCAATATCTTTTGTTTTTTCGTCCCTACTTAACTGCTTTTCTTTAAGATGACTCTCAAATTTCTCTTTAAGACTATCTTTCGTTTCATCGTTGGCATTCTTGTAGTTCTCGCACAAGGAACACTGGTCCTTTTTTGGAACATGAAATCCCACGTTTGTCTCAGTGTTTAAAATGTGCGCATAAACTCCATGCTTAGCAAATGGTTTGTTGTTTGAGTTGCAATATTCTACATACAATTTGTACATGATTTTGATGTTCAAACTACCGTCCAAATAAATTTTATTCGTACGAGAACGGCAGTAGTGTGACTCAATAGACGGAAACGATCTGATATGTTCCAAAATATCATTTTTTACAACATTAGATATTTCTCTTTGTTTGTTGTGTTTTCCCCGCTGGTCACTCGTAATCATTCCATTTCATCTTTCTTTTTAGTTGTTGTTAATATGACACGATTGTTTATGCCCAAAGTGTTCTTAAAGAAAGTTTTACACACCTGAAGGGGGCTATTATCAATTTGAAAGGTGTATCTAAAATTCTTAGAACGTGTGCTTCCCGGTTTGGTGTTCCGGTACATAGGTGTTATCTCGGACATGCAAGAATTTATGAAAGTTCTTTGAGAATCTACATTACCAATTTGCCAATAGTAGTCAAAAATTTCTTTTCGGTTATTTTCGAAAAACACTTCAGTCGGCATTTTGCTGAACAAACTGGTTTCATTTTTCGAGAGGAAACCTTTTTTCCCTTAGAGTTTGTATACTCTTGACCCAAATTGCGATACAATTTTCTTTGGTTTCTTTCCCATAACTGAGGATCCTTAAATCGTTTTCTTGTCAGCCTTTTCCGTTTGCGCGATAGTTTAGGGACATTTAGTTCGTTGCTGTCATTCTCATTTCCCTCCTCTATTTCACTACTATTCTGTTCTTCGGAACGACTGTAATTTTTATCTAGAATGCTATCATCACTATCGAAGTCTCCTTCATTGTCAGGTGACTGTAAAAAAAATATTGCAACCAAGTGTTTTGATAGTAGTAAAGTTCTAAACTTACGATATAAAGGTTTGTTGAGGGATCGTGTGAAGTAGATGGAGCGTCACGCGTATGAAGTTCGTGTAATTCATGAGGATCATTTTCCTGTGCCAGATAATTAAAAATATGTTAAATAAATATTTTAATCAAAATTAAAGGTGGCAGCTTACCGTGGACGTTCCATTTTTTGATGAACCAGCTTCAGGAGAAAAGTAAAGTTCCGGTAGCTTACCATCCACTGCATTTTGTGAAACAGCTGTCTATAACAATAATTATTTTCATTTTATCGCTTATCTCATTATGAAATAAAATTGTTAAATGAAACTAAAAGTTGAGCTTACCGTGGAATATCCATTTGATGTACATGCGTCTTGAAAATCGGAATGTTCTGGTGGCCTGATATCGATTTGACTTTCCGGAACAGATGGCTAGAAAATAGTATTTTTTTAAATTACTTACTGCTTATTCTCTTCAGTATTTAATGGTGTTTTTTTTGAACATACGTTCCACAAACATAAAATAAGCAAACGTGTCTAGACATTATCTATGTAGGTGTACATTGTACAGATAAAGAAGAATAAGAAAAATTGTACCAAATTGTACCTAATTAAATGCCGTACATGATTTAAACATTACCAATCCATTAACGAGATTAACACGCTCTATGTTATAAGTCAAGAACCATCTATGAATTTATTGATATAATTTTGAGTGAAAATGCATAATATTCTGAGGAATAGAGACTGCCCTACGATTTTAACTAAAATATTTAGACACCCTGTTTAGAGAATTATTAACATTCATCATTGTACCAACCATAAAAGTCTGTTTTATTTAAAACTAGGTACTGTAAAATATTAACGCAACCTGCACATTACGCTATATGCATAGAGGTCAAATTTATTAATATTAATGAACATTTTTGAGGTTATAAATCATGAACATGTGTAAGAAATGTTTGTAGAAAGATATTACTTACTTGTATTTTGCTTTGAATGGCACATCTCAGCAAATATTGTGTCCGTGGTTCATTAGAGCGCCGTGGTATATTCATTTTAATGTTGTTTCACAACAAACAATCGCATAAACACCCACACGTATTGCAGTAACAAATCATGTGCTTTAAAAGTTCTGTTGCAAAACCGTAACAACTTTTATTGTTACAGTTTTGCATTAAACGAATTTATTATAAGATTTGCAAAAGGGTAACAACTACAGTTGTTACTGTATGAAAATGAGAAAACAGTTCACTGCAATATGGTAACTAATGCCGCCCAGTGAAGTAGTAGTTGTTTCTTTATTGCATTACATAAAGTTGATAAATGGTAATAAAATTGGCCGACTAACTAGAAAATCAATTTTTTTGAGGTGTTACACTATTGCACTGTGGTATCGATATTCTCATCAGTATTTTGTCCAGAATCACACTGCATGTGTCACTTTTCGGAGTTATTAAACGTCGATTATCTTAGTTAAACTAGTTGCTGTAAATATGGAAAAGTTAACATTATATTTGATAAATGACATTTCTTTAATGAAATAATCAAAATGGTTTACAGTAAAGAAGAAAAAGTCCAAATATTTATTTGTTATATACAAAATAACAAAAATAAATGTGCAGCAAAAAGAGCATATAGGGTGTTGTATCCAAATCGTCCAACACCATCAGAAAATACGTTCAAAAATATTTACCGAAAGGTGAATAATACCTTCTGTTTTGGTAGAAAAAAGCATGTAGTTCAAGCAAACAAGGAAGAACAGGTAGATATACTGCTTCATTTCGAATGAAAGCACGTCCATATTTATTCGCGAATAGACTTTTTTGAAACATTATATTATTTTTTAGAAAATTCTGAATGTAGTATAAATAATGCAGTCGATCAATTAGGTAAAAGTTATACCAAAATCCAAAATACGTTAAAAAATAACAGCTACAGATCATATAAAAATTTTACCCGTACAAGTTTTAACAGAGGCTTTATAAAAGGAAAAGGCTGGAATTTTGCCGCCAGATGATTCAAAAGTTGGATGAAGATCCCGATTTTTTTACTAAAATATTATGGACTAATGAATCATCCTTTTCTACGGAGTTTTTAATAGGAAAAAATCGAAGGTCGTGGAAAAACAAGCACAACAGAAAAAAGATTGGTAAAACAAATAAAAAAATCAGGAAGAAAAACTGTTAGCGTTTGGTGTGGAATTTTCAGAAACAAAATTGTTGGGCCTATATTTTATGATTATACTTTAACTGGAGTTACCTATCTGGAAATAATTATCCCAGAAGCAGAAAATATTCTTTTGCAGAATTTTCCGGAAGCCGAACTTGCTGATATGATTTGGATGCAGGATGAGCTAACTCCGCATAGTGTCCTACCCATTCGAGATCATTTGAATAATGTATTCCCAGTATGGATATGGAATAAAGGACCTATTAAATGGCCACCTAACAGTCCAGATTTGACCCCTATATATTCATTTTTTTGGGGGGTTTCTGAAAGACATTGTCAATAATAATAATAATAGTATTCAAGTCATTAAAGACAGGATTCGACTTGAAATAAACAATCTGAATATAAATAATGAAGCCATATCCCGTGCAATTATAAATATAAGAAGACGTTATCAATCATGCATTGACAATAATGGCGGACGCATCGAATATTTTTTATGAGGTATTATTTATTTATATTAAAATTTCCTAAATAAATCTTTGTTATCTATTTTGTATAAATATTTGGTTTTTTTCTTCCTCACTAAACCATTTTGATTACTTCATTAAAGAAATGTCACTTATCAAACATAATAGTTGTCATTTTCATAGCTCACTTTAATAATGTTAAGTTTTCCATATTTACAGTAACTAGTTTAACTAAGTTATTCGACGTTTAATAACTCAAAAATGGTATAAGGTAGGGGTAACATAGGTATATTTTTGAAATCAGGAATAAATGACCATTCCAAAAATTTTATAATATACAGGGTATCCCATTTAAAAAAAATTATTATTTTTTGTATCCCCTGAAATTTGCACACTACTGTACTTTTGATAGCAGAAACATTTTATGGTGATTTTTATTCAGTGAATTGTGAGATTCTTTAACAGGAAATATTTTGTACGTTCTTAATCCTTAGACGAAATGGATTGCTTGAGTAGTGATCTCTATTTGATCAGGTAGAGTATACTGTCTATTTTAACCTCAATTTTTTTTCCGCTAAATTATTGATGTAATAAACAAAAGGCATCTCTGTATATCAAAATTGTTTATTTGTTCGAGTCTGTCGTAAGTAACTGAATACGTGAATGAATATTGTTTCGGAATTTTTACATTAACTCTATGATGTGAACTGATGTTATAGCAGTAGCATTAATATATATTTTTTTCAACATAACCTTTCTGGCTTTCAAATTAAACTCTTCATTTTAATCTATATTTTCATTGCACAACAGCCCCTGTTCTCTTTCCCGACATAAGTTATTTTAGAAAAATTATTCCTCTCTCATTTTTCTTGCAATTGGTGATTTCCTCAATTGGTTTAGATCTCATAGTCATTTTCTAGAAAATTTTTCTTTTAAATCAAAAATTTTCATTTTGATGTTCACATTTTTCTAAAAAAATGGTTTCATTGTAGAAATCTAAAACTGATACAGTCTTGGTCGAGACAGATAATTTATTTTCGAGATAACCATTTACTTTGCCTGGTAACTCTTTATTGGTAGGAATTTCACATTCATCGCTTTTTTCTCTTCATCACTTGAGAGAACTTATTCACAACTAGAACTCATGCTTATAGTAGATTTCAAATTTGGAGTAATTTTGAAGGCCTCCTTTGAAAGCAATTTGAATCCAGATTTATCTAAAAGAAAGGCTGATTTTATTTTGTTTTATTTTTTAGAATCTACTTTTTTGAGTTTGTTTATATTTTTTTTTATAAATCCGTCTTTTGAATATTAACTATTTTCATCCAAACTCGATAATCTGTATTAAAAATACTGTTTTTATATTATCCCATTTTATTTTTAGAACCTATAAGCTTATACACGGTGTAACTTAAATATATTAAATAATATGACTGACGGCTGAGAGACAACGTAGTTAGCACTCATCAAAAAGTTCAGGGTTCAATTCCCAGACGAGGCAGTGGAATTAACTGTGAGAGAGTTTACTTTCACTATAAACGAATATTGGGTGTGTCTGTCATCTGTAAATATGTACCCCCTCCTGCAAAACGTTAGTTTAGGGATACAAGGGGTTGTACCATGTGTTATTATTTTTTTTTTGTTATGAATAACCGGTGCCGGAGACTCCTCCTGTGGCCTCCGACGTCTCACGGGAGTCGCGTCGGCGAATTAATTACAGGCACTCCCCACATCCCATAGGTTAGTGACTGTAATGACCAGAATCGTGTGCCCTGAGCAGGCAGAGAGTACTCAGAATAACCATGTTCTGCATATGGCTTGCTAACCACTCAGCTGATTTTTGGCAGTCTGGTATGGTCCTCAATTCAGAGAGCAGCGTAGGTTTTATCCCGCCCAATATACCGATTATTTGGACGACCATCTTGACTGAGTAGCCTGAGTACAGCACTTGGAACTCGTAGCGGAGATCGCGTATTTGGTCCACTTTTCATCCTCCTTTAAGGTGATGTTTTTCTCGGCAGGGGCCGAAAATTCGTGGGCATACATCACCTTGGCTTGGTATTATTGTGCATAAAATTCTGCACGACTCTGCTCATTTAAGTGATTCTCTATCTTCACTAATAACCAAGATGCACATGTCATTTATACATATTTATATTGAAGAAAGACTGAAATTTGGCATCGTATCGCACTCAGTGTGCACTGTTGACCACACGACAGCTATAGATGGAAAATGAATTCTCTGCTATCCTAATGCTAACGCTGACCAGCGACGGATTGTCTGGATCTGGTTTACATTGCAACGTTGGCATTTAAGAAACCCACGTCCAATTATTTAATACACATACTATATACCATATAAACTAATTTCAAGGAACAGACAACTTAAAGCTATATTGTGGTACTCCCAGAAAAATAAACAAATGATTAATTGGACAATCCAATTTTAAATTTAAAAAGGTGTATTTATTTAACAGTGGTTCCTTACTTCGTTCTTTCTCTGTTTAAAAATTTAATTATGTGTTACGAAGCCGTAAAAATTCATATTAAATATGAATCGCATAAAATATGAATCTTGAAACAATTAACTTCGTATGCAAGTTAATTAAAATCCACTTTTCGCAACTGGTGCAGGAAGTATGATAACATTTATATGCCATACAATTTTCATATAATGATGCATAAAAGTTTTGCCCGACATAACCGCACTATTACAATTACAATCTGGCATTTTACGCAGTTGTGACGTCAGAAAAATCTTATAACTTTCACTTTTATGCTGTTTATAATCAGAGATCATTTAAGGCGATGCATTTTTGCACCTGTCAAACCAAAACCACGATTCCATCTGCCTTATTTAATCTTAAATATTAAATAACACTTGAACAATACTATCGGATTTTTAAATATTCTGTTTGCTAAATTAAGCCAAGTTCATTAAAAAAGCAGTTACATAAGACGTACCAAGTGTTCTCCTTATAGGTACTATAATAGATGATATGATAAGGTTATGCTAAAATATAGGTCATTTTCTTATACAAGCGAAAGAATTAGTAATACTCATTTGTCAATCAAATGAGGAGCAAGCATGCAAAACGTGTTAAATCCATTTTTAGTGAATTTGTGTATATTGTAGGTTTTTATATTTAGGGTACGAGTTAAATCCATTGGTGAACTCAGAATCAAGCTAACTGTGTTATATCTTATAGAAAATGCATTCCAAAGACACAAAATCAAGTAGAGCGCGTTAAATCCAAACATGCAGTTAGTTATTATTTCCTCACCCCTCAAAGTGAGGAAGTTATGTATTCGTGAAAAAATTTTGAAAATTTTTATTGCATTTCTGGATGAATCTCGACGAATTATGACGATACACAGAAAATATTTTCTGTCTGTGTGTCTGTGTCTGGTTCGTGATAGCAGCTACAATTTTTGAGATAAAGCTTTCAAATTTGGTACACACATTCTAGAGGTCAAGGAAGAGATTCGTTGATGAGCAAAATCGGTCCCAATTTTTTTAAACGTCAAAAAATGTGACTTTTTGAAATGTCAAAGTGACTTTTTGAAACGTCAAAATGTGACTTTTTTGAAACGTCAAAAAATGTGACTATTTTGAAACGTCAAAGTGACTTTTTTGAAACGTTAAAATGTGACGTTTTTGAAACGTCAAAAAATGTGACTTTTTTGTAACGTCAAAAATTACTTTTATTATAAACTCCACTACACGTCGAGTTTTACCACGGTGAGGAAGTTCTGACCCCCAAGTAATTGGCAGCGGTTTTCTCATACTCGAGTAAACCCTATTAAACCCTCCTTAGTTACTACAGGAGTGTACTATCTTAATATTCTTATTAGCCTCTAGCACATTTTAATAGATGACAAGTATTTCACGACTAAGATCAGCTGAGTGTGTTTGTTTACTTAGATCCCTGTTAATATTAGTACAATACAGTGTTGTTGATAAGAATGATTAGTGTTTGAATTAATGTAATAAAATAACCAAAAATGGATGTCTCAGTGTTAGAGGGCAATTCTGGTACAAAAGTGAGAAAAGTAAATTTAACAAGACGTAAATTAGCAAAAGATAATGGGTAAGGTTTGGCTAATGATGAGTAGTTATAATATTATACTGATATGTAGTTGATTTAGGTACATGAAGAAAACTCTAAATTTGGAAGAATTTATCAGACCGTGCAATTATAATGGAAAAACTTATGAATGCAAAATAAGATAACATCAGTAGATATTAAAACCATTCGAGAACGTATCTACGAAACTGCTAATAAAACAGACCAGGAAATTGGACTGTGTCACATGATTTCCATTCCCATTCAGAGGAAACGTCCTATTAAGGCTATATCAAGAAATCGGTATTTTAGCACTATTTATTTTTTGAAAAGTATTGGAAATCTACGTCCTGTTTGAGTTTGCTTACCTTTGTTGACTGCAATTTTAGGAATATCAAAGAGACGAGTTTTGCATGTTGCAACTTTGATAAACGAAGGAAAGGTACCTAAATAACAAAGAGGAGGTGACAGGATTTTAAAGAAGTCCCAAGCAAAAAAGAGCCAAATTAGAGAGTTTATTGCCAGGAAAGCCATTACAACCGCAGCAATCAAAGCGAATTTATTTAGCAGCTAATCTAAATATTGCAAAGTTGTGCAAGGCATATAACTCACAGGCTGCGGAGAGTTTCAAAACAAGTTTATCCATGTTCACAGGGATTTTCAATAACGAATATAATGTTGGATTTTCATCTCCAGCTGTAGACTGCTGTGCATTATGTACCAGATTAAAGTATAGTATTAAAAAGGAGAAGGATAACGAGAAGAAGCGTGCTGCGATGCTTGAACGTAGAATACATAAACAGAGATCTAAAGCGTTATCTGATTTAGCAAAAAGAAGCCACCACAGTATCACACTTTTTGCTTTGATCTGCAACAGGTCCAGCCTCTGCCACGAACTCCTATAAATGACTCATTTTATTCACACCAAATTAGTTACTATACATTCTGCTGTGTTTACATGTTGTCACGAAATGCAACATTACATTACGATTAATCGTAATATACTCGGATATTGGATGTATGTCCGTTGTCTCTAAATGTGAAGCCCCCTTACGCACAATATCAGTTTAGAGATATACGGAGTTGTATTACACAGCCCCACAAAAAAAAATTCTGACCTAGCAACGAGACGAGTATATCCTTATGTATTTTTGATCGCTGATTCCGAATCCGGGGTAAAAAAAAGTCATACACCTCCAAAAAAATATTTTAGAGCCAAAAAACACTCCCTGAATAGGGATATGAGATAACGCTCTGAAAATGATGTTATCATTTTAATCAATCGTTTTGTTTAATATTTTCGGGAAAAATTGAATGTATTACGATAAAAATAAAGGTAAATTACAGCGTTCACCCTATCGGTGAGAACCACCCTCATCTGCCACCAAACCAATTGACAACGACAATGACTGAAAAACATTTAAAAATGTTTAAGTTTCGTTAGGTTTGCAATAAACTGACGTATAATTCACGTAGTACCCCTAAACTACCCCTATAGCATTATGAAAAACAACCCTTAACTTCACATGATAGCAGATTACTGTTGGTCTCTGAAAAGAGACACGAAAGAACAACACAGACGACAGTCAGTAAGAAGATCGTTTGAAAATAAAGTTAGAAGATACCATAAAAAAAAGATTAAAGAATTAAAAGCTACTAACGTAAGAGTACTTGTCACCCCCTTCAGGGATGCGTTTTATACCCAAATGGTGTTAAGATTGGTGACAAATGACTGCTAATATCCTAGCCATAAGGATCTCTGCAAATAAGAACATCCATATAATGAAACGTTATCAAATTTCATGTTTTTTCCTTTCTTTTTTTCTGTAATTGAAGTTAAGGGTTGTTTTTCATAACGCTATAGGGGTAGTTTTGGGGTATTACGTGAATTCTACGTCAGTTTATTGCAAACCTAACGAAACTTTTTTAGATGTTTTTCAGTCATTGTCGATATCAATTGGTTTGATGGCAGATGAGGGTGATTCTCACCTTATATGGGGATGCGTTTCATATCGATAGGGTGAACGCTGCAATTCACCTTTATTTTTATCGTAATACATTCAATTTTTCCCGAAAATATTAAACAAAACGATTTAGGGGGTGTTTTTTGGCTCTAAAATTTTTTTTTGGGTGTGTACGACTTTTTTTGACCCCGGATTCGGAATCAGCGATCAAAAATACATACGGATATACTCGTCTCATTGCTAGATCAGAATTTTTTTTTTTTGTGGGGTGTGTTATCTATGGTGTTTATTATTATATTATTATTATTAGTTCTAAATGCTTTATATCGTTCCGTTAACAAAAAAAAGCCAGTAATTTGTCACTAAAATTCCTGTCCACGCATTTAGTTCTTCAAGTTGCTGGATGTGGGCTTCTTGAATTCAGTGAGGAATATGACTGCACCAAATGCGATAATTATGATGACGATTAACTGTTCTGTAAAAATAGAATAATGAAAATAAATTTAAAAATATAGCAAGAGATATAGAATACGATATTACTATGGATCTGTCTAAAATTAAAAAAATGTAAATTAACTCTTGGCGTCATTTACCAGCCACTTCAAAATAATATTACTCGGTTTGTTGAAGAAATTTATATTATGATAACAATGTTTCGCATCTTTTAACAGTGTATGATAAGGTCATAATAGCTCGTGATATGAATACTAATCAGTTCAATTTAAATAATCCCGTGTCTAATTGTCTGGATGCAATTTTCATTAATGACGCAGATATGGTTTTTGATAGTGGTACAATTTATGCAGATCAGATATAGTGATCATAGACTGGAATATTTTAATATCTAAACAAGAATGTATACATTTAGCATTATCAGGTGTCTTGATCATGAACAAATTCTACAATGATTTAGGAAACATGGCACTAGGCGGCTACGCATTGATTTTAATTGAGGATATGGAACCTCAATTTCTTTTGCGTAACTCTTTGATAATTACAATCAAAATTTCAATGTCTTGCGGTTTGTAATATAATAATAATAAATTATTTTAAAGAGATTCTAACGTTATTGTATTTTTAGGTTCTTTTGGCACGCCACTGTTGGCTTTATTTAAATAAATAACATGTACTTTATAAAATTTTGATTTATTTGGCCGTTTTAGAATTATAGCAAAAAATATGTTATTGTCGGAAAGCCTCCACATGTTTTTTGACCGTTGGACCTTGGAAAATGAGAAAACAGTAAAAGACACAATAAAGGGACTTATGCAAAATATTAATTTCTATCGAATGGCGTCAAGATTATTTCTCTATTTCTTACCGTTTTTGAGAAGAACTATATTGGTACGCAGATGCAAGTGGCTCCTTTGATGGAAAAGGGGCAGAGGGGGCCAGCATAATTTCTCGAGGTGGGTCGTTCCAAAAACTACTTATTTTGATTTGTTCTATGCATGGTTCAAACAATTTGTTCAGAAAATCAGACTCGCATAAAAATAATCTTCAGAAAGCTGTGTGGTCAATGTTTGTGGATTCTCTTACGTACTATCATCATTGATTATGGATTTTTGTTGTTCACTTCTCTTTAAGAGAACCGATATTGTTAAATTTTTTTTAAAAAGTTGCTCACAACTACAGAATAGGTCAACGATATCAGTCTTGGATACTTCTCGTTAAATAAATTGTAAACTTCTTGTTGTGTTCTTCTACGGTTTCCAATGTCAATCGTTATTAATATTCTAGCACCATTTTATAGTCGACAACAAGACATAAAAACAAATACTCAAAGAATGAACAAATATGGGTTGCTATACTTCTTGAGGCATTGAAAAACAATTCTGGCAAAACAACAGTGATTATTCGTCACTTTTGCCCAGCCTTGTATAAAATGAAAACACTCAAATTTGCTGGTAAGTTAAAAGTTAAATAACTATTTCAAAACCATATTCTACGAATTCTACAGTGTAAAACTCCTTTTAGATAATTAATATTCTATTTAAATTTAAATTACATACATAATGTGAAAAATTATCAGTTATGTACTTAATACAGGTTATTAATTTCTATAATACGGTACGGTCTAAACTGAAACAGATCCCATGCCATGTTAAAAAGAATAAAATAAAAAAATAATATTTATAAACACCATAACGAGAAAAGCTATCAATTATAGGAAAAAAAGCTGACATACTCTTGGCTTCAATTGTTGAGTGGTATAATAAAAAACTAATTGATAGCAGATTAGATCTGTCCATTATATGAACCAATAGCTTGTGCTAACTAACAAGCTTGTAGACAAAATATCTTATATTGCCTTTCTGTTAAAAACTCGTAACGCTCTTATCTATCAAACCAGAAAATTACATTGTCTCATTTTATCTCATCTCATGGCAAAAACTAACAGGTGGGGTTAGACTGTGACTTTTCGAGGTTTGGAAGTATTAAATTAAAGCAGTCTAAACTTGGACCTCCCAACACATAATAAAGAAGCTGCGAGCATCAAAAACTATTAAGAATTATTTTCTGCTACATCACGCAAGAATGTTAACATTTGATTTCTGGTAACTCGATACACCTTAACAAACTTTATGCATTTACCAAATATCATTTGACTACTATTCAGTTTGTTCATCTGTATGGAATATTATTTTTTACTAAATGTTGGGAAAAGTATTCAGTTATTGATTAGAATGTTGTGCGAGTAAAAAACTATAATATCATTTTTTAAAAACTGCTTTGCAGTGCCAAAACTTTTGTTTAATAATTTGTGAAAATTGATTACTATGAGTGAGTGAGTTGATTATTATGGTTTAAAAAAATTATACCATTTTATATTTTGACAATATGCAGAAAACCAATTATAATTAGATTTACTGTAGATTCAATCAGATTTGTGTTATTTGTTGCCTCAGGGTCAGGGACATTACAAATAATATTTTCTTCATTCATAGTCAATAACACTTTTAAATGTTGGGAAATACGTGTGAATGAATTTACGTGCGTAACTAAATTAAAACAGGCGTACAAGATGTGTAACATTTGAGTAAAAATTGATTCTTTATCATCAAAATTTAAGTTAAAGTCCCCATCTTGCATAATAGTTGAAGGGGTTGGCAACAGCGATAAAAAATTTCAAGTCATCATAATATTCACGTTAAAAGTTGGAGGTTTATACATATATAAACATAATACACATTGCTGTTAATATGTATTATATATCAAATATAACTCAAATTCCCTTCCTACCAATAGGTAGTTATATTTATCAACAACAGTCAATCCTTCAGAGAAGTTATTTTTTTAAAAGTAGTAGAGTGCCGCCGTAAATCGAACTTTTTCTACAATACTGACACAGAAAATTAAAATTATTTTAAGTTTCGTAGCAACGAGAAAATAAATATTAGTGGCTGACTAAAGTCCGAGAGCTTTATCTCGAGGGCTTTAGTCTTTGCGGGTATTATTTAAAAAAATTTCCCTCATACATAAAAATGCCCATAAGTCATGCAATATGCGATAAATTACACTGATTCTTTCTTTTCATATGTCAATTTGTAATTTTCAGCCAATCACAATATTTTAAATTCCGTAGCAACAAGAAATAGCAGTGGCTATTTGAATTCCACGTGGTAACGGGACATACAGCGACTATTTGACGACTAGCTCAAATAGTCGCTGATATTTAATTTAGAACGTCATGTCAAGTAGGCGTACAGCTGTTTTACAAATATTTTCAAATGTCACATTAATTGGATAGTTTCAAAATTAATCGATTACATAATAGTAGTTTATGTAATAAATACGCAAAATAAGGCTTTAGCGGAAGAATCATAATGTACGTCTTGAATACATTTTTTTGTATTAGCTTTCCAAAAAATAGTTGTTGCATTATAATATTATTCATTTTCAATTGCCATCAATATAGTAGTTTTCTGAATAACCATATTTTAATCCGCTGAAGTGTTGCCATGACGATTTTAAGTACTAGGCCGGTAAAATAGCCTTTTGCGGATTCCAAAGTTACCATTTTTGAGACCGTATCCAAAAGACATATTGCTTATATAGTTGTTTTTCATGTTCACTAAAAAAGAAAGTAATTTATACATCCCTAATTATTATTAGCATTCAAGAAATAATCTAAAAATATAACTGGACCTTGATAAACAAGCGGCCATTGTATTGTTGCAATTTACAATTATTCCTTTCAAGTGCTCTCCAATTTGACTGCACCACATTTGGTGTTAATAATCAAAGATGAAGCCCTCGAGATAAAGCTCTCGGGCTTTAATCAGATTTATTAACGCCAAATGGTATCGTTAAACGCACTCTAGGTCTTTTTATTAATTATTTTTTAATGTTTTTAGGTTCCAATCATTCGGCAGTATCTTTGATCATGTGTTTAATTATTTTCAATTATATTATTATTATACTGAAAATAATCTAATTACATTACCTATCGAGTTTTTGTATATTGACAACGTGTTTTTACTTTCTTCTACCAAATATAAGGAAGTATAGTAACAGTAATATTTTTTTGTCTCGAAATTTTGATTGATATATGTTTTGAACCCCCCTGAATCCATTCTGAATATTTTCCGAATGATGTCTGTATGTGCGTGTATGTGTGTGGATTTGTGTATGTGTGTATCCGCGATAACTCAAAAAAATACTAATGGGAGACCTCCCAAATTTGGCAGTAAAGATGTTCAACAACATTTTAGGTGACACGTTAAATTTGGTGAATGTGGTACCACCAGAAAAGACATAATGAATGAAAAAAAAAAAGGTACACTTTCGGGAACGAATTGTAATAAAAAACATAACTTTATGAAATAAAAACATGTCGTCATGTCTGTAGTATCGCGATAGCAGCCACAGTTTTTGAAGTAAAGCTTTTAAATTTTGTACAAATGTTCTAAAGGCCAAAGACAACAAAAAATTGGGTAATGAGCAAAATTGGCCAGCTGAAAGGAGGTCTACGTGACCCAAACTTTTTTTGTAGTTGCATTTACAAAAAAATATATTTTTGACGAAAGATTATAAACCATGTCTACTATATCAAGCCAATAAAATATATTTCCCAAGTACTTAAATAAAGCTGATGTAAAATGAAATTTTTTACACATTTGACCTCATAAAATGGGGTTAGGCCAAATTCGCCAGTTTGACATTTGAAATATATATAATTTAGTTACCAAAATGTCAATGACAATAAGAAGAAATTATTAAAATATATGACATGAATTTTTATTGACAGTATCGAATGACGCTGAAAATTATTTATTTAAAAATTTTAATGAGACACATCGCTATTAAAATTTAATTGAGGTAAGTGAAGAAATAAATTGAATGATTTTTTTAGATCGGGATAATACTGGTAAAAGAATGTTATGGGCTGGCCACATCAGATATTTTGGTTTTGACATCTGCCATCAGTTTTATCTTGAATTTGAGAAAATGAGCCAAAAACGATTTAGTTCAGCGATAGTGGAAGAAATTACACCAGTCACAGACAAGATATTTTCAATGATTATTTTGTTTTTCATGTTCAAAACTTTAACACAGTTTAATTTTCATTATTTTCATTCTTTATTTAGAATCTTCCAAATACCAGTAGAGAGTGAAAATAATTTAGAAAATAATTCTCCAGTTTCCTTTTCAAATTTGTGTCCATTCGGCAGTAGCCACTCGAACCCTACATGCTTTCATTAGTTGGTGTTCTCCAACGCCAGCTTTCGCTGAAGTTGACACTCTAGATGATTTTATTTAGTGGTAGGATACATTTTATTTAACATCCAATTCGACTTGTTTAGCTGAAAATTAACCCATTTGTTCATTCCATTAATTTCAACCGAAGAATATCTAAACTATCCACTTGAATCTGAATTCTTCCTCAATGTCAGGAACATTCGGTTCGTCTTAATATTTCCTCCTTTTAGAAATAAGTTTGTGGTACAATCTAAATGAAAATAGTCATAAGAATAGAATAATTTACCAGGAAATGACGCCTATCTCACAGGAAATAAATTAGGATTAATTTATGAAA